>CM067377.1:79442197-79452197 GCA_034510155.1 Eucriotettix oculatus | reverse complement strand
AGTATGTCACCTCTCTTTCTCACAAGTCGGTATGATCCAAGTTTCCTCAGGAATAAGAAAATGGTACACAAAAGTAAATTATACAGCCTTTCTGGTTACAGCTTCGGAACAGAAGTGAACTCGCGAAATAAGCTGCCGTCCGGTTTTATACAGCGACTCCACAGTCAAGGGTAAGACTTGGTTTCCACTTATCATTCTACATGTCGCCCATTGGATGGGGCTGAGTCAGAGCTTGCTGTATGCCGCGTTCTTACGAGTCAAGTTTTGTTGATTGATCTACGATAAAAGTTAAATGAGACTTGAATCAGTTTTGGTTCACACGTTGCAACTGAAATCGATAAACCAATTTTAATGTTTAGCAATGGCTTTGAATGTGGCGGTGCGCAAAGTGGTGCATACTATAATAATTTTAGTTTATCTTAAATCATATCAACAGCTAAGATCATTAGCGACTACTTTACCAATCTGGGATCTAAATTTCATTGTAAGGGTTACTCGATTTGGGAACACAAAGACACACACAAACATCCAAACCATTGCCCGAATTAGAACCCGGCACCTCAGAGGTACGAGGCAGTGACGCTGGCCACTACACCACAGAGGCCGGCAGTTATATTACAAGAACAACGTACAATAAGTCTATCGTTTAGCAATTGTCGAATGCGTCATTTTTGGTTAAGACGGGGAATATTGTGAAGAAAACGATTGTGATGCTCGAAGATATTGCTAAAACAACTAGCGTTAGAGGATAGTGAAGGACAAATGCATTATAAGTTCTCTCTGTCGCTTTTTAAGCACCTATAAAGAAAGTAATTTTGTGGAAATACTTGAGGACGAGAGACACAGTTCACTTCGAGAGGAACAACAATATTTCCTTGTATTGGCCAAACGTGGCAGAACGAGGCTGAAACGTCTGATAGATTTCACATGTGTCTCTCTTCACGATGTGTTACTTACAGCGGGATTATCAATATTGCAATATAAATGTTAATACGATTTTCGTCCCATCAGTTCAATATAAAAATATAGCGTCGATTTCATAAAATCAAATTCATAAGGAACGCGGCATGGCACTTCTGGTCCCAATGTCACCATCCACTTTAGTTTCTGTGGTTGTCCAAAGCATGGCTAAGTAGGAATTAAACAAATGAAAAATAACAGGTAATCTATTATTTAAATTATAAATATATCAAATTATGCAACCAATTTTGACATTTAATCAAACATTCCGATTTTTTACAAAAAAATTATGGACAAACGTATTTCGTTAACTTGTACAATATTATCAAAAGACCGAAGAATATTCCTTCTGTGACGATGGTGACGCTTCTTCAGATGCTAGACGAGGACCAACCAGACTTCCCCTGGCCAGCAACGTGAAGACTTCCTCAGATCTGCAACGTGAAGACTTCCTCAGGTCTGCATCGTGAAGACTTCCTCTGGCCAGCAACGTGAAGACTTCCTCAGGTCTGCATCGTGAAGTCTTCCTCATTCCTCGGGTCCGGCCATCTTTATATTCTGAAATACAATCAAATATACTAAACTTCACGTATATTTCTACTTTGATATTGCAAAGGGAAATAGAATAGGAAGAACTTACGATTAATCACTCGTCTTCAATCATGAGTCGACTTATTACGACAAATGCCAAGTCCAAGCCGACATGTATAATATTGTCAAAAGACCCAAGCATATTCCATCTGTGACGTTTCTTCAGATGCTACACCAGGAACAACCAGACTTCCCCTGGGTTGCAACGTGAAGACTTCCTCACTCCTCGGGTCCGGCCATCTGTTTAGTCTGGAATTCAGCCAAATATATTAAACATCGCGTATATTGTTACTTTGAAATAGCAAAGGGAAAGTGAATAGGAGGGACTTACGATGAATCACTCGTCTTCAGTCATCGGTCGTCTTATTACGGCCAAAGCAAAGACCAGCCAAAGACCCTTATTCCTTTGCGTCCTGCTCTGATCATGTCAGGTTATCCCCCATGGTTTCATCCGTGGAAATACAATAAGGTGTTGTTGCAGTGTTGTGATCAGAGTCCAAGTTCTGGGAAAAATCATCTCATCACTTATATTTACAATTATGATAGCTACAGTGTTCCACAGCAGAATGTAAGTTGGTCCTTACCTTGAACTCCTGCAGGACGCGCGCGGGGCGCTTTATCTAGGACACTCCCAAAAACAGACTGTGATTTTACGAAAGATTTGTATAGAAACAATGTCACGCATGTTACATGTTAACTAACAATTTTGAAAACTGAAATTTTGATGGTCCACGGGGAAGAAAAAAAGAATTTTTTGTTAATACGAGGTGCCGAAACGTCTTGGAATATCTATAGGGGTTGTAACACGGTAAGGGGTGAAGGGGTTAGTTTCGTCTCCACTACAAAAACTGGATATATCCGAATAGCAAAGGGATGGAGCGCGGGGGGACACATCGGTGTCCTCTACATCGGAAATATCCTCGATAGGGAAATCAAAGGGAATTTATACTTCACTATTTCTTCCCTCGTAAACAAGGGACGTGGAGGAGGTTGGGGAGCTGCTGGGGGCTCCGGCTCTCCAACAACAGAGTCCTCGGGGGTCTCCAAACAAAAACAAGCTAACAATCGACGGAACATTGTTTGCTATAGAAATCTTTTGTAAACTCACCTGTGCGTGTGTCTTTTCCTCTTTCTCTGAACTTCCTTTTTCTGTATCTTTAAATTCACAAGTTCACAGCGCCAAAGCTTCAATTGAAGTGATGCAAGGTACAGAAGTATTGTTGACCAAGAGGGAAATCCTCAACAATGGAAAAAAAGTGATCCTATTACTTTTTACTCTTTACCTCTGAGTAAAACAAGATTATTCATCTGCATGCTGATACTCTTCAAAATACATGTAATGAACTTCTCCTTTCTCCATGTGAAAGTCGACCAACAAGATACACATTGAATACATCTCTTCCCTGTTTGTGGTAGTGCATCGTCACGAAAGAACGCGCCTAATTTGGATTAGTAATTAATATTCTCATAAATTACCTCACATTATTTAAGAGCTGAATGAAGGTGTCAGAGATTACTTTTGTGATCCAAAGATTACTCTTTTCATTACAGGGAATAATAGTTCATCTTCCATGCAATATGAACTTCAACTTTCTTTAGGAAATACGTCTGTAATATATTATCTGTGTCTCATATACGTTTCATTATTTTAGTTTTCGGAATAAGATTTTCACTTCGGGTTGATAGATACAAAACGCTGTTATAAATATTACACAATAATATTCTATTAAAACCGTTATTATTAAAATAAACTGCATAATTTCGTACTTGAAGCGGGAATCTAAGATTAATTTTTCGTGACACTGGTGCATAATTGTTCTCTGGTCTTCTACGGGATGATTCAGTTGGTTCGTGAATAGAACAAGCGTTTTAAGCGCCACTGCCAGACCTGAATTCGATTATCATCAATTAACATATTTTTACGAGGGAGATGGAAACGTGTATCGATTTGTGCGTCTGGACGGGCAATCTTTGACGTCATCACCATTCACGTGGTGCAATACATTTTCCGTTTGTCGAGAGTTTGGATTATGGCAATGTCGTGACTAGACTGACCTTGGTGTTTGTTTAGCTTCCTGTCTCGGGAAACTCGGATCGACTTGAGACAAGTTTGACTAGTTAGTCTGCCATAATCAACGGTCGTTGCCAATGACGACCTTGATGGAATTGCACTCGATGACACTGGTCTCAGTGTGCATTTTACCTTGTTCCCAATATCCGCCACTGCGGGTCGAGGTCGACCACGAAATTCTCCTGTGTAAAGTAAGTGCCACCATCAGTAAATGCTTCTACTGGCTTCATTCAGTCTTAAAACAAAATTAAATGAGCGTACTTACATGACTCGAGAGATAAACATATTTGTATTTTTTTAAGCACTTAAAATCTGTTATTATTTAAGTATAACGTTACTTAATTTTACAAGTTATTTCGTGGTAAGCAGACCAAATATATCAGCTACCTTATTATTATAAAATAGCATGGAACCCGGCCTTGCACGTGTATTTTTTTATATTATCTCGGTATATTATTTAATTCTTGGTCAACACATGATTTAACCGGCATCGAAAACGTCACAATATGAACCTCAAATATACGCCCAGTATCTCGAGGGAGTAAAGAATACTCTCGGTACAATAGCAGTTCTAAAAGTATTTTCAGTACTCTAACGAAATGAAAATACTCCCCTACTTCAGAGACGAACTTTTGCTTCGATAGCATATTAACAGCCATAATTTAACATAACTCGACAGGAAACCCGATATGACTCGTTTCCACCGTCACCACTCACATGCTGCTAAGGGTTGAAATTATATACAAATATTGTCGGGGAAACACTATAAAAGTAATTCACCTCAAGAACTTTTTTCGACTCACATATGAACCTTTACACATATACGATTCCCGCTAATTCCACCCCCTCCCCCTATGACCAAAGTGTTTGGCTTTGGGTTGCGAGGAATATAGAAATAAATTTTTTTCATAATTTTTCTGTTTTTACGTCTATTACGTGTGTGTTTGGCCCTGTCCCATCCCCCATTCTTAATCAAACTCAGAGACTCCCATAGCACCGTTTGCGACATCAAACTAGACTGTTTGATATTTATTTTCATATGACACTCCCTACACCCACGCCCGTATGAATACTCCTCTTAGACGATGAATGGGGTAAAAATTATGGGCAAACAAAATCAGCGAAAACGCTATCTAATTAATTGATTACATTTGTGTAAGAAGAAAATAACGGCAGTTTGTGGATTTTAAAAATTATGCCCCTCCATCCTCGCATCAAGTGGCGGTAGCACGCAGTACTCTAATTTGTTTAAAAAACCAAGCTGTTTTGAGCTACGTTTTAAATTGGCCTATTTCAGAGCATATTTCAAACTCGACTTTTGCCCATGGATACGAATTTTATGAAATTTTAAAGGGTGATAAAATTTTTAATTACTATTATGTAATAGATTTGTTTCAGACTGAATAATTGAAGTGAGAATTGTATAAAATATTTATAACTTTCAAAGTCTGAAAATGTAATTTCAAACAATAATTCCAAAGAATTAATGATATTACACGTCATGAAAAGGTGTCGGATTTCGATTTTTTTTGCATTTGTTTTATATTATGATCCATAATTCATAGTTTAATTTTGCAGTCAGATCTAGTAACGTTTTGAAAGATCGCGTTTTAAAGAAATTAACATGTGTTTTTCATAAACGCCCTTTTACTTAGTAACTAATTTTACGGGTATAAGAGATGTGATTTGCTTGTCGTTCCAGGAATTAGATAAGTAAATGAATAACTGAGAAACGTCAGTAAGTTGATTGTACTCGGCAAGTACAAATAAGGATCCGGGCATCCAGCTAGTAAGCGTATATAATTTATATATGAAAGAACAATCTGACTGACGTATAAACAACGAGAGAAAAAATAATTTTGAAGTATAAGCTTCTAGTGCGAAGTATGTATTGAATAGGATGAACGGAATTTCGATATCCGAGGACCGGAAAGGATCCCTTGTAGGAAAATAATTGGATTTTCATATTGACCCAACAAAATACATGTTTAGAATCCGAAAACCGCAACGTTAATTTTAGAAAAATTACTCTTTGGCTTTACGGAGCGACGCGAAGTATATTTTCCGCTACGGAAGTGACGTCACAGCCCACCACGTCAGTGTGCCATATTTTAGTCATAAAGACAATGAATAAAGGGAAAACACATGATGGAGTAGATACAGCCGAATGTATTGATCGTTCACTGGACAAACCAATCGTTGATTTAAACAAAAATTTAAAAAAATTATTCTGTTTATTACCAGGAAAGAGGGAAAATAGAAAAAGAAAAAATAAGATTGTGTAGGAGGCGGGATAACAACGACTCAAAGACTAAACTGTATCAAATACAGTTGAACAAATGATAAAGAAAACGGTTGCTTTTGGAAAGCGTTTGTCACAGTAGAAACTCTTAATTTTACAACAATTTATTTTTTCTATATTGAAAGACGGGCCACAATGAAACCCCTTCGGTCTCAAGTTATTCCGATACAATTGTAGGTAAATCGTACTGTAGAAGGTTCACGTGACCAAATAAATAGAGACATAAGGTTTTCATTGCCTCTCCTGGGGTCAGTTAAACTGGCTGACTTGCATACTTTGTTCCCTTTAGTATAATCTAACGATGTTTTCTTGCCTTCGTGGCAGAACAAGGCTGAAACATATGATAGATTTCACACGTGTCGCTCTTCACGATGTGTTACTTACAGCGGGATTATCATTATTGCAATATAAATGTTTATATGAGATTCGTTCCATCAGTTCAATATAAAAATATAGCGTTGATCAAGTTCATAAGGAACGCGGCATGGCACTTCTGGTCCTAATGTCACCATCCACTTTAGTCTCTGTGGTTGTCCAAAGCATGGCTAAGTAGGAATTAAACAAATGAAAAATAACAGGTAATCTATAATTTAAATTATAAATATATCAAATTATGCAACGAGTTTTGACATTTAATCAAACATTCCGATTTATTACAAAAAAATTATGGACAAACGTATTTCGTTAACTTGTACAATATTATCTTCAGATGCTAGACCAGACCAACCAGACTTCCTCAGGTTTGCAACGTGAAGACTTCCTCTGGCCTGCAACGTGAAGACTTCCTCTGGCCTGCAACGTGAAGACTTCCTCTGGCCTGCAACGTGAAGACTTCCTCTGGCCTGCAACGTGAAGACTTCCTCTGGCCTGCAACGTGAAGACTTCCTCTGGCCTGCAACGTGAAGACTTCCTCTGGCCTGCAACGTGAAGACTTCCTCTGGCCTGCAACGTGAAGACTTGCTCAGGTCTGCAATGTGAAGTCTTCCTCCCTCCTCGGGTCCGGCCATCTGTTTAGTCTGGAATTCAGCCAAATATATTAAACATCGCGTATATTCGTACTTTGGTATTGCAAAGGGAAAGGGAATAGGAGGGACTTACGATGAATCACTCGTCTTCAGCCATCGGTCGTCTTATTACGGCCAAAGCCAAGACCAGCCAAGGACCCTTATTCCTTTGCGTCCTGCTCTGATCATGTCAGGTAATCCCCCATGGTTTGATCCGTGGAAATACAATAAGGTGTTGTGATCAGAGTCCAAGTTTTGGGAAAAATCATCACATCACTTATATTTACAATTATGATAACTACAGTGTTCCACAGCAGAATGTAAGTTGGTCCTTATCTTGAACTCCCGCAGGACGCGCGCGGGGCGCTTTATCTAGGACACTCCCAAAAACAGACTGTGATTTTACGAAAGATTTGTATAGAAACAATGTCATGCATATTACATTTTAACTATTAATTTTGAAAACTGCAATTTTGATGGTCCACGGGGAAGAAAGAATGAATTTTGTGTTAATACGAGGAGCCGAAACGTCTTGGGATATCTATAGGGGTTGTAACGCGGTAAGGGGTGAAGGGGTTAGTTTCGTCTCCACTGCAAAAACTGGAAATATCGGAATAGCAAAGGGATGGAGCGCGGGGGGACACATCGCTGTCCTCTAGATCAAAATATCTTCTATCGGGAACATCAAAGGGAATTTATACTTCTCTATTTCTTCCCTCGTAAACAAGGACGTGGTCGAGGTTGGGGAGCTGCTACTCTTATATTTAAATATTTATAACTTTCAAAGTCTGAAAATGTAATTTCAACCAATAATTCCATAGAATTAATGACATTACACGTCATGAAAAGGTGTCGGATTTCGATTTTTATCTATTTGTTTTATATTATGACCCATAATTCATAATTTAGTTTTGCAGTCAGATCTAATAACGTTTTGAAAGATCGCGTTTTAAATAAATTAACGTGTATTTTTCATAAACGCCATTTTACTTAGTGGCTAATTTTACGGGTATAAGAGATATGATTTGATTGTCGTTCCAGGAATTAGATAAGTGAATAAATAACTGAGAAACGTCAGCGTTTGTCACAGTAGAAACTCTTCATTTTTTAACAATTTATGTTTCTGTATTGAAAGACGGGCAACAATGAAACCCCTTCGGTCTCAAGTTATTCCGATACAATTGTAGGTAAATCTTACTCTAGAAGGTTAACGTGACCAAATAAATCGAGGCATAAGGTTTTCATTGCCTCTTCTGGGGTCAGTTAAACTGACTGACTTGCATACTTTGTTCCCTTTAGTATAATCTAAAGATGTTTTCTTGCCTTCGTGGCGTGTAGAAATCGTGCAGCAATCAAGGTAATGACCCCGTTCTTGTTTCATTACTCTTCTTACATTCCTCCAACGAATAACGACTGTATACATAATTAATCATCCATATTAAAATTAAGATAAATTTCTACTATTTTTTTTATCGACAAACTCAATCTTCTGACAGTCTATTTTAGAAGCGTTCGACTTTTCCTGTCATAAATCTATAATATATTACAAGATTTCCTAAAGGTACCTTTAGCTGACGTCATTAGTGTTAATAATGATGTGAAACCTAATAATGTAATAAATAAAGTACTAAGTAGTTTTCTGGCTAAAAATTATATCAGCACATAAATGTATCATAATTTCCAGGCCTGATCGAGTCTCAAAATGGAGACGAAACGTCGCTTTTATGAATATATAGTGATAAATTTGTATGCTGTCTTTTTTGGCCGTCTTTTTATTTATTGAAAATTTTTAAGTCAGAAAACTATGTTGTAATTTATGATGCTTGGCCTGAGAATCTGCATCTAAATCAGTTAACATTTGTAATTTTGTCTATCTAATTACAAATTTCATTCCTAAATCTGATTAAATATAAGTATGGGTGTGAATCAAACCAAGCATTTAAATCTTGGTTAAATTTCTCTAACAAATTAGTCAGATCAAGTTAACAGTTAGAATTTCTAATGAATTGCAGAAAATGTAATCTTATTTCTAAACATTTAGACAATTTAAGCATTGACACCCTTAATATAATTTTTCGATAAAAAATTTAATGTTGATTTCGACCAAAGTCATATGGTTCAGAAAAAAACTGTTAAACTTAGAAATTAAAGATTACATAAGATTAACTTACTATATCTGGAGAAAAAAATTGTTATATTTTCTACTGAACCTGTATATAAAGAATTTGTTATAGTGCTTTACTTAATGTCAAAATGAGAACTAATTATATAAAGTAATTTGACTGTTTTTTTAACAGAAAGTTTCCACCTTTTCATTCATATCGCAATGTTATTGAAAAGAACTAGTTAAAAAGTTTTAATAAGAACAATATTCCTAAAGAGGTAATACATATTGTTTCTTTGGGAAGTTAATTTTGTTTACCCACAAATTCCAATAAAAACTAATTAATTTGTTAAAGAACTTTGAACCTAATAAATACAGTAGTTTTAAATAAATCCGATACATTAAAAAGCATAAGTTGTGTTTGAAGTATTGTTTAGTGAGGTATATTATATGAGTAGTCTGTATAAATCAATTTATTATTTTAGAATAGAATCTTACACGACAATTGTTATCCAAATTATTATTACGGAGCCGGATTTTCAGGATTAATAAGACTTGCCCATATATAAAATTTAAACACTTAACAACTAATGAGAGCTTAATCTGGAATCATACTAATTTAGGGATTTCTGAAAGAAGCAGGCTTTTTTTAAACTGAAATTATTTAGCTAGGATTTGGCAGTAAGAGAAAATTGGAAGAAAGTTACAAACAGATCAATTACTGACAATACCCGGTTTGAATTGTCGGGCATCCGCCGCTGGTCATCAGGTCACGTTACACTATAATCTCTTAGATTATTCTGGACTTCCGGGTAGGAAATGTGCACATTGCTCAATCAATCTTCTCAAATGCCGCCGGAACGAAAAGCAATCCAGCCTGAATCATCCGAGTCAGGTCCACATAACAAATCAAAATACAGTTTATCACTCCTGCACTCAGCCTCCACTGTCTCTCGCCACTTTGCTCC
>CM067377.1:78977464-79442097 GCA_034510155.1 Eucriotettix oculatus | reverse complement strand
CAAAAGACCGAAGAATATTCCTTCTGTGACTATGGTGACGCTTCTTCAGATGCTAGACGAGGACCAACCAGACTTCCCCTGGCCAGCAACGTGAAGACTTCCTCAGATCTGCAACGTGAAGACTTCCTCAGGTCTGCATCGTGAAGACTTCCTCCCTCCTCGGGTCCGGCCATCTTTCTATTCTGAAATACAATCAAATATACTAAACTTCACGTATATTTCTACTTTGATATTGCAAAGGGAAATAGAATAGGAAGAACTTACGATTAATCACTCGTCTTCAATCATGAGTCGACTTATTACGACAAATGCCAAGTCCAAGCCGACATGTATAATATTGTCAAAAGACCCAAGCATATTCCATCTGTGACGTTTCTTCAGATGCTACACCAGGAACAACCAGACTTCCCCTGGGTTGCAACGTGAAGACTTCCTCACTCCTCGGGTCCGGCCATCTGTTTAGTCTGGAATTCAACCAAATATATTAAACATCGCGTATATTGTTACTTTGAAATAGCAAAGGGAAAGTGAATAGGAGGGACTTACGATGAATCACTCGTCTTCAGTCATCGGTCGTCTTATTACGGCCAAAGCAAAGACCAGCCAAAGACCCTTATTCCTTTGCGTCCTGCTCTGATCATGTCAGGTTATCCCCCATGGTTTCATCCGTGGAAATACAATAAGGTGTTGTTACAGTGTTGTGATCAGAGTCCAAGTTCTGGGAAAAATCATCTCATCACTTATATTTACAATTATGATAGCTACAGTGTTCCACAGCAGAATGTAAGTTGGTCCTTACCTTGAACTCCTGCAGGACGCGCGCGGGGCGCTTTATCTAGGACACTCCCAAAAACAGACTGTGATTTTACGAAAGATTTGTATAGAAACAATGTCACGCATGTTACATGTTAACTAACAATTTTGAAAACTGAAATTTTAATGGTCCACGGGGAAGAAAAAAAGAATTTTTTGTTAATACGAGGTGCCGAAACGTCTTGGAATATCTATAGGGGTTGTAACACGGTAAGGGGTGAAGGGGTTAGTTTCGTCTCCACTACAAAAACTGGATATATCCGAATAGCAAAGGGATGGAGCGCGGGGGGACACATCGGTGTCCTCTACATCGGAAATATCCTCGATAGGGAAATCAAGGGAATTTATACTTCACTATTTCTTCCCTCGTAAACGTCAGTAAGTTGATTGTACTCGCAAGTACAAATAAGGATCCGGGCATCCAGCTAGTAAGCGTATATAATTTATATATGAAAGAACAATCTGACTGACGTATAAACAACGAGAGAAAAAATAATTTTGAAGTATAAGCTTCTAGTGCGAAGTATGTATTGAATAGGATGAACGGAATTTCGATATCCGAGGACCGGAAAGGATCCCTTGTAGAAAAATAATTGGATTTTCATATTGACCCAACAAAATACATGTTTAGAATCCGAAAACCGCAACGTTAATTTTAGAAAAATTACTCTTTGGCTTTACGGAGCGACGCGAAGTATATTTTCCGCTACGGAAGTGACGTCACAGCCCACCACGTCAGTGTGCCATATTTTAGTCATAAAGACAATGAATAAAGGGAAAACACATGATGGAGTAGATACAGCCGAATGTATTGATCGTTCACTGGACAAACCAATCGTTGATTTAAACAACAATTTAAAAAAATATTCTGTTTATTACCAGGAAAGAGGGAAAATAGAAAAAGAAAAAATAAGATTGTGTAGGAGGCGGGATAACAACGACTCAAAGACTAAACTGTATCAAATACAGTTGAACAAATGATAAAGAAAACGGTTGCTTTTGGAAAGCGTTTGTCACAGTAGAAACTCTTAATTTTTCAACAATTTATTTTTTCTATATTGAAAGACGGGCCACAATGAAACCCCTTCGGTCTCAAGTTATTCCGATACAATTGTAGGTAAATCGTACTGTAGAAGGTTCACGTGACCAAATAAATAGAGACATAAGGTTTTCATTGCCTCTCCTGGGGTCAGTTAAACTGGCTGACTTGCATACTTTGTTCCCTTTAGTATAATCTAACGATGTTTTCTTGCCTTCGTGGCAGAACAAGGCTGAAACATATGATAGATTTCACACGTGTCGCTCTTCACGATGTGTTACTTACAGCGGGATTATCATTATTGCAATATAAATGTTTATATGAGATTCGTTCCATCAGTTCAATATAAAAATATAGCGTTGATCAAGTTCATAAGGAACGCGGCATGGCACTTCTGGTCCTAATGTCACCATCCACTTTAGTCTCTGTGGTTGTCCAAAGCATGGCTAAGTAGGAATTAAACAAATGAAAAATAACAGGTAATCTATAATTTAAATTATAAATATATCAAATTATGCAACGAGTTTTGACATTTAATCAAACATTCCGATTTATTACAAAAAAATTATGGACAAACGTATTTCGTTAACTTGTACAGTATTATCTTCAGATGCTAGACCAGACCAACCAGACTTCCTCAGGTTTGCAACGTGAAGACTTCCTCAGGTCTGCAACGTGAAGACTTCCTCTGGCCAGCAACGTGAAGACTTCCTCTGGCCAGCAACGTGAAGACTTCCTCTGGCCAGCAACGTGAAGACTTCCTCTGGCCAGCAACGTGAAGACTTCCTCTGGCCAGCAACGTGAAGACTTCCTCTGGCCAGCAACGTGAAGACTTCCTCTGGCCTGCAACGTGAAGACTTCCTCTGGCCTGCAACGTGAAGACTTCCTCTGGCCTGGGAAAGGGAATAGGAGGGACTTACGATGAATCACTCGTCTTCAGCCATCGGTCGTCTTATTACGGCCAAAGCCAAGACCAGCCAAGGACCCTTATTCCTTTGCGTCCTGCTCTGATCATGTCAGGTAATCCCCCATGGTTTGATCCGTGGAAATACAATAAGGTGTTGTGATCAGAGTCCAAGTTTTGGGAAAAATCCTCACATCACTTATATTTACAATTATGATAACTACAGTGTTCCACAGCAGAATGTAAGTTGGTCCTTATCTTGAACTCCCGCAGGACGCGCGCGGGGCGCTTTATCTAGGACACTCCCAAAAACAGACTGTGATTTTACGAAAGATTTGTATAGAAACAATGTCATGCATATTACATTTTAACTATTAATTTTGAAAACTGCAATTTTGATTGTCCACGGGGAAGAAAGAATGAATTTTGTGTTAATACGAGGAGCCGAAACGTCTTGGGATATCTATAGGGGTTGTAACGCGGTAAGGGGTGAAGGGGTTAGTTTCGTCTCCACTGCAAAAACTGGAAATATCGGAATAGCAAAGGGATGGAGCGCGGGGGGACACATCGCTGTCCTCTAGATCAAAATATCTTCTATCGGGAACATCAAAGGGAATTTATACTTTTCTATTTCTTCCCTCGTAAACAAGGACGTGGAGGAGGTTGGGGAGCTGCTACTCTTATATTTAAATATTTATAACTTTCGAAGTCTGAAAATGTAATTTCAACCAATAATTCCATAGAATTAATGACATTACACGTCATGAAAAGGTGTCGGATTTCGATTTTTATCTATTTGTTTTATATTATGACCCATAATTCATAATTTAGTTTTGCAGTCAGATCTAATAACGTTTTGAAAGATCGCGTTTTAAATAAATTAACGTGTATTTTTCATAAACGCCCTTTTACTTAGTGGCTAATTTTACGGGTATAAGAGATATGATTTGATTGTCGTTCCAGGAATTAGATAAGTGAAATAATAACTGAGAAACGTCAGCGTTTGTCACAGTAGAAACTCTTCATTTTTTAACAATTTATGTTTCTGTATTGAAAGACGGGCCACAATGAAACCCCTTCGGTCTCAAGTTATTCCGATACAATTGTAGGTAAATCTTACTGTAGAAGGTTAACGTGACCAAATAAATTGAGGCATAAGGTTTTCATTGCCTCTTCTGGGGTCAGTTAAACTGACTGACTTGCATACTTTGTTCCCTTTAGTATAATCTAACGATGTTTTCTTGCCTTCGTGGCGTGTAGAAATCGTGCAGCAATCAAGGAAATGATCCCGTTCTTGTTTCATTACTCTTCTTACATTCCTCCAACGAATAACGACTGTATACATAATTAATTATCCATATTAAAATTAAGATAAATTTCTACTATTTTTTTATCGACAAACTCAATCTTCTGACAGTCTATTTTAGAAGCGTTCGACTTCTCCTGTCATAAATCTATAATATATTACAAGATTTCCTAAAGGTACCTTTAGCTGACGTCATTAGTGTTAATAATGATGTGAAACCTAATAATGTAATAAATAAAGTACTAAGTAGTTTTCTGGCTAAAAATTATAATAATTAAAAAGACTGCCATATATCAGCACATAAATGTATCATAATTTCCAGGCCTGATCGAGTCTCAAAATGGAGACGAAACGTCGCTTTTATGAATATATAGTGATAAATTTGTATGCTGTCTTTTTTGGCCGTCTTTTTATTTATTGTAAATTTTTAAGTCAGAAAACTATGTTGTAATTTATGATGCTTGGCCTGAGAATCTGCATCTAAATCAGTTAACATTTGTAATTTTGTCTATCTAATTACAAATTTCATTCCTAAATCTGATTAAATATAAGTATGGGTGTGAATCAAACCAAGCATTTAAATCTTGGTTAAATTTCTCTAACAAATTAGTCAGATCAAGTTAACAGTTAGAATTTCTAATGAATTGCAGAAAATGTAATCTTATTTCTAAACATTTAGACAATTTAAGCATTGACACCCTTAATATAATTTTTCGATAAAAAATTTAATGTTGATTTCGACCAAAGTCATATGGTTCAGAAAAAAACTGTTAAACTTAGAAATTAAAGATTACATAAGATTAACTTACTATATCTGGAGAAAAAAATTGTTATATTTTCTACTGAACCTGTATATAAAGAATTTGTTATAGTGCTTTACTTAATGTCAAAATGAGAACTAATTAAATAAAGTAATTTGACTGTTTTTTTAACAGAAAGTTTCCACCTTTTCATTCATATCGCAATGTTATTGAAAAGAACTAGTTAAAAAGTTTTAATAAGAACAATATTCCTAAAGAGGTAATACATATTGTTTCTTTGGGAAGTTAATTTTGTTTACCCACAAATTCCAATAAAAACTAATTAATTTGTTAAAGAACTTTGAACCTAATAAATACAGTAGTTTTAAATAAATCCGATACATTAAAAAGCATAAGTTGTGTTTGAAGTATTGTTTAGTGAGGTATATTATATGAGTAGTCTGTATAAATCAATTTATTATTTTAGAATAGAATCTTACACGACAATTGTTATCCAAATTATTATTACGGAGCCGGATTTTCAGGATTAATAAGACTTGCCCATATATAAAATTTAAACACTTAACAACTAATGAGAGCTTAATCTGGAATCATACTAATTTAGGGATTTCTGAAAGAAGCAGGCTTTTTTTAAACTGAAATTATTTAGCTAGGATTTGGCAGTAAGAGAAAATTGGAAGAAAGTTACAAACAGATCAATTACTGACAATACCCGGTTTGAATTGTCGGGCATCCGCCGCTGGTCATCAGGTCACGTTACACTATAATCTCTTAGATTATTCTGGACTTCCGGGTAGGAAATGTGCACATTGCTCAATCAATCTTCTCAAATGCCGCCGGAACGAAAAGCAATCCAGCCTGAATCATCCGAGTCAGGTCCACATAACAAATCAAAATACAGTTTATCACTCCTGCACTCAGCCTCCACTGTCTCTCGCCACTTTGCTCCATAATATTGTCACGTTTCGTAGGGATCGTGAGATTCAATAACACACACACGTAGCAGTTATAAGCGTTTAATCAACAGCGAAGTGCTGTACAAAGCTCGTACTGCTTAAGACTGACTCCGATTTGGAATCCAGTCCTATTTATACATACATGGAATATTCTAGAAGCAGAACATTCTAGAAACAGAAAATACTAGAAACTAAAGGCAAGCAATGTAAATAAATTAAACAAATAAAAATGGTTGCGTCGGCTGGGACTCGAACCCGAGTCTACGTGTCTGCAGTCCGGCTCGCTACCGCTCTGCCATCACTGCAGGTCTTCAGATGTGGCATTGCTCCCTCCTTTGGAAAAACAGCGCCTCGCTGTTAGTTCTGAGCTGCCTTGAGTCCTCTGGATCTCGTCGTTGGCCCGACGTAAGTAGGTCCAGTTCTTCCTGTTCTTGAGCTGGCAGTCGTCATTCCTACGTCTTCGTCCCCGTAAAATTCCGCGTCGTCGTTGGGTCGTGTTTGGTCTTCAACCTCCCTTTGATCGTCGGGTTCATGGTATGGCTTCATCCTCAGTACGTGGACGGTGTCGCGGCTCTTTCTGCGTCTCGAATTAGGATCATAATCCTCGACCTCATATGTGACGTCGGATAAACGTTTTAGCACACGGTACGGACCAAAGTACCGTTTGAGGAGCTTTTCTGAGAGGCCAACTTTGCGAATGGGAGTAAAGATCCAGACTAGATCCCCTGGTTGGTACAAAACTGGACGATGTCTTGCGTCGTATCCTTCTCTTGAGCTTGGAGCGTACGTATTCGGGCTAGTTGTCGGGATTCTTCGGCCCTCGTTACTAAGTGACCAATGTAAGGGTCACTTGAAAGGTAATATCGTGTCCATTGTCGTTCCTGCCTCGCGACCGTGAACCAGGAAAAATGGTGTGAATCCCGTTGTTTCTTGCTTAGCGGTGTTGTAGGCGAACGTCACGAATGGAAGTACGGCGTCCCAGTTCTTCTGATCGACGTCGGTGTACATGGACAACATGTCGGCCAATGTTTTGTTTAACCTCTCGGTAAGCCCGTTTGTTTGAGGATGGTAAGCAGTAGTCATTCGGTGCGTTATTTCACACAGTCTATTGACCTCATGTATTAGTCTAGACTGAAATACCGTCCCCCGGTCTGTGATTATAGTTCTTGGAGCTCCATGCCTAAGTATTATTTCTTCGACGACGAAGGTGGCGATCTCGGAAGCTTCCGCCGTTGCTACGGCTTTTGTGACGGCAAACCGAGTTAAGTAATCGGTGCAGACAATAATCCACTTGTTTCCCCGGAATGACGTTGGAAATCTTCCGAGCAGGTCAATTCCAATGCGTTGAAATGGTGCCTCGGCCGGAGGAATCGGCAGTAGTCGCCCAGGTGGTCGTTGGGGAATCGTCTTTCTTCTCTGACACTCTCTGCAGTGGCTTACATAGTGTCTGACGTCCGTAAGTTGTCGCGGCCAATAAAATCGCCGACGGATTCTGTCTTACGTCCTGACGACTCCTAGATGACCAGCGGTGGGTGCGTCGTGGAACTCCCGCAGAATTTCTAGACGCAGTTGCTTGGGGATGACTACCAACCATCTTCCCAATGAGTCGTAATTCTTCTTGTGTAGTACGTCATTAATTATTTCGTAGTCCCCTTTCACACCTTGGGAAGAGTTCAAAGCTTGTATAATCTCATTCAGCTTCGGATCCTTTCTCTGTTCCACAGAAATATTAGTCAAAGAGTTAAGATAATCAAGGATCTCACTCTTCGGTTCGTCGTCGTCAACAGGGTTTCGGGAGAGACAGTCTGCATCCTGATGTTTTCGTCCACTCTTGTACTTTATCGTGACGTCGTATTCCTGAAGTCGTAAAGCCCACCTAGCGAGTCGTCCAGAAGGATCCTTGAGTCCGGTCAGCCAGCAGAGAGAATGGTGGTCCGTCACAACCGTGAACGGTTTGCCAAAGAGATACGGCCAGAATTTATTTATGGCCCAAACAACAGCAAGGCATTCTCTCTCTGTCGTCGAATAATTCCTCTCTGCTTTGCTAAGTGTTCTCGACGCGTAGGCTATGACCTTCTCTTTTTTGCCGAATATCTGAACGAGTACAGCACCAAGTCCGTGGCCGCTTGCGTCAGTATGCAATTCAGTCGGTGCATTTTGGTCGAACAACCCCAGAACGGGGTCGGAAACAAGGGCTCGTCGCAGCGTGTCGAAAGACTCCTGTTGTTCTCTGCTCAAGATAAATTTGGCGTCTCCTTGCAACAGTTTGTGTAGTGGCCGTGCCTTTCCACTAAAGTCTCGGACAAAACGCCTATAATAAGAGCAGAGCCCAAGAAAACTCTTGACGTCGTGTAGATTTCTTGGCCGAGGAAAGTTTGTTATCGATCTGACTTTTTCCGGGTCTGGTCGTACGCCTTCCCGTGAGACTAGATGGCCAAGGATCTTTATTTCCTTTGCACCGAATAGGCACTTCTTTTTTGATTCAGTCTCAGCCCTGCTGTACTCAGACACTCGAGAACAGTTCGCAGTCTATGCAGATGTTCGCTGAATGTTTCCGAGAAAACTATTATGTCGTCCAAATAGCAGAGGCACATAGTCCATTTCAAGTGGCGCAGCAAGTTGTCCATCATTCGTTCGAATGTTGCTGGTGCATTACACAACCCAAACGGCATAACTTTGAATTCGTAGAGTCCGTCTGGTGTAATGAAAGCGGTTTTCTCTCGGTCGGCTTCGTCCACTTCTATCTGCCAGTACCCTGAGTGCAAGTCCATGATGGAGAAAAACTTTGCGCCCTTTAGACAATCCAGAGTATCGTCAATTCTTGGTAGTGGATAAACGTCCTTCTTCGTGATCTTGTTAAGTCTCCTATAATCGACGCAGAATCGCCAGGTTCCATCCTTCTTTGTGACTAGTACGACGGGTGATGACCACGGGCTCTGTGATGGTTGGACGATTCCTCGGCCAAGCATCTTATCCACTTCTTCTTTAATAATGCGTCGTTCTGCTGGTGATACTCTGTACGCCCTCTGACTGATAGGTGAGTAGCTTCCAGTATTAATTTTATGTTTCACCTTCACAGTGGTTGATTTTTCCCTGATTACTGCGTCGAAGCACGCAGAATATTTCTGAAGCAATTCAAGAAATTTTGTCTGCTGATCGATGGTTAACTGCGGCGCCAGTAACTTACGAAACTCGAATTCGTTGTTTTTCGTCACTGTAGGAAGTCTGCGGCTGGGTAGATTTTCTTCCATGACAGTCAGATGTTGTTGTGTTATTAGCTCAGCCCTTGCTAAGCACATATGTCTCGGAAGAAACTGAGGTTCGTTCTGCCCATTAACTACCCATAAATCTCCAGTGCCATTCTTGAACGATATGACCGACGCAGGAATAATGACTTGTGATAATTTCTTCTTCGCTTCAATTATAAGATCTACGTGGCCATTTAACTTAGGGCACGCGACTGTAACCTTGGCAGTGCTCGACGCAGGAATGGTAACATCGTCGAGAACAAATAACCGCCACGAATCCTTATTTCCTATTTCTTCGGAAGCTTGTAATTCGTCTAACAGAATTTCAGAACGTCCACAGTCAATTACGGCTTGCGAGCTCTTCAAAAAGTCCCATCCGAGGATAACGTCGTGGCTACATTGCGGCAGGACGATAAATTCGAACGGCTGAATTCTGTTATTAATTTTCAGCCTGATGGTGCATCTTCCGGCTGGTTGCACATATTTGCCATCCGCGACCCTTAAAATAGTATTCCTGTTATCAGTGATCTAGGTCTTCTTCAACTGTCGTCGAAACGTCTCGGAGATAACAGAAAAAGATGCGCCGGAATCTATTAGGGCTCGTACCGACTTGTGGTCCAACATTACGTCTATATAATTTCCAGACATCTTGGCGATGGTCATCGACGGAGGATTTCCTTCTTCCGCGGCCTCACCTCCAGGGAAGGTCGCGTTATCTAGTTTTCCAGGTTACGTCGGCTAGGGGAGCGACCGAATGGCGACGGAGATCTGGAGCGACGTGACGGAGAGCGTCCTCTCCTTGCGGCGGGATGCGGCGACGACGACCTGTATCTTCCTCGAAACAACTCCGTCTGTTCAGGTTCGTCTGGCGTCCATGGTCATATGCACCCTGTTCCAGCCTAGTTCTCGCTTCAGCGAATACACGTCTCCTGTCCTTGCAGTATCTAACTACATGTCCAGGGCGGCCACAATGGAAACACACAGGTCGATTATCCCGTGTCCTGCAGACGTCTGTCTTCGTTGGGGAGTAGGTTGCCTCTTCCTCCCGTGCAACTACTTTCGCATAGGTCGGCTTCCGCTTCGGAACGACCTTTCGCCAGGAGGACTAGAATGATCTATTAAGGATACGAAATATATCAAGTAGCGAAACGAGATTTGACATTTATTAAAAAGTTCTCATTTATAAACAAAAATGTTTTCACTAAAGATATTTTTGTACACATGTAAAAGATGAGATTGAAGACTGTGACCATGGTGTCCCTTGGTTCCTCCAGCAGGTGCAGCAACCTTCCTGTCTTCAGCCCTCGAGGCATGACCTCATCACAAGGCTTCCAAGACCGCAACGAAGCGAAAGAATTTTGAAGAATTTTGCAAACAGTGGCAGAGGAGGGATGATTGAGTTGTCCATTACTCGTCTTGACTGCTGCAGGACCTGACCCAGGAATCTCCAGAGGCGAGCTTTCAGGATTCCCTGGCACTGCATACACATGACACTCCTCAAAGGATAATAAGTAGCGCAGTGTCTCATTCCTTATGGAGAGTCCGACTTCTGTGAAAAATCATATGTTCACTCATATTTGCCACTAAAATAATAGCTATGGTGTTCCGTAGCAGAATGTAAGTTGGTCCTTACCTCCAGCACTCCCACGACGAACTTGGGGCGCAGTTCAATGAAACAATATGTTTGTTTCCACTAGAGAAAGATAACCATGCAAGAGATTTTACATGTTTTTAAGCAAAAAATGTTATTCACTATAAATATATTAAACAAAACATGCATTTTAACTTTGATATTGCAAACGGAAATAGAATTGACAGGACTTACGATGAATCCCTGGTCTTTAGTCAGTCGGTCGATTTATTATGACCGAAGTAAAGTCCAGCCAAGGATCCTTATTCCGTTGCGTCCTGCTCTGGTTTCAGCGGTGGAAATACACTATGGGGTTGTTTCAGTGTTGTGACCAGATCTGGGAAAAATCATCTCATCACTTGTATTTACAATTATGATAGCTACAGTGTTCCACAGCAGAATGTAAGTTGGTCCTTACCTTGAACTCCCGCAGGACGCGCGCGGGGCACTTTGTCTACGACACTCCAAAAACATACTGTGATTCTACGAAAAATTTGTATAGAAACAATGTCACGCATATTTCATTTAAACAAACAATTTTGGAAACTGAAATATTGATGGTCCACGGGGAAGAAAGAAAGAATTTTGTTTAATACGAGGAGCCGAAACGTCTTGGGATATCTATTGGGGTTGTAACGCGGTAAGGGGCGAAGGGATTAGTTTCGTCTCCACTGCAAAAACTGGAAATATCGGAATATCAAGTGGAAATTTATCTGTAGTATTTCATACTGTTCTCTCCCCCCCCCCTTTCAGCCCTTCCCTCTCTCCAAGCCACCCTGTCTCTACTTCCCCCTCACCCCCTCTCCAAACCCCTTTTCCTTTCTGTGGAACTCATCTGATAATAATCGTATCTTATGGTCCCCTAGAGCAACGGTAATCGATTTGTCTGGCGAGTCACGGAAAGGAGCTCTGACTTACTGGTGCCTCCGATCGTTCTGCAGTGGCCTCGAGGAACAAGAAAATTATTCGAGCCGCAAACCGCAATAACAACTTTAAGTTGGAGAACGGGATGTTCGTTTCTTTCAGTGAACAAAGAGCGACATTGCCAACGTATTTTCACTTAATAACATTAACTTTTAGTCTTTTAATTCCAATCTGAACACAACCACTACCAGTTCATTCTCCATTTGGATTATGTCACTATTCGAAAATAAAGTAATACTGCTTATTCAGAACAGTAACCAAGCAGGCAGTGACGTAATACCCCAATTTTAAGGAAAGAAAAACACTGATTATTGTAAGCGAAGCGTAAACCGTCAAGGTGTGATTGATCTCCGCTTCTCTTACAAGTAACTAGACATGCCCAAAGTATAGTTTCCAACGCTAATATTGTCATCATGTACGTGAATCGTGATTAGACGTGATCCTTGCACCAGTAGGATGGCCTGCGACCACAAATATTCAAATAAATTTACTATCGTCAAAAGAAATTATTTATTTACCTATGTTCTCGACAAGCGATCTTACGACTTGTCTTTCAGTATTACTCATATTTCATCCAGGACTTCGCGATTCACACGACAATAGCTCATAAAATTTGGTGATAGCCTTCAATGTGGGCCAGTTGTGACTCGTCAAAGCGTCATACCGAGGCTTGCAGACTTAATAAGGGAAGGATGAAACCTGGCCAGCGCGACAAATCACAGGTTGCTGCAAGTCCAACGTCCTCGTCACGTGATACGTTCTCGGAAATGATGAGACAGTCCTCGCTCTCAAGCCTAAATCGCAACTCCGATTCTTCTCTACAAAAGATCGGGACAAAACAGTATAATTTTTGGAATCTATACTGTAAATATTTGTTATTTTTAATATTTACTTAATAAAAGATTTATATTTAACTAACAACCATTATCAGTTTAGAACGAAAAAAACAGCTTTTATTATACAATTTTAAAACAATCTCATCCTCGTGCCCTCTCAACTATTTCCGTAGCCCCTACAGCCCATTGAGGGCCTGGGCCTACCGCGTCGACTGTGGTCTGTCACCTTGCATGACACATTCTGAGATTGGAGTGATCTTTCTCCCGGTCTTCGCGACGATGACGACACAAGCATCCAAGCCCGTGACCTCTGCGTAGTGAGGCAGCGGTACTAGATCACAGGAGGGCGGCTGAGACTTGTCTACCTATTCAAATTTAGTCTTCACTCCGCTGACATCTCAGAGTGATTGTCCAAGCATCTTCCACGAGGCAAAAGAAGTAGGTCGCGAGCGTTTCGCACATGGCGACGACATCTATAGCTACTGGGTAATTTTCTAATTGCCTCTCCACAATAAATGATGCCAACTAACTCTCGAATCCAAGGGGCTACAGGCCACTGTCTGCTACGTAATATTTCACATACCTATAATTTAAAAAAATACAGCTCATCACACTATAAATGAAAATATTTCATGCAAAATCGTGCGTATGGCATAAATCCTTGGCTGAGGTGTACCTCAAGAACTTGCTCTAGTCACTAATTTCCGTTTTTTAGTTATGATTTACGTCTATTACGAAATAATAAGTAATTTTTCTACCTCTTTTCAGACAAATTTATTTAATTAAATTAGAGAATAAATACGTTTCTGTACATATTCCTACATTCTTCAGCGTTTTATTTCAAATTGTCTTATCCTGTCAATTTGTTAGATAGGATAATACAACCATATTAAAATATATATCACGTGATTTTAAGATAGCAGCGAAAAATGATTTTTTTGTGCGGAAGTGAAGTAAAAAGGAAGACAACGTTTGCGATGAGAATGACAAAAAATTATCGACCATCTTCTAGTCAATTCAATCATTTTCTTGCCACACAATCTCCTTGTTAATTGGCCTCAACATTTTCAATCTGCACTTTCATAGGCATAAAAGTTAAGCACAGATGAAATCATTTCTTCAGGCATTGAAATTAAAAACTAACCTTTTATTTGTCAACTCCTTATTTTTCCATTTGTCTACCTCATGGATGCCTCGTTAAAACTAATCTAATAACTTCCTCTACCTGAATATAAGTTCACTTTGAAAAATAATACAGTTATGTGTGACATTGATTATATTAATGCTCATTGTTGTGGTTTTCAGTCTGATGCAACCCTCCACGCTAATCAATCTTGCGCTATCATTTTCATTTCGACATCCCGCATCCTCTGTAATCTGCTTAACGTATTTCATCCTTGACCTTCCTCTTCTGTTCTTACCCCACACACTTCCCTCTAATGCTAATTTTACAAGACCCTCATGTCTTAAAACATGGCCTATTAATCTATCCCTTCTCTTCGTCAAAGTCCTCCAAATTGTTCTCTCTTCCCCTATTCTGCTCATTAAATATAAATAAAGTTATAAGACCTACCTACTACAGAAACTGATATTTTATGTCTACAGGACCTGCGCTGGTTTCAGATTATTTCTGCCGATTCCTTCCCAGAAAGTAAAGAAACTTGAAATGAATTGCAACAAAATGCGGAATATCACTATTTATGCTTTTTTTTAAAAAAAATATTAAGATCAAAGTACATAAGAATAAATAAATGAAGTTAAATACAACCAATTTGCATGCTACAGAAAATATTTTGTCTTAGTAAACAATAGAAACACTCTTCAAACCCTTGCACGTCATTTAAACAATCGTATAAAAGACACCATAGTGAAGTCTGTGCGACGAGTAGCAGGGAAGCAGAGTAGACTAGACAGAACAGAAGGGAACTAATTGGCTGACTTCAAAAGGGAACACTTCAAAGGGCGTTTCGTTTGCGAAGCTTAATCGGGTATAATTACGGATTTGGGAGGTAATGCGAACAATTAGCAATGTCTGTGACTACGGAAGCATAAACTGGTAACGTCGACAATGGCAGCGGGGAGCAATACAGACAAATACATCAGTATAAAATGTTTTCTCTTTTACCTTGACAAAGAAAGTTTACATCAAAGGGCTACAACAAATATTAACTGTCGAAGCTGTTTTGATAAAATTAAGGAAATGAATTGCGTTTTAACTTCCAAAGCGGTCATATAAGTGAGAAAATAATTCATCATCAACAATCGTCAACGTTCTGTATTTCTTCGTGGCAATATCGCGTACAAAATCTGTCATTAAAAAAGCTGAACAAATCTTTTTCAAAACAAATCATCTTAAAGTGAGAACGACTCTTCTTCTGGTCAACATAATCAATTCGACAAGTACCCCTCAGAAAAGCGATTTTTTTCTTAATTTGTATTTTTTTTAACCACGGTATTGTACTCATCGTCGGAATGACACCACGTGGGAATTTCCCAGAGATTGCATATGCAATAGACTCCAAGGGTTTTAATTAGAAATAATATTTCAGAGAGCGGGATAGGATCAACCTTCCGTATCGTTATTTAATCACAACAATAATTATAATATATTACAAAATAGTAAATCAGCTAATGACTGATATTCAAATAATTAAATGAAATAAATTAACTACCAGTTTTCACAGACAAAATTTTCATAATTTGATATTAAACAACGGGTTTGGTTAGAGCTGTCCTTGTAAGCAGACAAGGTTGGATTTTTACACATTGGCATCATTTTCTTCATCGATATTTCAAAATTTAACACCTAAAGAGTCCCAAATGTGGTGACGAAACGTTGTTTAATCTAGATAACAATGGTGTTTGTAAAAAACGCATTGTTAATATTTAAAATTTACAATACTAAATTTTCAAGAATGTGATTATAATTATACTTGATGAGGGGTAATATTTAAAACGACTACGTTTCAATAACAATTTTGTGTTCAGATTTCCTTGGGAAATACTTAAAAATACTAACAATCTTTAGCGGAAACATTAAAGTGAATTTTATAGGTATTTCCTTACAATTATTGCGGCAAACTGAAAAAGGAGTGGTCAAAGTTGATGAGCTTCCTCAGGATCAATCATCTCACTTCTAACTTCTTATTCTTTCATTATTAACAGTTGCTGCAACTAACTAACAATGTTCATTGCTATCTAATCATTTTCAAATAGTTGTTCCCAAATATTCATCGGCATTAAATCAAACTCATCCTGACTTTCCTCCTATAATTACTTCTTGTTCTTTCGTCCACTATCCTTCACTACTAGTTTTCAACGCCATTTTTGTGTACCAAAATGCAATATATCGGTGTCTCAGTTCTCTCTCTGCAAATATTTTTATTCATGAATTCCAACGGACCCTTTGAGGAAAGGCTATTGCCATCTGGATTTGCTACAAAATAAAGGACTTTTAGCCTTAAACTGTTAAAATAAGTTCCCTGCAGGCTGTATGTAGCGAACTCTTCCCTTCTAACCGACAACTTGTAAAATCGTGTAAAACGTCTTGTGATTGTAAATTAACTCACCAGGTTACGTTGCTGTTGTAGCCATCATAGCGTTTGGAATTCCTTGTCAAAAGCAAACGTCTTTCACAAGTAAAGAGAAGCGTTCATAGCGAACATGACCCACATCTCATGTTCTAAGAATAGGCGTTTTCCTTCTCGAAGAGCTTCGACAGAGGCTGGCTGGCCTCTAGATCAGTTTTCTGTACACGTCAATCTCTAAAAACAGCGACAAATAAACCCATCTATTCGACTCATTCATATGTGTTGGAGAAACACTACAAAGGTTTTCATTAGAAGTATTATCAACACATGAATTATAGCTAGTAATTGAACTTTTGTCAGAGATTGCTATTAGCGATTGTTATTCCTGACACCTCTTGAGTTTTTTGCAACTATTTAGAAGGCACAGGTTACAAAGACACCTTTACTTTCCGTCTCAAAATTAACCACGATATTCTGCCTGAGCTCAAGCTTCAGCCAGATTTGCTCTTCCACGCACCGCCAGACAATAATAAGTGGGCGACAGAGAAGGAGAGAGAGTAATTAACTCTCTAGACAGGCAATTGGCGTGACTCGGACTAAGAAAGCCTCAGGCTCTTCATTTCACATCGACAGACGCATGCATTGAGAAACGACGGTAAAGGGCGAAGAAAGTGTTGTTCGCTCGATGACTTCACAAACGTCTTGTTGCTTAATCCGTGTCCTCATTTGAGATTCTTCCTTACTCACTGTTGTTGATCAGAAGTATTCCTGGCGCTATTTCTTATATAGATTGGCAACAAAAAATATATAAACGAAAATGGTCGACAAAAAAAAGTCGGGAATGAACTCTTCGTAGTTTCTACTTACAATAGATAACAGACACAGTGAGCACTAGTTAAACAGTTTAAAATGTGAGATTTGTTAGCATAATCTTGCTAGCGCATAGATAAACACAATATGCAGAAAAATGTAACACGAAAAAATAATTCGGTCTTGCAAAATCATCCTTTTTGGTAAGACATATATTGTAATAACTTAGATTTCGATATAGTTATTTTGTTAAAATTAAATGCTCGTTCGCGTATTCCAAGACGTTCAGAAGGGTCGGAAGGGTGGGGGGGGGGGGGAGATGGAGATGGGGCGAAGAATACGACCATAAATAATGCTTTTTTATTTTGAGAGGGAGAGCGCGTCCTGAGAGATGTCCACGATGTCGGTCTGAAGTAACCACAGAATATTTCACAGAAATATCTGTGGAAGTAACACGTCAGTGACGGGAAGGTGAAAATAAAAATGCGAAAGTTGTTACTGTAGTAATTTTTGGAGTAACAGAAAGTTGTAAACAGCCGCAGATGATGAAACTTGATGTGGTAAGTTCGAGGAGATTGTAAGAATGTGAAGTGGTACAGAGAACATGTGTAAACAGTGGAAACAAACTCCACGGGAAGCACAGAAATATTTTCGCGGCCTCATTCTGAACATCAAAGATGAGGAACAATTATTTATATAACATTCTACGACAAATTTATTTATACTTTCCCATTATATTAAACTTTGCTATTTTATCTCCCCGCCGTGAATGACCTGGAGAAAAACCATCCAAGCAGTCTTTTTTTCTGTTCCTTTTAAAATCGTACCATCCAAAGCCGTGTAATTTTTACTTTTATTTTATGTGATTATATTGAAAATAGTATGAAACATATTAAATAATTACTTAGTACAATATAATATCTCATTTAAATTGTTCATATATGATTGATATAAATAAAAAATATTAAAATAAAATAAATTTTTATATGCTTAAAGCCTTAATTCATCACAATTAGTATTTCAGATAATCCTGTCCAAATTTAGGCATCGTAATCAGGTTGTCTATCCTAAAAGAATACGATAATAATTTCATTTCACCAGTTTGCTTTAGTCTATTTCGCATAACGCATACATCCTAAATATCAGTGCAATTCTGCTGCTCTTATGTTCTCAAACGTAGCTTGAAGTATTTGTTGGTATGTTTTCTGACACCCACGAGTCATAAGGTATTTAGTTTCCTGTTTCAATTATCACGGCAAGTTCCGCCCATTTTCCATTTCGTGTTGCTTGTATAACTGCAAACCATGACCAACCAGCATTTGCCGAATTGCATAGTCACATTCACCTGCGTCTATTCTGGTACAGCAACGTAATTATTAATTCACCAGCGAAATGACAGAATGCCGTCCACGTTCCGCCGGAAACTGATGTCAGCTCTGTCCTTGTATGTGCTCCTATTTGAAGTTCTCCGTCGACATCCACGAGAGCCACACACACCAATGAATACCTTCGCCTCGACGGTCAACCTCTTGATGCTGCTGTCCTCGGTGGCTCCAGGAAAAGCCTCTGGGGAACAGGTAACCATTCTAATTATTTACCGATGATGATGAAAAAATAGAAATTTCTGGGATTTAACCATCTACGTAGGAAACTAGAAATTGAGGATGTTTAGGAAACTTCAAGTTATGACGAGCAAACCAACAGTGAAAATCATTTCGTTTTCACGGAGCGAAACTTATACAGGTGCCTGTTCCTGGATTAGTGTTTAATTTTGGGGAATCAAGAAAGTTGTTGATGATTCTCTATGTATTTGTATGTACTTTCACTAATATGCTATTACTAATTTGTTCCAGCCTCCGGAGAATGTGATCGAAAATTGTATGTCGCAGTGGAATGCTACTAAAGGTGAACTTCATTTCGAAAACCAACTGAAATACATTTTTAACACATATGAATCATGGAAAGGGAAACGTGAAAATTTTTTGATTATGATCTTTTACAAAACAAAAGCACGTGCTTCCTCTTACGGCAGCTTCTTTAATAATTTTGGGATTCACTCGTGGATGCAATCTCGCGCATTAACATTTATAACAGAATGTTGAAGAATCCATTTGGAATCGTCACAGAATGATGGGACACGACTAGGCACTTTCCACTTGCGTTAGGACCATAGTTCTGTAACATTTAATTAATCGGTTACTGTTTCGGGGACACTTTCATCCTCACCTACCTCGAAAACGACAAACTGATGACAGTTTGCAATATACATTAAATTGGATCACAAAGCTGTCAGAACTTTAAATCGTAACTCAATGAAAACGACATGTGATAATAATCCAAATTAATAAGCAATCTTCGAAATTTTGGTTTATAAGATAGCCTGGCTCTGATGCCTTCCTGAGCAGTGAGTTGTTCAAGGGTTTTTCAATACACAGTTAGTGCTAAATTGACAATTATGGTGCATATGACGTTCAGTCAGGGAAAGTTAATGAACTATTCGAGTAAATCTCTTATTTCGTATCACCCCACAGGAAGAAGTTTCACAATTTCGGCGGCCAGTTCTCATAACCTTCATCATCAATCCATTGACTGCTTGACCATCTCAGAAAAAAACCCATATTTTTTTCATCAATTTCCTTATATTTTAGGAGTGCAAAAGTATTTTTTAAATAGGTGGCTTTTTTAACTTAACACCATCATGTTTCTTGGGTTTGCCGGTACCTATGTTTACCTTAATTACTCAACACTGGGTTAGTCATTTTCAAATAAACTGCATTGTGTTCAGTACATTATAACGTACGAATCAAATCTCTATTAAGTTACTTTCTTTTCAATAACATTTTTCAACACAAAATTCGATTCCAAATGAAGAAAATTAAATTTTCGTATGCTTATTCTTCTATAAAGGAATACTCTGTAAGCCTAAATTTGTTTGTGATGTTACATATAAAATTGTACTTATATTATATAAAATATCAATGGTAACTAAGATACCATTTAGGAATTACAGTCATTAGAGTCGAGTTTTTTCTTCTTCAAAGTTTCAGTTCCAAAATCTCTGTCAAGGACCGAGAAAATCGCACAATGTAACTACAGTCTTATATATTAATGACAAACATTTGAGGCTCACAAAATGTTCCATCTAGGAGGAATTGAATTTTCTTTCAGAAATTGTTCTCGAGTTTCCACCCGGGTCTCGTAATTACTAAGCGACCAAACACAATGGCATCTTCTAGAAGAAGACGACGGTGTATTTGGTCACCGACAACTATTTCTCCCAACAGCTAGACCGGGAACTTGATTGAATTTTCTTCATTTGCAATCAACAACTTTTTGTTGAACAAAGTACGATAAAAATTAATAACAGGTAAGTAAATAAAATTTAATTTGTATGCCTTACGGTACTGAACAAAATGCAGTTTATTTGAAAATGATAAGATAACTCAGTGCCTAGTAATTAAGAAAATCATAGATTTTGAAAAACCAAAACATAAACGAATGCAAAAAGAAATTTGTTAATTTTTATGAGATGGTCTGGAGTCCAATTATTTACTTTCTGTAGCACGTAGTATTGATGGACCCTTATATAAGAAAAAAAATATAGCAAAAATGAAGTATTCCGGCCAGCTGTGTGGAATAATTTCCCAGTAGCGGCCAAAACAAAAAAATATCTGTCGACCCTACTACGGATTTCGGTATCCTGTTTTATAATTTTTAATCGAGCACCTCTGCATAATAATGTAAGGGAAATGTAGCAATAACTAGATAGACCAGATAATTGAAAATGTTGTTTGATGTGAGAGGCGCGGCCAGAAAAAGCTGGAGCGACACAAGGCAAAGGAAAAACTAAAAATTAATTATTACAGAAATATACCCGTTGTTGTTTCAGATGAATTCGACAAGTTTCCTGTCATAGTGCCGCAAGAACAGAGATTGAAGGTATGTGACATGTCGCATTTATTTAAGATCTTTAGTAAATGTGATTAATATTAAAAAGGCATTGTGATATCAGGATTATTTCATATACATGAGAAGATATAAGTCTTAGAATGAATTTCAAGAGGAAAGATTAGGGACTAAAAATGGGTTAAATTGATGAATAAACAGAGCGAACCGGAGTAGTACTTCGTAACAGTAACAGAATTTGTTGCAGTCATATCAGGATAACGTAGCATAACCTAGAAGTATGACAACGAATATACGTTCAAGTCAGATTTTCGTAATGCTTCACAGTCAATGACGGTTTCTGTGATTTATTGCGAATATATTTCATTTGAAGTCTAAGTAATCTTTCCCTGCAGATTTATCTCCTTCAAAAAGAATGACTGAACTTCTTGTCTTTCCACCAGATTATCTGTTAATAAAATGTTCCATTCATTATCTCATTCGGTTCCAGTGCGTGATCAAATGTTGCTTGGACGCGTACAACATGGTGAGTTTATAATTTACCTCATGTGTTGGGATTATTTTCTGAACGCCCAAACGCGTCTCAAAGCTCAGATTGTTCCGCCAGATTTCCGACGAAGGTGTCGTGAATCCAGAAACGGCCTTCAGAGCCGTCCTCAGACATTCTACTCTGCACAAGGAACACATCAATTTCATGCGGTCTATTATCTACAGCTGCAGTCGCCAGAACAACCAGCCTGGTAAACAGATATCACATATCATACCTTTCACAGTACCGAAACGTTCACGCGTGTTGAACTACACAATTCATTAGAATTTTAATGAGGTAATTTTATGAAAGCAACACCCACAAAGTAATTACTACTCCTTGCTCTTTTTGCATTTTAGTGAGCAGAGACCTTGTGTGTTCAAAAGCTACGGACTTCGTCGTCTGCGTTGCTAATGAAATTGGCAAACAAGAAAGGGGCTCCTAGTGCAATCAAACAACCGTTGTGAAGGATATATTATGCAGTTTCAATAATAAAAATTTTCTTGAGAAATATAAAACATGAATACGTTTGATTTGGTTCTGGAATATATGTAATGAGTATAATATTTGTAATTATCGCAACTCATCATCATATTCATATTTAAACCAGATTTTTTTTCATGAATCATCCTGTTGGTACCTTACAAATTCAATACGGCATTTGTCGATTAATGAAATAGAAAATGTAATTGTGTATTCCGAGTCCCCGAACAATTACTTGAAAATGTCGAATGTTCGGAAAACAGAATGTTTTACTTTGACTGACGAAAATTTTCATTTCGACCTGATCAACTTGAATGAAAGTAAATAATGACACCATTAGGCTATAATAATAAATATACCGCATATTTTTTCTGCAAACTCTGTTGCTTTCTCCACGCCACAACCTTTCAGAAAGCATTATTATCAACACCTGAAGAAAGTTGGAATAAACATTGTGAGGCATTGACGTTTACCGTCTAATTTTGTTCCCTTCATTACCTATTGTCTTTTATAAAACGCAACAAAGATATTTTTCTATTTTGAAAGGAAATACATATTCACGAATAACGACCTATTTGTTCTCCTGGACGGGATTTTATCTCCGAAATACAATGTCTACAAAACTTCCTGGCCTGTTTATGTTATTGAACACATCTTGCGGGTTTTAAAAAACAACCTCCCTTATAGTAAACATGCAAGTAAGATATTGGAATCAGCCACACCAGCTATTCTCAGTAGGTTGAAAAACTTTGCCAAGATAAGATGTTTGATGTCAGTGATGAGCCTTACGAAACAAAGATGATTAAAACACGAATCACTCTTCTTCGCCAACATTATAGTGAACTCATCAAATTCACTTTAAATAAGATAAGGCGAGGTGGCAGCACGCTGTGTCACATCCACTTTAGTGAAATGTTTACTGAGAGACTGACGTCATCTCTCAATTAAGGAGGTATATAGTAGCCCAGGTGTCTAAAACCTAGGTGACGGATGTGCAGAAAAGACGTAGTCAAAACATTAGAGAGCTACGATAAAATAATCATACGGAAAACTGGAATGTGGATCATAATAGTTTATTGTCGAGTGCTGGGTCGCAGGACTGATTATTTCTTGAACGACGAGGTAGAAAATTTATTGAACACACATTTGACAAAAATATTGAATTGAATTTATTAATACTGCAATTGAGTAGCACTCGGTGGCAGTTACAAAAAATAAACTTAAAAATAAAATATGTTACAAATAATAATTATACTAATATAATATAAAATTAAATTAAATCCTAACAAAAAAAGATAAAAAGTACCCATTATTTATATATTGTTTCGTCGCACTACACTACACTTGCACTTCACTACACTTCCTAATTCTTCCTGAAACACGTTGCTATGGGCAGGGAATGTTTCTAAAACTTCTGCAGGGAAATTGTTCCAATCCCTTACAGTCCGATTTAAAAATGAAAAATTCCAAACGTCAGTTTTAAAGCTACACTGCCCAATTTTACAATGATGATCCCCTCTACTGAAATAATTTACTTCTAAAAACTTTGATGCAATATCTTCCCAGGATTGCGTACTCTGAAGCATTGCTCGGAAGGCAGCCAGTACGAGTTTATAAACACTAAATCCGTGTCCACACTTGCAAGCAACGAACCGAACACGAAGCTGTGCGCATGCGCAACCTGATGTGCGCATGCGCTAGATCAGCCAGGGTTGCTCGCCGTGTTTTCCATCTGTTGTCGGTATTTTGACGAAACATCAAAGGAATGCTCGGTTCGCCGAGCCGAACCGAGCTGAGCACTTTGGCTTGTATCAGAGATCATAGCACCGTGGCTTGTGTTCTGTGATTGTCTCGATCATTTGCGATATACCTTCAAGATGATGATGGTGATGACGTCGTCGGATTGGGATTGGTCCCAAAAACGGACTCTGAAATTTATCGATGCTGTTAAGAGCCACCCAGCTATATGGGACTTAAGATGGCATAAAACTGAAACAAACTCCGCACCTCTCACAAAATCATAAAATCCATAGTCAAATTTTTTTTGAAAATACTTCACATAATGAGGCAATTTGCCTTGTTACTTTAATTCTCATGGCATGAAGTATTACACGGGGTGAGTTCAGTTATCATTGGATATAAATCCTAAATTTATTTCATATATAAGTAAAAACATTTAAAAATATGTATTACACGTGTTTAAGTTTTTACAATTATCTAAAAAAGAACGAAAGCTTGCAAAATATGGATTACTCTAATGTATTTCAACCGCTACTACTCGATCACATTATTTTGTAAATGTAACAATAGTTAAAATAAATACATAAGAATTTTTGTATCATCAAGGCAGGTGCAATTATCCCTTAAATAAATTAACAATGAAAGATGTGAAATTATCCTTCCGTATAGAAACACAGTAGCACGTGACAAATAATTGTAAGAACACTAAACTTTAGGTGTGGTTTTATTAACATCAGTATTATTAAATGAAATCAATTTCGAAATTGTAAAAAAATTATTATAATTAAGCTTTCATTTAAAAAATATTAAAAGTCGTTTTCTATTACATTACATCGCAATATAAATAAAATAAATTACCCGTTTCCTATATGTTGCGTTTAATAAATCTTTCCTCGGCTCGTTCCTTACAATCAAATCTCTTGTTTGTTGCTACACTTATTGCTTGGAGTATAATGTCTTCAAAGATGAAGATCGACTCATTTCTAGTGGCTCGTGTTCGTAGGCCGCTCGGCTCGCGCGTGTTCGCTGCCACTAGAACGCCGAACCGAGCAAGTTTCAGCTTGTTGCTCGGTTCGTGCTCGCAAGTGTGGACGGGGCTTTAAATTCTTAGGTCTCTTAGTAAATAATAAATTAAATTGGACTGATCAGATTAATCAATTACTTAAGAAACTCAGCTCAGTTACATATGCTGTAAGAGCAATGTCCACCTTCAGTGATTTAAAAACAAAAAAATTAGTATACTTTGCATATTTTCATTCTGTTTTATCATATGGTATTATATTTTGGGGCAACTCAGTTGGCATAGATAAGATTTTTATTAGTCAAAAACGTGTTATTAGAGCAATATGTCAGGTTTCCTCACGAACTTCTTGCAGAACTCTGTTCAAAAAGTTAGGCATTTTCACTTTAACGTGCCAATACATTTATTCATTGATGTTATTTGTAATCACAAATAGGCACTTATTTTTGAATAATACTGATATACATCCCTTCAATACAAGGAACAAAAATAATCTGTATAAAAAATGTAAAACATTGTGAATTGCATAGAAAGGTGTGCATTATTCAGGGATATCCATCTTCAACAGACTGCCGCACAGAATTAAACAGTTGTCCGATAATCAAGGTAAATTTAACACTGAATTATGCTCATTTTTGCTTAGCCACTCCTTCTATTCAATAAAGGAATTTATAGAAGAATCGGAGAAGAGTAATTAATTAGTTTATAATACAAAAACTTGTTATAAGTATATTTATCTTTTATACAATAAAATAATGTAATAAATGTACACCCTGACCCATTCCACATCCTTGAAGGATCTACGGAATATTATTATTATTATTATTGACTGACATTCTGTTGACACGCTCAAAAGAAAAGTGAGGCTGTGCTCTCGTGTCAGCGATGGACTGTCAGTTGTCAGTGCAGCACTGACGTATGTTGACACGCCACTGACATCACTGCTCCTCGTTTTCTGGCAGTCATCACTAAAAAGACAAGTTACGTGAAAATTATCCGCTTTCAGTGGCACTCCCCTATAAAAGTACAGGAAGGGATGGAAAAGGGCGGATGTGGAAGGTAGAACAAGGTGTCTATAAACCGTACTTTTTTACGGCATGTTGTCGCCAATAATGGCCGAGCAATATTGCTGTAAATCCAACAACATTTTCTACAATTCATATTTTTTTCGTCTACAGGCTACATGAGGGTGATCCTGAAACAGGCAACTCCCCTTTAATAGCATAAGAAGGGAATTGAAAAATGGGGGATGTGGACAGTAGAGCAAAATTTTGTGAAAAGTAGCCCAGAGCAGTCCAACGCCCCCTGTATAGTACCGGGGGCACTGAGCAGTCGCACCCTCGGCCCTGCGATACCTTTGGGTTGGCGTCGTTCGTTCTGTTTGATTCGCATAAATTGAGTATTCCAATGATGGATGGATTAGTTAAACGAAAAGACCATTGCTTTTACTGATACATTTCACGCAAATTCGTCATTGTGGGACGTTGAGGCAATGGCTTATAAAGGTCGCCAAGTGAAAAATAATGTTTGGCAAACAACAGTAAACAAGTTTGTCAACTTGTGAAATCTTTATATTGTCATTTGCTGAAAAGTAACTAACAAAAAATAATTATAGAATAATTTCTAATTTTGTAAAATAATTATTCAATAAATAAAGGGGTCTAGCCTGTAATTTAAAAAATTAATTTAATTCGTCCTTAAAAAACTCATACTTTACGAACGATGTGTGAAATCGAACAGTCACCCACTGATTAAATACGTCGAAGATTTATAAGACAGTCCCGTCTAAAGAATGGAAGGATAACTGGCAATCACGTATAGATCGGTATTGCATTCCTCATCATCGCATCCTTTTCTCAATCATAGGATCAAGTTATGAAGCAAATATTCAAAGTCGCATTTTGACATAAAAGGTGAAGTTTTTGACTAATAAATCCTCATAAATTACTTAAATTGTGAATTTAATTTCTTTTCACTATGAATGTCACTCTAATAAGAGCTACAGTATTTCATTTTCGGCCTTTATTACTGTGCGTGTACGTATGCTATGCTCGAACTTCAATATTGCTTGGATTACAATGTGTCTGGCTACACTTTACCCGGCCATAGTTGCCAGCAACACATAGCCGAAAATGCTGCCCGGTCACAGTTTTCATAAACATTGCCAGCAATGTGTAATTTTTGTCGCTCTTTTCAATGAACAATTCTTACCGTATAGCCAAGGTCTGTGACCCTGAAGCATATACCCCTCAAAACTGACCAAAGTTGTATCGACTTGTGGAGACAATTAAAAATCATTGACCTGTGGCCAAGGAAAAACCAATAAGAGGAATACATTACTTACGGACTACCTTATACTCCTCTGTGTTATCCCGTTCCAACGTAAACTGAGCGCTCCAGACTTTATATACGACGAAGAAAGTTAAAAAGGAATCATACTGTAAGAAGAAGAATAAAATCCCTATGGTTTGCCAATGATAAAGTCGTATTAGGGGAGTTAGAAGAAGATTTGGAAATCATAATAAATGGCATGAACATGGTCCTGTAGAAAGAGTACATTGTGAAGTTTAATAGAGGGAAACCAAGATGATGGAGTGTAGTATGTGCAGTAGTGGAATAACAAAGGTGTTAGATTAGGAAGGGATATTTTGAAGGAAGTTAAGGAATTCTGCCACTTGGGCAGAATAATAACTAGGGATGATGGAAGTATAGTAGACATGAAGAGTAGGATAGCACAGGCAAGAAAGGATTCGCAAAAAAAGAGGAATATTAGGAAAACATTACTGAAAATGTTCGTATGGCGTTTAATGGGAATGGAACGCGGAAGACAGGAGTTGCAGACAGGAAAAGAATAGACGCTTTGAAGTTTTGTGGTATAGGAGAATGCCGAAAATCAAATGGGTGGATTGGTAACTAACGAAGAAATTCTGCGGAGAGTAGGAGAAGAGAGAACGATATGGAGGACTTCGACGTTTTGAGACAAGAGGGTAAAATTATCATCAGCGGGAATTGTGTGGGTTAAGAAAGGAAGTGGAATGCCGAGGATACAGATTAAGGCGGATGTGAAATGTAGTAGTTATGTATAAATAAAAAAGCTTGAGGAGAATTGGTTTGCATGGAGGGGTGCATCATACCAGTCATGAACTGAATACCACAGCAACAATATCCTTCACTATCCTCCAACGCTAGTTGTTTTAGCAATATCTTCGAGCATCCCAATCGTTTTCTTCTCAATATTCGCCGTCTTAAACAAAAATGGCGCATTCGACAATTGTTAAACGATAGACTTATTGGACGTTGTTCTTGTAATATAACTGCCGGCCTCTGTGGTGTAGTGGCCAGCGTCACTGCCTCGTACCTCTGAGGTCCCGGGTTCTAATTCGGGCAATGGTTTGGATGTTTGTGTGTGTCTTTGTGTTCCCAAATCGAGTAACCCTTATAATGAAATTTAGATCCCAGATTGGTAAAGTAGTCGCTAATGATCTTAGCTGTTGATACGATTTAAGATAAACTAAAATAACTATTATAGTATGCACCACTTTGCGCACCGCCACATTCAAAGCCATTGATAAACATTAAAATTGGTTTATCGATTTCAATTTCGACGTGTGAACCAAAACTGATTCAAGTCGCATTTAACTTTTATCGTAGATCAATCAACAAAACTTGACTCGTAAGAACGCGGCATACAGCAAGCTCTGACTCAGCCCCATCCAAGGGGCGACATGTAGAATGATAAGTGGAAACCAAGTCTTAACCTTGACTGTGGAGTCGCTGTATAAAACCGGACGGGAGCTTATTTCGCGAGTTCACATCTGTTCCAAAGCTGTAACCAGAAAGGCTGTATATTTGTCATAATTTACTTTTGTGTGCCATTTTCATATTCCTGAGGAAACTTGGATCATACTGACTTGTGAGAAAGAGAGGTGACATACTCTCACACCATGTGACCACATCACACGAGTTACTGTCATGTGCTAGTCGGTCAGTAATTCGCATCCTAGTAACTACAACAATTTTTAGCTTACTCGCCACTCGCCCTCCCCCACCACACCATAAGCAGCAGTTGTCTTGCGACTCGGACTTCAACTGAGGTGCTTATTTTCTTGATGAATTTGTTTTTGAGTTTCGTGTAGCGGTTGCAGACCTACACGTGCAGTAGCTGTCACACTAGCAACTCGCCCTTGCCTGACCGAGCGAGGCGAGTCGAGCTAGTCAGGTGCAGTAGCTGTCAGTGTCAGGTCAGCAACTCGTATAGTGTAACTGCGTCCTAATACGTTTCGAATAAATGTCTTGGAACCGTACTGTTGTACAAAGGAAAGTCAACTTCCTTCTAGTAGACAAAGGAAACAACAACAATAAAAGCCCTTGATTAACATAGAAAATATTAATTGTTAAGGAGGGTACGAAGCTATTTGAAAATTGAAAGTTAGTAAATACTATTTTTCTACTAAAAAACTTAATTATCTTGGGATTGTCGTAACTTTTTAAGGGTGACACATTACTTTGCATTTACAAGTACGGGCGGTCGCCAACTACTTGCATAGTCTATTCCTATGGCCTCTGATGTAATACTTATTGAGTCGCCTTAGTCTATTCAGGTAAAATGCACTGCGACTGTGGTTGTTGGAAAAAAGAAAGACGTCGACAGCTGTAGAATTTAACTTAAGGCTATGTTTACACGGGCAGTGATGACTGACAGAAAACGAGGGGCAGTGATGTCAGTGGCGTGTCGACATACGTCAGTGCTGCACTGACAACTGCCTATACATCGCTGACACAAGAGCACTGCCTCACTTTTCTTGGTGCGTGTCAACAGTATCTCAGTCATGACTGACGTTCCCCCTCCACGGACCTAGACGCTGCCCTCATGGGAGGCCAGTTAGTGGCAGATACGGTTGTCAATTATCGATTGTGAACGGTGAGGCAGGGCTGACTTTCGATTGCGCAATGGAAAACAGTTTGTATTTTTCATTTTCAATACGCGTGCAGTTTGTTATAGTGTGCGATTGGAGTAGGTGAATCTTTGTTGTGAACAGCGGTTAGAATTTTGGTTCAGAAGCATTTAGGATAGAGTTCGTTTGTTGCACCTAATCGCCTATAAATTTTTAGGTTAACTTTCCAAAAAGAATTATTGTCCACCCTCCAACGGCACAAACTTTAACTAGAAAAAAAATACGCAAAATAATGATGTATAGCTATAAACATTCTACTATCACACGTAATGAAAAATAATTCATTTCGTTTTGTTCAGTAATTGACACCTTCAAGGGGAATTAAACAAGTAATAGAAACCGAGCCAATTAAACAATTAAAACCAGCTTCAAAGTACATTTGCTGTTTTTATTATTGCTTGATTTCTGTAGTAATAATATAAAGCAATATTACTAAACAACTGTTTTCATTTTTATGTATCTATAGTACAGTAGCGTGATACTGAGTTTGACTTTTTCAGGAACCCTTCCTCGTTACATCTATTCCATCACAAATACAAAGTGATTAGTTCCTGTTTATGGACATTATGCGTACGCGAAAACACAAAGAGTAAAAATATTCAACTTGATATAAACAATATATCGACTCTATGCAACATCAACAATCCAACCGGTCGTAGTTGCCAAAAAATAGCAGAGAAGTATAAACATGCATCAGAGTTCTCTGCCCGTTCTGTAGTGAGGGCAGCACTTGCACAGAGTTGTCAGTGAAGAAGTAGGCAGCTATCTGCCTACGATGTAAACAGTAGGCAGTGCACAGCCAACCCAACTTCGACGAACATCACTGCCCGTGTAGTTATCCATTTTACGACTCCCTGATATCATAGTATACTTTCGTTTGCATTATCTGTGATGTAAATCAAAATGGCTACACCCTTGGGTTCTAAAGCTCTGCGTTTCAATAATTTAAGTGATCGTCTTCCTTACGCCAAGTTCAAGGTCTCTTTATACCATAAACGTTTTTTAAACTGTGTTAGAGCAGTTAGTACTAGTCAGAATTTCGAATCAAGAGAAGTACAAGTCCAGTTTGGGAATGGGTGAGGTTATGAAATGACCATGCTTCATTAAAACTTCCAGAAATCTCCCTTAATATTCAATGCATGCTGTATAATTTAAAGATTCCACATTGTGATGTAATTTATTTTTTTACAGCCGTAATTTAACATTGTCAACGGGAAAATTCGCCAAATTTGCTGATGGGTCAGTAGTTGCAGGACTGGGCGATACTTCAGTTATGGTTACAACAGTTAGTAAGACAAAACCCTCCCCTTCAAATTTCTTGCCCTTGACTGTGGATTTCAGGCAGAAAGCAGCTGCTGCTGGACGCATACCAACCAATTTTTTACGAAGAGAATTGGGACCCACTGAACGAGAAATATTGACAAGCAGATTAATTGATAGATCTATTAGGCCACTTTTCCCTGTAGGATATTCTTTTGAAACTCAAGTTATGTGCAACCTTCTTGCTGTGGACTCTGTTAATGATCCTGATGTTATGTGTATAAATGCTGCATCGGCTGCGCTTGCAGTTTCTGATATTCCCTGGAATGGACCTGTAGGAGCCGTTCGAGTTGGTTTGCATGGTAGTGATGTGCTCATCAATCCTACTAGACGGGAACAGACTCAAAGTTCATTAGATTTAGTAGTAACAGCATCTAGTCAAAACCTTGTAGTTATGTTAGAGGCTGCTGCTGACAATGTTCTACAGCAAGACTTTTTAAAAGCTATTAAAGTAGGTGTTAAAGAATGTCAACAAGTTATACATGCAATTGTACAACTGCAAAAACTTAATGGCAAAGTGAAACGAGAATATGTGCCACAAACCTGTTTTAATGAAGAAATTTTTGAATCTGTCCGAAGTTGTGCAGAGATGAGACTGCGGGAAATATTTCGTGATTATAAACATGACAAAATATCACGAGATGTTGCAGTTTCCAACCTTAGAAATGAAGTAGTTGAAACCGTAAAACAAAGTTCAGGAGATTGTAATGATTCAGCAATTTTAGAATCGTTCAACAAAATTGGAAAAGATGTTTTCCGGTCTTTAATATTTGAAGAAAATATTAGGTAGGTACAAGTTATATATTATATTTAAAGAATTAGAGTTTCTGATTTATAGTTAATTTGTAAATTATATGTAAAAATGGAACAGAACACGACAATTTAGGTACACATGACAGTATATCTTTTCCTGTTATTTATTTTGATGTGTTATTGAAAAGAAGGAAAATCCTATTCTAAATGATAAATATTAGAATAATTAACTCTGAAAATTGATTCAATAAGTATTTAAATAATTTTAGTGTATTTTTTTGGTCCTTAAGCAAGATTATAAACAAAACTATATTGTCTGCCAAGTTTTTATTAATTATTGTCAGTAGCTTTTGACCTGTAAAGTCATACTCCTTTGAAATACAGGATTAAAAATTGATTGCATACAAAAGAAAAACCACAATCAACATACAGTAATCAAACTTTCTTTATATTTCCCATTTCATAAAAAGTATCGTCTTGGTTGAGGACTGTTAAAGGGCATTAAATTAATACTAGTGAATAAACTTCAATTAATTTCTTTCTGTTACCAATGAATAGGGGCTAACATAGCCTTAAACTCTTCCAGTTATACGCCATCCACGAGCAAGCCATGACCTGTTGTATTCTGTTTCTTTCTACATCCTCCTTGATGTCATGGCCTTAATTTAGCCAGAAATAAGACATTAATAAGAATCTTAAGGATGGTCCAACCTCAAGTTACCTGAGAAGTAATCAAACTGTAGTATAGGAATGTGAAGGCCAGATGTTCCAGAAATAAAACCAATTACTTATTTTATTCAAAAACTTTGTGTGATTAGCACTGCTTTCCGGATACAAATTTATCAATGTCCACTGTTAGTTCAGTAAGGTAGTCTCTGGTTCTATTCTAGTAACGGAATTTCAATTCAATTTCTCAGTTTATTTAATTTGTTTGAGAACAGAAAAAGTACTTTTGCACACACACAGTACTTCCAAACAGCAGTAATATTTTCTTAAAGAATTTATGAAAATGTTATTTATAAATCAGTATACAAAAATTTTCAGCACATCGCACAATTTTGGAAGAATGTGTTTGCCTGAAGATCACAAATTTCTGTTTGTAGGTCGCCTTTTCCAATATCTATGGGGTTGTTGAACAGTGCAAGTTTTGGTTTAGGGAATTAAAATCCTGGAATCTGTCATGGAACTCTTAATTGTTATCTATTGCATGAAACACTAAAATTTGTCACTTTTTTCTTCTTTCAACTGCTAACAAGATATTGAAGTATGAGGTCTTTCCTGGTGAACGGCATGTATAAATTTCTCTTGGGTTTACAACTGGGTCAAAGAGATTACCAGCGACATTTTCAATGGCTGGCTCTGCTGACTTCAAGAGGAATTTGTACATGCTGACAAGATGTTTTCTGCCTGGTAAAGGGTTTTTCAATAAGGGTGTGTCAGTGTTAAAAATGAATAAAACAAGCTGTGTGTGTAAGGCATTAATGAAATTCTTTTTTTAATTTGAAGGGGTATACATGGTTCTTTCAAATAAAAAAGAATGAATTTTGTTAATACCTCACTCACAACTTGTTTTATTCTATTTCGACATTGACCTACCCTTATTGCAAAGCTCTATAGTTTCAGGTTTAAGGCATTTAGGTGGGAGGTTAAATCTGGCAGAAGTCGAGATTATTTAATAGCTGGAGATTTTCTTTTTTTCTTGTACTCTATGTTTTCATTTCTCAACCCAAAAACACTGTTGTAGGCAATATCTAGCACGTAGCCAGCACAATACGATGAAATGTCACCATACTCGGCTTCCAAATTGTTTAGAAATTTTATAAATGGCGTGTATCTATAGGCTTTATTGCCTCCTATTATTAAATTTAGAACAGTTTTCATTGTCTCATTGAGCCTTATAATCTTTCCTCAGAGAGCCTCCAGGTGGATAATACAGTGGAAAAACAAACAATTGATGCCTTGTTTTACAGTCCTACTAACCCATTTGATGACCAACCATTGCTTTAGCTGCATCTGTTGCAATGCCAGAGCAGTTCTTAACACCTACATATTTTGAAATGACATCATACAGAGTGTTGTATATTGCATATTAGCTGATTTATAGAGATTTTAATTTCAACGGTTTTTCACGAATTTCAAATTCTTTGTTTATTGTTTGACAATGAAAAGGAGCTGGCTGATACCAGCTATATCTATGCTCTCACCTAGAGGTGGAAAGTAAAATTCAGTTTTCCAAAATGACCTTTAGAGAACCTGAAACTTTACCATCCATATAATTAATTCTTCTACTTACAGTCCGATGGGACACGGAATCTGTTTCAAAATTATTAGCCCTCGTATCTCCAAATAAAGATGCCATTTTCACAGCACATCCTTTTCTTAATCCTAAAATATTTTTTACTTTTAGCTAGCTATAAACATACGTGATAAGATACCTTTAAATCAGTAGTGTTCGATGGTTGTTGAAAGATATTCTTCTGTTTAGTTAGGTTCAGCTTCATGTCATTAAACACACAACTTCTGGGACTTCCCTAGGATTGATTGTATTTTGATTTATGCAAGCTGTCTACTAATGTTATATTCCTTCAAAACGCACAAGGAAAAAAAAACTTTCAGCACATAAACGATAAGGAACCTAATGGCAACAATGGCGGCAACCACCCACCGTCTGGAGGAGGGCCGCTTCGTGTGCTTCAATATGGCCTTTACTTAAAAACTTAAAGTAGTAATAAGGGTAAACAATTTGCTTCCAAATATTTAATTAAAATATTGGTCCAGTAAGAAGGGCAAGCTCCATCAGAAATGAATAGGTGGCCACATCTGTTCAATCAGTTGGATCATACTTTTCTAAATAATTAATATGGGTAGGAGAGAGAGTTGGCTAATTGCCTGCCTTAAACTGAAGATAGGTTTTGTATAATACAGGAAACCTAACAGAATTCTTCTCTTGAAGTAGTTGGATGGCATCTTTTAATATATTTATTTTTATATATAGATTGTTTGTTACATACTGTCACGGTGTACATGTGCATTGCATTACATTTGTTTATTTTTAGGTGTGATGGTCGCACCCTTCAGGATTTGCGAAATATATCCTGTGAAGTTGGCCTTTACAAACCATTGCATGGTTCTGCCCTTTTCCAAAGAGGTCAAACTCAAGTGTTTTGCACTGTTGCTCTGGATTCACATGATTCTGCATTGAAAATGGACCCCATAACTACACTAACTAGGTACATGTATGCAAATTAAGACCATGTATGTCTAATGTTTTGTGAGTTGTGGCAATTATTTCTATATTTATGTACATTCTGTACTTTGGCTAATTTTTTTGAGTTCATTAATTAAGCTCAGGTCAGTGTCAAACTAGATGAATAAAATTAAAGTATTTATAAAAAGTGTAATTGGTTACATTTTTTATTTTTTTAAGAGGTCCCCAAAATTCTTTATTAATGATTTTACCAAGCCGTATTATGGTTAAATGTCCACAAACAACAAATATCTCAACTGTAATATAAAGTAACTTATTTTGATTGTGATGATGAACTCTGATGAATACCTCATACATGTATCACAGAATATGATTAGGCACTGTTTTGAGTGGTTTGAAATTTATTTCATTTTATGTATGAAGTGTAGTAAAAAATGTTAAATTATTAAATTCAAAATTTGTACACATAGTTGAGTGGTGACATATGAAACTCATGAACCTTTCTTATAAAATGATGAGTACTCTTGTATTACAAACATTATAATAAAAGTTCCTTTTTTATTTTAATCATATAATATCAATTTTTGGTGTCTACTGTAATTAGTGCCAAATTGAAAGTAAATTGTTAAATGAGTTCAGATTTAATATTTTAAAATCTACAATTTCCTGACTTTAAAATTTATAATAAATAAAAAGACACCCAAAAAGTCGGCATTAAATACAACACTAGTTATTCACAAAAGCGAAGTTACATCATCATTTCAGCCATAACTATCGCTGGAGATGGTCCATGCGCAACACCAAATGGAGATGAAATGTTGCTTTTGTGAATAAATAGTGATATATTTAATGGTGACTTTTTGGCAATCTTTTTATTTATTGTATACAAGTTCCTATTAACAAAGTGACTTTCATCTCACATCGTATAAGTCAATAGAACAATAGGCTGTGTTGATTTCGTCCTTAATGTGTGGCAACAACTTCTCTTTCTGCTGCATGTCTTTAATTAACTCTGTAATGTATTAATATGCTTTCAATATGGTAATTGCCTCTAGAACTTTGTTTCAGTGGTCTCAAGGAGAAAAATTTTTTCCTGCACTATGAATTTCCTCCATTTGCCACCAATGAAGTTGGGCGTATAGGACCTATTGGCCGTAGGGAGATGGGACATGGAGCTTTGGCAGAGAAAGGTTTGAGAGCTGTCATCCCCAAAGATTTCCCATTCACCATAAGGCTTACATCAGAAGTGCTGGAATCGAATGGTAATTTTGTTTAATGCCTTTTCATTTTCTATGAATTGAGAGCCTAAGTGATTGCTACATTCACCTTTCAGTCTTCAATATTTATTATGGTTTAATTATATTGATAATCGAATAGATAGTTTAAACAAATTCATATGCATGCTCCAATCATCAATTTTCTTGGGATTAACCTGTTATTGATCTGCACTCTTCAGATTGAAGTTCATGTAACTACTTTTTCCTGTTGGGTGCTATATTTCAAAACAGCATAATAAAATAGTCTATAATTGCTATTGTTTTTGTAAATATACAGATTATTAAACACTAAACCCCATTTAGCTTTAGAGTTTTCAATTCCAATGAGCTATTTATTTGTCAACTGAAAACACACCTGTTACAATTGACAAGTCTTCCTTGTATGTTAACATCAGTTATCAACCAAGACTTTGGTACGCAGAAGTTTGCCATTCTCATCTTTCTGCCTCTTGATCTCTTTGTATGAAACATTGCTCATTCTAGGTTTCCCTTAATGACACACTCTTAGCCTTTGACCTAATTGTGTTGCTGAATTCACTCTAAAATACCTATGTTAGTCTCACTGACTACAGCTAATTTTCATTATCCTCCTGTTTTCACAACCATAACTGTTTACTGATTCCTATGCCAACAATGTTATTGGGAAGGAGGTTCATTTTAAAGTTGAAATTGTAAGTTAAGTCTTTCACTTCCTCATATTTTTAGTTTCAAATTTACACCTGGAGAAGTTCATTGCTGGTTTAAATTTAGTAAACATGTTCTTGGTCTTTTTGTGTTAATCTTAACTCTACAAGGAGTTTCAAGTATTCATGATCCTATTTAAGTGATGTCATAACTTGCTCTGTAACACACTCTATTCTTCTTCTGTTGCCAGTGTTTTTTTAGCCTGTTTTGATACATAGTGTGTTGGGACAGAACACTATCATGTTGTTGTTCTTTAAATCCTGCAACTTCTACTTCTCAATAGATGTGTTATTGGTGTATCTCAACATGTCCACAAACAATCTGTTTGTTAGTATAGACTCTTGAACAATTAATTGAACCATAGGATCCATAAAATACAAACCTCTAGCCAATGCTCCATGAATTTTGTGGCAGATATGCTAACTGTATCACTACTAGGCAGAAGTATACCAGCATTTTATATGTATTATATAATAATAATATATAATACTAAAAACCTTTGTCAGTCTGTTTGGCACTGTTGTAGGCGAATTTGACGAAATTCAGCACACATATTCCTCAGGGCCCGTAGCTGCCAATTATCTTTAAATATTTTAAATATACTGAGGTTATATATGTGAAAAAACTAAAAATGTCAACAAATTTCAATTTTTCCACTTTTTTCATTGGTTTCCACCTCTAGCAAAGTCCGTATTCAACTTGAAGAAACGAGTAAGAGCTTATTCTTGTTCTCTCACCGAGACCTATCCATAGATGCTGCATGTGGCCCCTGTAGTTCAAAAAATTAGGATTTTAAAAAAATTCTGAGGACAAGTAGTTAATTAAATTTTTTTTTCTTGTATGACCTTTTCTTCTGAGACCACCAGAAATATGATACCTCTCTGTAAAAACTACCATTCTGACAATTTTGCGCCAATTTTTATGCAACCTAGGATTTAAAATAGGTTGGATTTGGTTACAGAAATTGATTTAGGCTGTTGGAAAACACACACAAGTGTTTACAAGCCCCTCTAGCTGAAAGCGATCCCTCTGAAGTAGAACTGTTAATGTAATGTACCCTCAATTACTGTAATGGTATGAGATTAATTCTGATATTCAATATGCAACTTAAGTTGTACTTCCTCCAGAGGTGGGAGGTGAAATCAACTAATATTCATGTATATACTATAAGGAAATTGCTGAAATTAATTCTGACATGCAGTCCTTTTTGCCCTTTTAGGTACCAGGAGTATTTTTTACTCTATTAGTACCTGAAATATTGTTGACTTTACTAACTTACCAGGAGACTCAATACTGATATAATATTGGGTTTGGCAATATATTATTATTGAATTCAGTACTGTACTGGGCTAATATAAATAAAAACACAGTCAATGCTGGGCACCCAGCCACATTTATGTAGTACAACAATGTATAAAGAGATTTATGGCTTATTTAGGTTCATCATCCATGGCATCAGTATGTGGGGGCAGCTTAGCTCTGATGGATGCTGGAGTCCCTTTGGAGGCTGCAGCAGCTGGAGTTGCTGTAGGACTCGTGGCTCGCTTCTCAAATGAGGACACCAAACATATTGAAGATTATAGATTATTAACTGACATACTGGTAGAAAAACTTATATTTTTTATTTAAAAAATATATAAGTTCTGTATATCTGTGATTAATTACATTTTTATTGTGTTTAAATTTTCCAGGGAATAGAAGATTATTTTGGTGATTTAGATTTTAAACTAGCTGGTACTAAAAAGGGTATTACTGCATTACAAGCTGATATCAAAATTCCTGGTCTTCCATTGAAAATTGTGATGGAAGCTGTTCAGAGAGCTTCAGAAGCCAAAGCTCAAATTATTGACATAATGAATCAAACCCTGAAGAAACCAAGGTGAGTTTCTGAAAATGTTTCAACATATTGTAATATCATGGCAATAAATATTGCAATTACTATCAGTTGCTTTTTCTTCAGATCAGATAAGAAAGACAATTGGCCCGTAACAGAAAAAATTGAAGTTCCTGCTCACAAGAGAGCAAAGTTTTTAGGGTTTGGTGGAGCTAATGTTAAACGGCTGTTATTGGAGACTGGAGTTCAGGTAAGGAATTTTCTGTTTAAAATATCAGCCCATCATTACATCCTCAAAATTCTACCTTTTATAATTTAGTTTTTCCTCCTTGCCAAAATTGTTTGATGTAAATGGGTAAAGATTGTGGTGGAGTGAATGGTAACATAACAAGCATGGCTGGGCACCCAGCTAGTGTATGAACTAATTAAAAAGTATCATTACTTACATTTTTATAGGTTGCAGTGTAGAAGATTGAGGCTTCCTCGAAATAATAGGATTGAGGCTGCCTATGATCAATTTTATTAAATTAAATGTATCATTAGTTAAATTTTAGCATTTTTTCAAACTTAAGATATATACTCACCTAGCCTGACAATCTATGCGAAGGCTATAATCACTCCTGGTGCAAGTTCTATGAAGCTTCTATAGTTGAATGCACTTGCAAGACACCTAGTTGAAGTAAACAATTATTTTAAAAAATTCACACATCATGAGGCAGTTGCTGAAATTGTCTTCTTAAGAGTCAGAACCTTTTAGGCATCAAAGAGGGAAGGGGGAGGGGTGGTATAAGAAACCTTAATTTTCAAAATATCAGCAGAAACCTTCTCTAAGGTGAGCATTACAACTCAGATGAATGGTATAGCAATGCATAAAGCACAAACCTAGACACATTTTCTTTTAATTGCACAGATAATTAGTATGGAAAGGAAGGATGGAAAGGTGGTTGCTTACCTGAAATTGAAGTTTGGCATCATCATTCAGGATAGAAAGGAATTCTTAAATGTTGAAGTCAATAGTTGGCTATGGACCATCCAATGCTGGCCACCATATAGGCTACCTGAAAAGTAAAGTCTACGAGCAACAGTCGATGACATTGGTTCAACTTAAAGAAAACATTCGTCAAGAGATTACAAGAGTACCACAACAAATGTAATGGAACGTAATGGGCCTTTGTAATCAGGGCAGTGATAAATGCTTTGTGAGAAAAGTAAGGCATTTTTAAAAATTGAATCAAGTTGTAAGTGAAATATAAATATTTTTTATGTAGATTATGAAGATTTGAATAATATTTTTGTAAACATCTTCATTAATTTTTGACAGCTATTTCAAAATTGTCCAATTGACTGCCACATCACTGTAATTTAAATGTGTAACTGCAATTCACCTCAAATGAAGAAGAAAGGAAGACAGAAAATATTCGGCGCCGCCAGGACTCTAACCCGGTTCGTCACAGAGCACCTTGACCATTAGGCTACGTCGCCAGTGCATCGAAGATAGTCAGTCTTGAAGGATATATATACAGTGTATTTAGTTTGGATGGATAGAGAGAAGTGGGATTGAAGAGATATTATTAGGATAGTAAGTAAGGATAGTAAATGAGGGAGAATGATAGGAAATACACTTTGAAACATATGTTTGGCACAGAATTATCCAATGCGTGTGACTTTGTCACATTACATACGCTTCATTAATTTGTAATTTATCCTTAATGGATGCGCCTAATAATATTTTTTTCAAATTTGCCTGTTTTGCTATTTTTGAAACCTGTATGCTTTTATTTATATCTTGCAAATAATGATGACTAATTAAGTGAAAGTAATAAATTTTAGTATAAAAGTATTTTTTATGCAAGTATAAAAAGCGCTTTATTTTAATTTGGTTTTTCAATCTACAGGTTACTCAAATTGATGACACTAATTTTTCATTATTTTCTCCTAACCAAGTTGCAATGGAAGAGGGAAAGGAATTGATTAAAGAGATTTTGACAGCTGATAAAGTTCCTGAATTAGAATTTGGGGCTATCTACACAGCTAAAGTAGTTGAGGTGCGAGACATAGGAGTCATGGTTGTACTATATCCTAGTATGACACCAACCTTGGTTCACAACTCTCAGTTGGATCAGAGAAAGGTTTGTGTTTAAAATTTGTAGATAATTATTTTTGACTTTGAGTGAGGAAGGCGCTGCAAAAGTTTCTCGTAGACGCTTCAGCCCAGAGTGACTGCGGGGCTTACCTGATCATGTCGGGGATGCCTCGCACTCTCTCTGGGTATTTTTTATCAAAGTTCTCATATGCCGAGACACCTTCACCTATTTTAGGAGGTATATGTACTGGGGTCAAAGACCTTGGGCATATGGCAAGAGTTGTCCGCTGATCCCATTGGATCAGTCGGCCAATTGCCTCCTGAAATTGGTGGAGACACGGAGAAGGGAATGCTGCGTCCCCACAGCAAACTCGTCTCCCGTCATTCGGAAGGGCGTGAGAATAGTACCCAATGCCCGACCTACCTGATGCAGGTTTTCTAGGGTTTTCCCTGCATCTCTTTAGGTGAAACACCGGGTAGGATCCTTAAACCATAGCCCGGGGGCCCTAGTCAACCCTTGGCTACCTTGCTCTACCTTCCGCATCCCCCCTTTTCAATTCCCTTCCTATGCTATTAAAGGGGAGTTGCCTGTTTCAGGATCACCCTCATGTAGCCTGTTAACCAAAAAAAAAAAAAAAAAAATATTTTTGACTTTCTACTAAGCAGAAATATAATAGAAATTCCTGTGTTGTTGGTGTACATTGATAAATATCAAATTGCCTTAAACATATCAATGTGCCACATACATTTTTAATAAAGCAGTTTGACACACACACACAAAAAAATTAATTATGATGTATAAAAACAACTATTACTTAAATTTTTTGTTACCGCTGGCAGATGTTCATAGGCATGCTCTAAATAATACCCCAGAAAATAAGTTAGAAAAAATTACTTCCATGAATTTGTCACTTTCATCTAAATGATCATTGAACAGGTAAAATGAAGTATTAAATTTCCATTACATTGTATTTTAATTTAGAGTTACACTGAGATTTAGTGTGCTCTCTCACCCAAACCATGAGCAGAAAAAAGCTTTTGAAAAGCAGAGATCAAGAAGTTAGTAACAAAAAGTTTGTTTAGTATTGATGCAAATTTTGTTTAAAAACATAGTGTGAATTTTCAATTGGTGTTATTTTATGTACAAATGTATTTTGTAGAAGTAATGTATTTTTAGTAATTCATGGGTTATCACAAACCACAAATTAATGAAATGATAAGTTATGTACCTTTGGAGCATATAGAATTTGATTCTGGTGATGTTTACAAATGTTAAACATTAATTTGTAAAAAAAAAAAACCAATTAAATTGCAGTGTGGTGTGACAAAATAATAAAAAGATAGAATAGAAAAAAAGGAAATATTCTTTCATAAGAAAACAATGTTTTTTCTTTGGAGTAGTGCATAAGCACTAAAGGAGTGAACCTACTTACTCTGTCTAGTCAATACTTTAGCATTTGGAACTCCTAATTAATTTGTTGTTATGTTATATTAAATGATAGAAATTAATTTGTAAATAAGTGTGCTAGTGTCCTAACCCATAGGCCTATTTTTAATTTATTGCAAATTTGCAGATTTAAACAAAAAATTTCCTGTAAAACTCCACATTAACGACAGGTAGTTTGGGCCATGGCTCCATCCTTTTGAAACCAGAAGACTTTTGTGTCACATTTCCTTCCATAATCTTCCTTTTTTTTACATAAAATGTTCTCCAGCATCTCACAATAACAAGCTTAAGTCACACTTGAGCCTTGAACCAGTATTGACCATACAGGACACAATGCACAAAATAGTCACTTTAGGGTTGAATAGTGGTCTTGGGTTCACTTCATAAGGGTTTGCAGTTGCCCAGTTATTATTATTACTACGTAGTTGCTATTGGGCATTTGCCCGGTGGCAGCTGTACACAAAGAAAATACAAATAAAACACAGATACAATTACAAAAAGTTTACACTAAGGAAGAATTTTAAAGTATAGATTTTGATCTGAAAAAAAAAAAGAAAGGAGTCGCACAAAAATCACTTCACTGATTCCAAAAAGTACTACCCAGAAAAGTCGTCAGTATATCTGCAGGCAAGGAATTCCAATCGCGTATTGACCTATTTACAAATGCAAATTTTCCTACATCTGTGCCCTTTTTCTTTAATTTTGAATGAGTTGTCATTTTTTAAAATATAATATGGCGCCGTAAGATGATTTGTTAATACTTTCCAGGCCGGTTCACCCATATAAGCTTTATATTGCGCACAATCTCACATGTTTCCTTCTATTACTGAGACCTTCTAAATTCTCGTGAGGATTGTTCATGAATCGACCCCCAAACATTTTTTCAGCCCATTTTTGTATTTTTTCCAATGCTAGAGTGTGTTCATTTTGATATGGATCTCAGCATGTTACCCCATATTCTAAAATTGGCCTGACCAGCATTTTGTAAGCTGAAATCTTGTGTTTTCCCGTGCTTTTCTTCAAGATCCTATTTACAAAGTGAAGCACCCTTTACCTGCGACCTCGCTCATCTGATTACCTCAAAGATATTTACAATTATTTGACTCTGTTACAACTTTGTTCCCCATTTTATATCTAGTGGAAGGGACACATATAGGATTTGGCTGCAAGCATCTTTACATTTCACCAAGTTTAACTCCTAGGAAGGGCATTGTTACCCCAAATAACATAACCTAAATGCTATGGAGATCCTACAATGAATTTTGGGAACTGGTGATTGCTAGGAGTTGTTTACATGCAAATGTATTGTTAATTTATTATTTCCCCTTTCATAATGGATTGAGACATTATTCATTATAGGTTTTCTTCATAAAATTAAATAATGTATTTGGTTCATATCTTTGTTACAAATGACTTTTGTATATCTTTCATTAAAATTTGCTAGCGTAACATTATGATTAAATTCTTCAGATTAACCACCCCAGTGCCATTGGGTTGGAGGAAGGAAGTGAGATCCAGGTAAAGTATTTTGGTCGGGATCCAGTGTCTGGAATGATGCGGCTGTCAAAGAAAGTGCTCCAAGGACCTGCATCCACAATTGTCCAAAACTTAAATTCTTCAAGGAACTAGTTATTGGAACTCATACTCATTATATTTTTACTATTATATCTGTGATATATCTGTAAATAAGATGAAAGCAATTTTTTTATTACATTTGTGTACTTTTTGAAAAAACTTTCCATAAATCTTACTTCAAATCCAGTTTTCATATATGTATTTGTATATAATATTTATAGTTATGCAATTCGGGAGTATAGAAGAGAAAGTAATTGATATTTTACTATAGTCAGAAGAAATAATCAAAAGTACAAGATTAATATTTGCATTCTCCTAAGAGTTAATTACAAAATGTTCAAATTGGTTAATAGAACCTTTCTGCTTTGGTTAATCAGTTCATTAAATTTTTGTCTAGTTACATAAAAAATATGGACAAAACGTCAAATACATTAAATATAATATTGTTTGTTGACAAAATATCTGTATTGTTTATATATTTATCTGTTCATATTGAAGGTTAAATGGAAATGCCTTTCATGGCATTAAAAATGAGAATTTAACAAATTGTCACTCAACCGAAAATTATTCTGAAATAATTTCCTGTGTTGACTTCTTTGTCTTTCTCTTGGATGTCCCATTATATAATTATTTATTGTTGATGCTTAGAAATTATCTTTAAAATGGAATAGTTTTTAATTGTGAAAACAAAATATGCATTAGTCTAAACTTTTTCTCTTTCAACAGTTCCTTAAAAAACATTTACCCAAGCTTTTAATTTATACAATACCTTACCAATCTTGCCACAGGATTTTTATATATTGCTATTTTTCATCTGAGTATTCTTGTAAGCATTCGAGCTCACAAAGTCAACTTTTGTCTCATGTAAGCTCTAGCATTGCAGTATATAAATCCTAGATATTTATGCATTTTTTGGGCTGTGGCATATTTATCAGCCTCCAGCCTTGTGCAGTTTCACCAGTTAATTGGTACTTGAAACACACAACTTTTCTGAAATTTTACAGATCATCTTTTATGATCTTATTGAAACAATATTGCAGACTACTTTGATCCACATTACTTCATAGTTCCATCTAAAATATGTTTCCATGAAATTCTCTCTTCCAGCAATATATTGAGCTTCAGATATTAGTTCAGACTTGACCATTATTCCATCTCCAACAATAGGATTCATGTAGCATCATCCTTCCATTCTACAACTGTCAAATAATGCTAAGAAAAATACCTGGCTGCATTGCCCACAACTGTGACATCTAACAACCAACCTTACGACAAAATACAGTAGAACCTCTGCTTAACAAACCTCTCGGGACCGGAAATTTTGTTCCTTAAATAGGGGTATTCACATAGAATGCTTTTAATGAATCTCGATTATTTACCTGACATCTTATTTTACTAAAGACAGGCCGAATTAGTTTAATCTTAAAAAATTGCAAAATGTTCCTCTTTTCCCCTCTTCTGTATGCAGTGATATGGAGAATTCGTTACTAGTCTATAATTTTGCCAACAAATCAATTCATTGAAATAGTTTATTGAGACCCTTAATCTCTCTCTGCTACAATTTCCTTCGTGACATTTTTCGTCACAAAAACTATACGTTTCTGATGGGAGGAATTCTGACTTCAATTATGTAATCGGCTTGCTCAGAATTTTATGTTGCATTTTCTATTGCAGCAGTTTACATTACAGTCTTTTTTTATCGCGGAAATCGCCAGTATATCTCTTTAGTTAGCAATTTGAATTTTTATGTTTCTTCTGTTGGCTTAATTTTAAAACAAATACAAAGTTCAAAACTGGTCATTGGAGCATTTTAGTTAGAACGTTATAATGTTTAATTGATAAAGATGTACCTCCAAGTACCAGGGGACGCGATTAACAGTACTTTTGAGAAATTCGAAACCCAATGTTTCCGCCATATTTTCTTATTAAATGTTTAAATGACACGACACACGAAAATTTGGTATAGTTGGAGCTATTACACGCAAACGTTGTGCTTGGTGTGGGCGAGAATTAAATCCGAATAGAATGTTCACATGTTTCTTAATAAGGGATAACAAAGTGGATATCCATTGGAAAATAAAAATTTATATCCGGGTTCCTTAAAACGGGAGGAAATTGCATAATACATACCGCCTTTTTTTCGGGACTAATGGTAATTCATTAATAACGGGAACCTGAAAACGGTGTGTTACTATAATAGATTGCCGATGTTTACACACTACTACACCGTTCGTCTATCTTTAAATGAGCACAATAGTTACTGCACATCTATTTTTTTTATTGAAACCCAGGTAAAAGCTCTGCCAAATATAATCGTACTGGCATTCAGTATTAATGTAGACATATTCTGATCGGTGCAAAATTGAATCCACTTACATTGATGAGCAAGTATGTATGTTGAGGAGGGAGAGATGTTTACAGGGTCTGCCAAGAAAAATATATACACTTTAAGGGATGAAAATACTTATTTTGCGATTGTTTCACATTGAGATACTAATCACACAAGTTTTCAGTTAAACAATGGTTACGTTAGATGTAAAAGTGTAGGCGGCGACCATATATTCTACGCAACGATGAGCGGTCGCCGCAGGTATTGTAGGAATGTATTTATTTGATCTACAAATGGGCAGATACAATAATTAATGATCTGATCGTAAGGAGCATATTTAAGCTATAATTAGAAGTTATCACTTCAATATAATTCATATATACACCTAATAAATAAATACACGTGGAATGATATTATTAGAAGATAAATTTTGAAAGGGAATAATATTGTTTTTGCCTGAAAAAGAAAACACTGGAAATATATTTAACCTTAGTATATTGTTAGAGATTTCCGAGCACTGATCACTTCACTGTATTACACTACACAACACTAACCTCTATTCACTACAGAATTTAAATTAGGTCTTAATTTTCTTTCCCTTACAGGAAGATCTTCAAATACTCCTGCAGGCAAATTGTTCCTGTCATTAATTGCCCTATTTAGGAAGGAGTGTTTTCCAACATCTGTTTTTTGCTGCCTCGCATTGAATTGAAACAAGTGATCACTCTTCTGTACTGAGTCGATTCTTTCATTCTATCTCGGATTCCCTGCCAAGATTTTTGCTCCTTAGAAAATGTGTAGTCTAGCTCTTTGTCTTCTTGTCTGTAGCGTATCCCACCTTAGTCGCTTTACCTTTTCGTTCCCATGCCCAGATCCCATTTGTATAAATTTTGCGACCCTTCTTTGTACCCTTTTTAAGGATTCTATTTGACTTAACCTGTATGGATCCCAGCATGCTGCGCCAAGTTCTATAAGAGGGCGTACTAATGACAAATATGCCATTTCCTTAGATTTCGCATTGAGTGTTCTCATTGCAGTGTTTCACGCATTCCTTGTAGCATAGTTTACCTGCTCCGCCCACCACAGCCTAGGTATTTACAGTTTGTCTCCTGGATCTCTGTTTCCCCATCTATTTCAGTAAAACGTATCGCCTTACGTTTACTATTTACTATTGTTGATTTTGAGTTTATTTCGCTTAGCCCATGTACGTAGAATATCGAAGTCATTGGAGAACAGTGGCGTCTTGTTCCCCACTTATTTCTCTGTAGATTACACAATGATCTGTAAAAAGTAGGATCTTAAAATTTATACCATTTAGTAAATCATTAATAAATATGAGAAACAATAATGGGTCAATAACTGATCGCTGACGGACTTCCGATAATACAGATCCCAGTTCCGAAGTTTCTTTCCCAACTTTGATTTTTTGGAGGTACAATATTTTCCGTTTTCCAATCTGTTGGTAGTATTGAGTTATTTATGGATATATTAAATAGACTGTTTAAATACGGAATAATTGCTTCCCTACCCAGTTTAATTATTTCTGGCCCACGCGATTTCTTGTTTTTTAGTTCATTAATTCTCCTTTTTCGGATTCGTAATCACTGTTTGTTACCGTGTATGGACCGTTACGTTTGTTAAGCTCGGAAACGAGAACTCTTTCAATATAATTGCCTTTTCTTTATCTGAAGCTACGTTGACACCGTCAGTTTTTAAGATCCCTAATTTTTCACATTGCTCTCAGCATTTGTGGATATAGCTATAAAATCTCCCCCAGTCTTTATTAACATTTAGAATGTTACGTAAAAACGATTCCTGTGCTTTTTTCTTTTCCTGAAGTAATAACACCGTCCAGCTTTTGTCTTGAGCTGTTATATGCTTTTCGTATAATATTCAGCACAGTGATTGTGTTCCCACCCCACCTTATCGCGGTGCAGTGGTTTACGTGAGTCCATGACCCATGACCCTGAGAGCTAAGCCGGACAGGCAAAGAGGAACACCCTGGTCCTTTCCTCCAGGTTGGAGGTTGGCCAGGCAAGACAAAGCCCACCCTCGGCTGTAGAGTTTCGGAACAACAAGAAGTAGTATAATAGTTAGGGTCACTATTGATTTTTATTTGTTTCTGAGGTACAAACTTATATCTGGCTTCCAAGATGATATATTTACAGTTTGTCCATATTTAGTTTATATCTCCTCCACTATTTATAAAATCTCCCAGTTTCTCCCACAAGAAGGTCTGCAGTCCCAATTTATTTGCTTTATGGTATTGCCAACTACATAAAGTTTCATCTATATTTGTAGCTTCTACGTTGAATTATATTTCTAATAGAACACTTTTGTGATCGCTCATTCCTAGCATTACGTCGCAGCTAATCACGTCTTTCGCCGGCCTAACTAGGAAAGTGTCGAGAATATTATTTTCTCGTTTGATTCCTTTACTACCTGCTCGAAGCCGATCTCCCACACCAGAGCAACTTTACGGCTATTTAGTTTCGGGAATTTCCAAGTTGTCCCTTTCATTTAACCCCAGATATTTTTAAATCATCTGCTACTACGAATTTCCGGCAGTTCAGCTTAGCATCGTTTTTTCCGCTATTACTTCCAGAACTGAGTTAGTTTCGTTTTGGGGTCTGGAGCAAGCTATTAAGTTCATGATGTCATTTAAACTCTTAATTTCTACGTATGAGTTCTTGGTTTCCGAGTGACCATAGTATGGTACCGTTGAGTTCAATTTTTGAGCAAATAAATACACCATTCCCCGGGCTCCCCTGTCTCCTCAAATATTTTGTAATCGGATCTACAAATGTCAGCATCATTTATGTTTAGTACTAATTAGTACACCTGGTTCTCATATATCGACTGTATTCCATAATTCCTCAACTTTGTTAATTACGTTAAGAGTAAAGAGTTTTTCCTCTCCGCCGCCTCCATCGTCTCAGCCACCGCAGCTGTCGTCTCGAAGACGCAGTTGACCCACTGCGGTTGAGATACTCACCGTCGCGACCAATTACCCATGAGTTTGGATCGATATAGTGAACCCCAAACTTCTGTTCCACTCATTCCAAAAGGTAATTTAGCTGTCCTATTCTGCGCCAGTGTACATCACAACGCCTCATAACATCGCTACATGCTTTAGGGTATTTCCTTTTAGCCGTTGTTACCACCCATAGTGTAGTCCGTGTCATTCCGTTTTATGTCATTCGTTCCAACATGAATAAAGATACGGTTTTGGGTTTCCTCTTCGCATTTTTTAATTTCTTACTCTAGCTGGTTGGTTCGTATTCTCGGGCAGCACTTTACTCAAATACCGAAGTAGTGTGTCTCTCAATAGAATCATCAAATTAATATTCGCGAAAGATTTTGGATTTGTTCGAACCTAGTCTGTAGACTTGTTAACGTTCTTTGAACGTCCGCGCTCCGCATTTAGCAGCTTATTTTCTTGTTTCAGTTCACTAATTATTTTCTCCGCTTTTTCTAATATACCCTTTAAGATTACTAATCTCCTTTTGTTGGGTATTAACTGCGTTCTGATCTGCGGTATTCACTCCAGTACACTTCCTGCAACTCCAGTTATCCTCAACATCACTTGCGCATCGCGTTTTATTTTCTGGAAACTGAAATGAAACCATTTTTCGCAATTGCTGCAGATTATTACACTCCTCAAGTTCTTGCAAGTGTCATATTTGATTGTCGTCATTACCGACATTGCAGGCCCTGGTTTAACTCAACGCCCCCAATCACTAAGATACGCTAATAACCACCGCAATATAGGCATTAAGTGAGGAATTGTTTGATTCGCTGCGAGTGCCAGTGATCGTACCGCGGCACCTATTCACCGCCGCAGGTGAAGTCCAAGGTCACAGCCCATCTCGGGTAATCCCACAAGCAAGGAAACACGTCCTCACTGCACCACAACTATCCACTGAATGAAATGTAATGAATTTATAATAATTTAACTGTCATAAAAATGTGAATAATATTAACATTTACATTTATTTATTACAATGTACACTAATTGTATGAATCTTAATTTACATAGCTGATTCTTTTATGATTAAACACTATATGTTTTCAGTATTTATAAACTAAATACATGAGTTCCACACCAAGGGCCGTTTAAACGGACCTTCCCATAAAACAGAATCCTACTCTGAATTAGCAGTACGAGGGAATCGGCAAACGGTTACAAACAGTGGTATTTACCGTGTGGTCTCAGCTAGCCTGGAACTTGACGCTGGACCTATCTGGACTTCCGTGTTGTACAAAGATGAGCCCTTTGGAGATTCGGACTGGATTACGCCTTCCTCCCGATGTTTAAATGTCCACGAGCAGGACCGTCTCCAATTTCTTATCGCTCCATCTTAAAATTCAATATTCAGCTCCCATCACAATGTGATTAATGCCTAAATCATAATGTCCCAATCATAAACTCGACATCCTTAATCTCAAATTCCACATTTAATGTCCAGTCTTAACCTCCTTAATCTCCAATCTTAAATCAAAACGTCCTTTCTATCCCGAATCCCTTTCTTCTTCGGTTTTTAATAATTTCTCCCCACTTCCTTATTTTATATTCCGTCGGTGGCGGGCTCGAGATTGTCCAATAAAAATTCTTATCTGCCCTCTCTGGGAGAGCCGTTTGCCCCTCTCCACCAACGTTTTTGGGGACAAACACTATATCGCTCACCATCCGATACCGTCAAATTTCACGTTACTTGGGAAAAACCTCAGTCGCGCCGTCGTGTTGGACTTTTATTACCTACCCCTTTCTGTTACCTTAACTTCTCTCACTTAACTTGCCTTTGATTCCGTACGTAGTTGTGTTTATCATAACAGTATGTAGGCCAAAGTTTCTATGGGGCACACTGCCGTTCCAATAATCTCATGGTAAAGTTCCTTTAGCATGAACGGCTTAGACTTGCTTTTTACAGTTCCTCAATAGAAAAACTCTCTAGATATTTGACCGTAGAAGGCCATCTCAGATAGTCATGCAGGAAATCTAGGTTTCTCTTCCTCTGCAGCACTTGTGGGCATATAAACTTTTATTATTTTCAAGATTGTATTTTCACGTGTGATTTTGTAATAAGTAAAATTTCCAACCACGTTCTGAATTTTTTTGGAAATAGTTAATAATAAAGTCTGAAAGTGGTCGAAAATTTTACTTATTACTTTTTATTATTTTCGTTTAGTGTGGGTTTGTATCTAACTTTACGGTAACTAACCTTTCACTGTATTGTTCATAATAACTTATTCGTTGCCTTTTATTCATTACAATACTTGCCCTTTCATTCAATCTATTCGCTTTTGTGCTAATCACCTTATATTCAACCGACCAAAAATCTTGCTCTTCGTGCCATCTGACTTCACTAATTCCTTCTATATCTAACGACGTTTTTAATTTCCATTTTTAAATTTTCTAATCTACCAGCACGATTTACTTCTGACATTTCACGCCCCGATTCGTAGAACGTCACTTTTTGTCTTTTTGATGACATCCTCCCGAGTAGTCCGCACCCAGAGAATGGGGAAATATTTTACCTCTGAACAATTTTACCCGAGAGGCTGCCATCACATTGGTATGTATTTAGCGTTGCTTATCCGCGGAAAATTAAAGGCACGGCTGTAGTTTCCCCTTTGATTTCAGCCGTGGTAGGATGTCAATTTATATATACAAAATAGATCTCATTTCAATCTGTTGAATAAAATTTTACATTCTGTAGGGGGATGTGTAATCTGATTGGGAACGTTCTAACAGAATACACTGAGTAAAGTTGAAGTATATTTCATGCTCTTGTGTAACAAACATGCTACATATTAACATGCCATCGGCTGGGCGCCCAAATAAATCCACCGACAACGAGACTCCACTCCATAACGGTCCTTTCTTTGTCCTTATACTACCACATACTCTAAAGTGCTCCTCCTAAAATAATTCGATTCTGCTAACATTTTCGATTCTTTTAAAAAAGGATAAATGGATGTCACTTTTAAGCAACAATAAGGAAACGTATTTGCAATTGATGAAAATGATTTAGATGATAAAATTGCTATTTGCCGCCCCCTTTATAGTGTCACCCGCGTGAGTCTATTATGTTGTAAATAAAATACAAAGAATGTCCAAATGTCAGAAATAAAGTAATTTAATTTGTGAAATTATTTCGGACGGTGCACCAGAAACATCAAATTTTGCAATATTTTAATTAAAGAACTGAGGAGGTCCATAAAGTTGGGAGACAATATTTATTCGAATTAAATTATTTTATTTCTGACTTTTGACGCCATTCTTTAAAGAAATAATATTGTCAGAAATTTAATATTTTATTTATTTTATTATATTATTCATTTACTTTTTAGATTCGAGTATCTATATATTTTGGCCGATCTCCTGTGGTATAGTGGCTAGCGTTGCTGCATCACAACTCAGGGGTCCCGGGTTCGAATCCTGGAATTGGGCTTGGATGTTTGTGTCGTCATGGTCGCGAGGACCGGGATTAAGGTTGCTGGGGAATTGATATACTGACCATTTATCACCCCAAATTCGGAATGTGTCACGCTAGATGACAGTCTGCAGCCGCCTCGGTAGGTCTAGGCCCTCAAGAGGGCTGTTGAGCCATTGGAAGAAGAAGAACTATATATGTTTGTGTGGTGTTTATTTTTTAATTTTTGCGTTCAGGCTGCTAAGCCACTCCTGTATTTTGCCTACCGTGCCTACCGCCTACAACCGGTTCTGGTGTATTCAGTTGAAATGTACCAAGTACTCTTCGCAAGAACAGGCTTTGTAACGTAGATATATAAGGCATTCATCATAGATATTGTGATATCTAAGAAAAATACTGGAGAGCATTTATATCCTTTGCCAGAATCGGGCTGTCAGTTATTTTTGTAACTAACTTTCTCATTGAGAGGGTTTGCGTAGCCAATTGGATGCTTCGTGAGCATGGATAGCATGTGCTTAGTCATGTCGTTATTATGAAACCTTCACATAATTGCAAGTAAGAAGAATTATTTTCTTTTACTTAGTACAGCCAAGATTTTCGCAGTGAGACAAGTAGAAGTAAAAGGTGAGACTATAGACGAATGTAAGACAAACCTCTTCAACTTAAAATGTAGTATTGTAATATAGTAAATCAACAATGCCTTCAGCTAAAGTTTACAAACATGATCAATCTCGTGGTCATCTTATCAAAAACCGTCACAATCACGAGACTGCGATGAATGGTTGACGAAGTGGTGAATTATGAATAATTAATCCACTTTCTTCTTTTAATACCTAAATTTTCCCAATTGTGCTTATATAGCAACAATACTTTCTTTCCAGTTCCTAAAATGCTCATCTTAATACGTGGCCAACATTGGCAATTCAACAGCAAACGAAACGTTATTTAGAAGGTTAATGTTGGTGGTCTTGCGACCCGAAGGCCGTTGTTATTGTTGTGACAGGTGTCACATGATGTTGACGTCTTAATTCACGTGAATAAAAGTCATTCATTGGCGATCCTTGATAACTAATAGTCGATCGTGTAATAAGAAGGAAGAAAGGCAAGTATTTAAGGACAAAAGTTACAAACCTTTCTTTTCAGTGATATTTTCTCATTATTTCGGTTTGTGCAATTTTTAGTTATTAATTTTTTCTTTATATTTCAAAATAACTATTTACCTTACTATTGAAAAGTCAATTAAATATATGGCCTAATACGGACAGAATACAGAAAAAATTTAAAGCACAATTTATCGTGTTATATTGCAGAATTGTTTTAAAATTTTTATGGAAGCGCGGAGATCTTCTGTCAGACGATACGCTGTGCGTTTAATTTGATGCATAATGCACGTATTTGGATAAATCTTCAATTACCTTCTAATTCGTCTCATATCTGACTGTAAAAATAAATATTTTTAATAAAATGCCACTGAACGCAATAGAGCTGCAAAACGAGGAAATTGAAATAATTTTTAAAGAGTATTTAGTAAGTAGTTCGTATAAGCCAACATATATGTAATCAACTTGACTACATTTGTTGACGTGTTAATTGTGACACAAACATTTCAGTTTTTTATTCAATATTCGTTGACAAGTGCCTGAAAATTTTAAACACTAACTTTTAATTTTCACTATTGTTTGTTTGTGGATAGCGTTTGTAGTTTTACATGGGAGAATAGTTAATTTTGTGATTATTCACATTTCCAATGTCTGTATAGTATTCCTGTGATGGATTGCTAGTAAAGTTAAGTCCTGTTCATGATATAACTTTTATTGTGATTATATGTAATATGACTGACAGATCTATGATCTGCTGGAATAATGAACCCCTTAATATGATTTGTTACATGAAAGTGTTATGGTAAGCTGAGGTATTTTATTAAATTATTGCTGTTATCCTATAGGAATCTTAATATTTTTCAGAATGGTGCCCAATTTTCTCAACTTAAGTGTAGTTACACTTTTATGTTTGCTGTTTTTTGAAACAATCTCATCAAAAGCTACTTCAGCTCCATTTATGATTACTGTTCCACCTAAAGGCAAATTATGGGCATTACTTGTTGCTGGTTCCAGTGGCTATTCTAATTACAGACACCAAGTAAGTATAGTACATACCAAAAACTAAAATGTTTTATTTCAGACCAAAGCATTTATCATTTGAGTACTAATTATTTATAAAAATATTTCTCATTACATTATTTACATTTTAGTAAAATATTATCATCTATGAACAAAATTGATAGAATAAGTGTCAATAGCTAGTTATATAATATGTTTTAGTTCATTTAATTTGTTCTGTTAACTATACACAAAATGGTTCATTATGGGTTCTGTACCATAATTTTGTTGCAATTCATGTAGAAGTTTTATGTTGTAATCAATTTTCATTATTTTTATTTCAGGCTGATGTGTGTCATGCTTACCAAATTCTTCACAAGAATGGTATACCAGATGAAAACATCATAGTAATGATGTTTGATGATGTAGCTAATAGTACAGAGTAAGAATATTAATGATATTTTAATTACTTGAAAGTTTAACCTTCCAGCAGGTGCTCTGGGGCATGGACTTGTTCCAGGGCAGCTTCAACAGAAATATATTTAAAAACTTAACATTTTAAGAAGCTACCTGAGGAAGTCCCAAATATGTTGACATAACATTGGTTTACTAATTATATACTTTCTGTAACTCATATGAAAAATGTGTAAAGTTTGTACCTTGAATACTGAAACTTAATTTTCTTGCAACTTTGAAGTATGATATATTAGAATCCAGAAAGCACGCCATAGTTATTGTTAGTATTGCATGATTAAATTTTATCTTAATGCAAATGGCTTGAATTAATTATGCTGATGATTAATAAACATTGTTTCCTCCTGACTTCCAAGGAAATTTAATACTAAATTGGTTGAACGAGTATCTTCATACACATTGTTTGTACAAAACTTCAAATGTATCAGCTTATTTTATAACATCACTTGTTTTAGCCAACCATTTGTTATGTCTTAACCCTTGACACATTTTATAGTTTAATCTTAATCTAGATGCACACATATTGCATATTTCAACTTTCTTTTGGTTTATTTGCTTACAATTAACAGCTGCAAATCTTGCATTTATAATTTTTTGCAATTTTTTGTCAATTTAATATTAAAGTTATTCAATATATGGTGACTATGAAACTTCAATTTATCACCTCTCTAATTATGTCAATATTGATCACCGGTTATGTTCAATCTCTTTCTTGTAACTCCTAATTTATGTAGTTAGTGACAATCTTTTTCTTACAAACACCAACTTTCCTATAGTACAATTTCCATCTTTTTTCCTTGACTTTATTACAGTTATGACACATTTCTTCCTAATAACATGTCCCAACACTATCTTTAGTTTATTCAAATTATTATTTTTTATATCTAAAGTTTGTTTAACTATCTTTTTGCAATTTTGGCATATGTTTGTTTAGATTCAACTGTTCACTGCAGAGTGAGGTTACCTTAGAATTGGTATCAATCTTTTCACTTTCACATACTATTACTGTATTACATGGTCACAATTTAATATCAGAAAGCACATTCCACATTTATTAGATATCTCATATTTTTCATTGCATGCCTATTCTTATTTCCAGACTATCAAACCTATCATTGATTATTTTTCTATGTACCAGAACAGCCCAGCCTTCACCACATCATGTAGTTCTTGTAGACTAATTTAGTAATTATGTCAGGAATTATTAAACAGAATCTGTTATTTAATTTACAAATATTTAATAAAAAATTCTGCTAGACATGAGACAAATTAGTATAACCCTTGGGTGTAGTTGAAGATTACACTCTTTAAAAAGAACTTTACTGTCTCCTTGTTCTAGGACATGCAGATCCCGTTTTCTGATACCTCAACACCGCACATCAATACCAGACAGGTTTCCCTTTGAACTGAATTTTTGGGGTGGGACCACAGACAAATTAATTAAAGGAAATATACCCTGTCTTTCCTCACATACAATCTACAGAATCAGCCTTCTTCCTTGGCCAAACAAAGAGACCCCTCCCCAAATGGATTGACAACTTCTGTAGCGCTGTCCAGCTTATAAAAACCCAATTCGCCATAGCTGCCTATGCCCACAGCCACCATCTCAATTCTTCAAAAGTTGAGCTCCATCAATGGGAACTCTCCTTTCAACATGTCTTGCAGTCAAGACCAAGCCCTGGATTGTTTATATAGGAACGTCCTAACCCTCCCCCTTCCCCAATCTGATCACCTGAAACAGGTACATGTTGTGTACCCATTTTAGAATGTATGTGTTAACTTGCCATCGGGCGCACCTCTGAACGGAACACAATCAGGTGCACCCAGCCTGAGAGGCCATCCACATATTTTTGCCCTTTGTTTCCCATTTAAATGATTTTTATTAATAAAAAGGTAGGGTAGATTTTGCTAGGGAATATGGAAAGCTAATAAAATAAATTTAACAGAAAAGGATAAGTTTAATCAATGTAATGAAGTTTAAAGTAGATCATAGAAAAATGCTAAATTGATACAACGGCATTTGTTAAAATAAGCCAAATTAAATGTCATAAAATTTAAAAACTGATAAATTAAGTTAATATGCAGTCTCTACTGATGTGGGACCATCAATCTTTGCCACAGTATTTGGCAGAAACGTATGCCGAGTATTCCTAATCAGCTGCAGAATAACACTTCTAGCACAGCAGTTTCACATGTTTTGACAAATTGGTTCATGACAATTTTTACATTCGTAATTTGTCATTATTCTAAATCTTATTTCAGCTATGCATGTCCCACAACTACACCTTATGGGGATATTGAGGGAGGAGCTTTACTTTTTTCTTTTGGTAAAATCCTTTTTCCTCCTGTTTAGTTTCTGAATCCTCTTCATGTTCTACTAACTCAACCGAAAAAGCGATGTCGCTTTCTTTGACCAAATCTTCAACCAAAGCTGGATCATTAGCAGCAGCATCCTTGAGGAAACTCCATATAGAGGAATCATACGTTTTTCTGGCCATTTCAGAAGGCAATTTGTAACTGAAGACAGGAAAACCTAAATTAGCTATCGATATAATGTAATGAGGCGCACTTGGCCTAAGAGGCCAGAGGCAGAATAACACTTATTTTTCAAGATATCAAAGGAAACCTACACAGAGTATGTTTATTTTGAGTGTATTAAACGATTCTGATAAAAATATCTTGAAAAACTTTATCTTCGAATTTGTAACACAATCGGGCACAGTTGGCTTCCCAAGCCACATGGTGTCCAGACAAGCCGGGTGAATGGCGAATGTAAAATGAATAGGGGGGGACCTATGCAATGCCACAATCCAGGAAAATATCAAGAAAGACAAATAATTGGAGGCACAGGTATAAAAGTGGTTTCCAAGAAAGTGTTTTGCGGGCCTCTGAGGCTGGCTGCGCCCGACAGAGGGTTAAGATGTGGTTGTGTGTATTTGTTAATATGTGGTTGCACGTCTGTTTGTTGTTGTGTGACATTGTCAGGTTAATTAAAGCAATTAATAAGGAAAGGAAAGAGAGATAGAAAATAGGTGACTTACCTGAGGTTCACAGACAGTAGGCACTCTGTAAGGTTTGGAGTTCTTTAAATTTTCAGTGGCACTGACCCATTCATCAGAAAGTTAGAAAGACATTTCCAGTGATCGGCTAGCCAATCTCTCTCCTTTCCTTCTTAATTGTTTTAATTAACATGACAATGTCATTTCCTGAATATCACCAGCTAGCCAATCACTGGAAATGTCTTCCTAACTTTCTGATGAAGGGGGCGGTGCCTCCGAAAATTCGAGTACTCTAGACCTCACAAGGTGTCTACCATCTTCTTTCTCCCTCTCTGTCCTTTTCCTATTAATTGTATATATATAAATACACATACATGTACATATATCCAGCCAATTCAAGTTCATAATGGTGGAGTAGAAAGCTCATTTAAGTAACTCTTGGTTGGTGAACAACTCTAACAAGTTATGAAATGTGCATTCAATGCCAATGTATCTAAATAATGAATAAATTATCTCAATACAACTATGCTTTCTATAACTTTGAAATATTTTCTTATTTATTCTCTATTTCATTTTTAGGAATCCAACACCAGGTGTAATAATCAATAAACCTGGTGGCAAAGATGTCTATAAAGGAGTATTGAAGGATTATACTGGTTCTGTAAGTTTTCTTTGAAAATATAGCATGCTATTATTATGCGTAGTTGAAAGTCAATTCATATAATTAAATATTCAATTACCTGATGGTCATAAAATTAACAAATGAATTAATGAGCCAATATGTAAGCAAAGCACTATACATTTCTTACAAGCCTTCTTTGATAGAAATTTTGATGCTTTATTGCTGTGATAAGTGGAGCATGAACATTGCTGAGCTGTAACCTGCCGTCATGGTTCACTAAATTATCTAAAGTCCTGATTTGAATAGCCTCTGTTATTATGCTATACTAGTCTCATTGAAGTCTAACGCAAGATCAGTCTTTTAAAATAGAAAATGAATCTACTCTATTGTCTCATAATTAAGAATGATTATATCTGGGCCCTTGTGTATGTTGTTGTTGTAGTAATCAGCCATTAGACTGGTCTGATGCAACCCTTCATGCTTACCTATTTTATGTAAGCCTTTTCATTTTTACATAACTACCACATCCTCCCTAATCTAATTAGCGTTTTACATCCTTGGCCTAACATTTCTGTTTTTATCCAGGAACAAACACTTAATGGGTAAAACACCCCTAGCACCTATATAGGTGGGGGTCATGAGGATTTTCACTCGCTCATGGAACCAGGACTATTTTTGTCACTCATGGCGTACTGAGAGCATTTCATGGCTTAAGGTACTCTTAAAATAATTGTAGTACTTTTGACTCTCAGGTTACAAGGTGTACTTTTGACTCTCTTAGGTTGCAGGATGTACTTTTGACTCTCTTAAGGCACTTGGAGTATTTTTTATTGTATAAGGGTACCAGGAATATGCTTTACCCTCTTAAGAATGAGACGATTTTGAGTTTCTCAAGGCATCACAAAGATTTGTTTACTATGTTAGGCCACTGGGAATGGTTTTTACTCTTAGGCTTTTAAGATTATTTTTGTTACTTTCAAGATCCTTGGAATATGGTTGACTTTGTTGGAGTAGATTTTGTTTGGGTATGGGTACTTGGATAATATTAGAGTACTGGAAGTTTTCCTGACTATGTTACTAGGATAATTTCATCTCTCTCAAGATACTCTTAAAATATCAGTGTGTTAAATGTTCCAATGTGCTTAAGGCACGAGGGACTTGTAAAATTAGCATTAGAGGGAAGTGTGTGGGGTAAGAAAAAAAGAGGGAGGCCAAGGATAGAAACACTAAGCAGATTAGGGAGAATGTGGGTTGTGCTTGCTAGTTATGAACAAATCAAAATGTTTGCACAAGATAGGTTAGCATGGAGGGTTGCATCAGACCAGCCTAAGGACTGAATACCACAACAACAAATGTTCCAGCTTTTAAGGCTTTTTTTAATGCTCCTGAGCCTTTTTGAGGTACCAGTAGATTTCTTGACTGAATTAAGATACTGTGATTCATCCTTTAAATCATGTGTCTAATTAAATACCTTACTGGGCTAATATAATATAGTCAATTTCCAGGCACCTATCTAGTTTGAAATAAAAGAAAAATACAAGATCTTGAGTTTCAACTAAGTTGTGTGACCCATAGTGTAGTATTAATTCAGTTTAATTATTGAAATGAACAGTAAACATTACAATTCTATTTTTATAAAACTAATTGAAACTCGGTGTCATATTTGGGTCTATTTGGTGAAGACGAAACAAAATTGTTTGTCGTTGTATGAAGTGTGGAAAAAGACAGCATGGCAGTTGTTTACATCACTGTTCACAGAAGCTTGAGGCTTCTAAATACTGCCTTCGGTCACTGATTGTATATAAAAATGGCAAAACTCAAGCTGTTCTGGTCCAGTCTGGTTATCTGCAATTCAATCTGCTGTACATAAAAAAATCTGTGATGAGATAGCTTGATGACAATTAAATACATTCAGACTTGTGTGTGGATTGATTACTCAGTTAGAAACTGCTTGTTTTCTAAATTACTATTGTTTAGTTAAAATATTTAACAGCTCCATCAGTCAAATTCGTGTTTTTCCATGCTTTCCCAGCAATAAAATATTATTTCCATAAAAAGTTGTCTATTGCCCTAACTGAATATAAGTATTATTTAGAACTTTTACATTTTGGAATCAATGCAATAGGTCAAAACTAGGCACTTAACAATCAGCTGTTGTTTCCTTGAAAATGAACAGTTTTAATTCAAAGACAGAAGAATTTCTTTCATATTGAAGCTCAAGCAAGGTTATGAAACTAAATTTAGAAGATGAAATTGGAAAAAACAAACCGTAGGCCTCTCACTTCCCAGGCAGGTGCTCTACACATGTCCATGAAAAGTGTGATTAGTAAATTGTAGGTGAACATGAGATTCACATATACAAGATCGCAAATTGATTCAGGAATCAACTCTGATCAGCTGTGGTGCTAGAGTATTTGCCTGGCAAGCTGGAGGTTCCTGGTTCGAGTCCTGGAATTTTCAATTCTGATCTTCTAAAAGAACAATTCTATTACTGTTTGAAACATTGGAAATTTCTCATTCATTTCCTCATCCTTATACATTTTCTTACTCTCTTTCACCTTTACTTTATTCTCTTACGTTAATAATATATCTTCAAACATTCATGACTATTGTAAAAAAATTTCAATTCATATGTAAATTGTTGTTTCAGCTTGTCAATTCTACAAATTTTTTGAAAGTTCTCACTGGAGATGAAGAGGGAATGCAAGGAATTGGAAGTGGTCGTGTTATAAATAGGTATGATGATTTATTTTTATTTTTTACAAAAGGAGGATATTATTATATAAATAGCATCACTTATAACAGTATTTTTCAATTTGTACTAAACATGTTATACGTTGATATTGGACATTAAAGAACAGTTTTTGTTTCAATCAGAAATACTTTTAACAATAGCCCAATAAGCATAGTGTTTTCATATCAGTAGTATAATTAGTAATTTCAGATGAAATGATAGCAATTTTCAGTGATAATACCAATGCTAACTAACATAAAAATGAATTAATTTAATTATAAATTGTGAAAAAGTTCACTTGGTTTTCTCATTTTTGTTATTTGAACACTAAAATAATAGGCTGTAGCAACTACAAAATAAAGAAACTTAATTTAGATTCTTGAGACAAAATTTTATTTGATAAACTTGATAAATGATAAATATAGGGTTCATTGACTTTTTTTTGTATGTGGCAAAATGTGTAATTGAATAAAAATATACAACTTCTGTTTTAACTAAATGGATTCCATGTCTTTGGAAAGACACATGAATGTACATTTAAAAGTGATATTTATGCAGGCAATATGTACTGGACAACATTGGTACAGATAGGTTATTGTTATTAAATAAATAATAATTAACATTTATTTTGCCTTTATTGTATTAATATTTTGCATATGGGCTGTAAAGAGGTTTTACAATGTGATTAAATATATATTCTGTAATTCTCAAAACTGCACATTGAATAAGTGTAACAAACACTATAGTAAGGATAATTCTATTTTACATATTTAAAATCACTACTGAGCTATAAATTTCTTTTATAAAATTTAATTAAAATTTATATTAAACTCATCAAACAAAATTGCAATATAATGATGCAAAGAAGTTTTTGTCATGTTGTTTGAGCCAGTATACACAAGTTATTTGTCCTTCTTGTTGTTGCTAAACTTTTTCCACATAATACCTCCTTGAGAGAATCAAACAAATGAAAATCTGAGGGAGTCAAATATGGACTGTAGGGGGTTGACGTATCTCCCAACCCATTTTTTTAAATGGTTTTTTGGGGCAGTTTGCAGACCTATCTTGTAATTGGTTTACTGTAGTTGAGCATGTTACTGATAATGTTATCAACTGTTCTAACATGTACTGCATATTTTTTGTTACATCTTCAACAGTAATACTTCAATCTTCACAAATAATGTCAATGTGGGTTTCAATCAAAGGAGTTGCCATTTCATCTAGTAAGCCAGGATATTGCAAATCAGTCACTGAGATTTGAGCATTTTCAACCGTTCTACCCAGATATAAAAATTTCCACAGCTCATATAACTTTAACCATGATGTTAAAACATTCAAGTAAAGATTTTAGTCACTGAACACGAGAGAAATTTACATTTTGTACAGTAGTGGCAGAACACGCCATCAACACTAGCCACAAAATTGTTTTCAAGAACACAAAGGTACTGTACAAAACACGTAGGTTCTAGGACAGTGTAATTCTGAAAGTGCTATAGACAATCGACCGGGACACCAGCTTTCAGATTAGTCATGCATGGGACCTGCTAGTTTATTTGGTTAAGTTGGGGTTAGATTCTTGGGCTTAGCTCTTATTCTTAACCCTTTGCCCTGAATTTGAACAGTTTGTACATTTCCTCCTTCGATTGGTTCATAATGCTTTCTACTACAAATAGAGGAATGCCCAATAATCCCTTCTCTAAAGATTTCATCAAAATTGTCAATAAAATCTAGATTAATGTAAAATATCTGGATCTAAAATTAGTAACTGCTTTAGAAATTTTGGCTGCTATTAATGTATAAATAAGTTACAGCAACAAAACCATTATAATAGAAATCTTCGTCATTGCTAAAAGTATTTCAATTGTTTGGTTGTTGAAGTCAAGAGATGTGATCTACTGGAACTGTTGTATAAAAATGTGAAAAGTTTAAATTTGTTATACAATTCTTGACCCATTAGTTATAAAGTATGTTTGATATGACATTGAAGAACCATAAAGAAGTAGGATTCATAACTCAAGAAAATAATTCAATCATTTATTTACATGCTACATATATTATTCCTTTTCCTAATTCAATTACACTTTATAGAAAATGAAATACTTCTCTGCAAGTTTCATCCTACCACTGTCAAATAACTGTAATTCTACAAAGTTGTTTCAGGATGTTGTGTGTCTAGAAACTCAACATCTAAGAGATGATAAATATGGAGTGTATTAAAAATACATTGCAACAGTCTGTATGCCCTGTTTTTAAGAATGTAAGGGATGCTTTCAACAGTGATAATAGCATTTGCCAGTCATGGTTGAGGAGGAAGTTTTGCCTCAAAACACAATACTCCCCACCCCCTCTCTTCACTACTGCAGAAGTGAGATGTCATGCCATATACCGTGAACTGTACATTGACACACACACACATATATTGTTATATATATATATATATATATATATATATATATATATATATATATATAACAATTAATAGGGAAAGGAAAGAGAGATAGAAAGTAGGTAACTTACCTGAGGTTCATAGATGGTAGAAACCTTGTGAGAACCGCACTTTCTAGCTCTCTTTCCTTTCCTTATGAATTATATATATAACCCTCGACAAAAAATTACAGGTGACTGTGATAAAACCTACTGTTGAAGATGCATGGTTCTTATAACTAATGACTATTAACATAGAAAAATAAAAATTCTATTTTATGACTGTAATTAGGATTTTAATCATTTTATCATAATTATAGTTTGAAGTTAACCTGGAAACTTTCTCATTATTTATACTTGTTTTAATTTTTAAAATTTATAGAATATACTTTCTGGCAGACAAATAATTTCTAAGATATACTAATTTTTATTAATTAGCATAATCTTATGCATTATATAAAATTGAAAATTTGATTCATTTATTCTTTAAAGAAAAAGAGGTTCAAACAATGTTTGTACTTGAAGATTTATATTTGTAATTAATTGCAATAGTTTTTCAAATAATTGTAGTGGTTTAGCTGAATATGAATTGTTTGTTTCTACAGTGGGCCTGATGACTACATTTTTGTTAACTTTGTTGATCATGGTGCACCTGGTTTATTGGCCTTTCCAGAGGATGAACTCTATGCCTCTGACCTTGAAAATGCTCTGCAGAGGATGGTGACTAACCGAAGATTTTCTAAGGTGAAAAATAAAATATTTTTTTGTGATTAAAAAGTTTACTTATATAACTTTAGCAGGAAAATGACCACTTTTTCAGTATGTATGTGTATGAGCAGCTGACTGTGATGCTGTTTAGACACTGTTTGAAGAAGGGAATTTAGGCTCTATCAATTTAAAGTAATAGATAGTAGGCACCTTGAGAGGTTTGGAGTTCTTTAAATTTTCCGAGGCACTGCCCCCTTTATCTCAGAAGACATTACCAGTGATCGGCTAGCCGAGTCATATATATATAAATGTGTGTGTGTTGTTTGCAAGAACAGGTGAAAATCTTCTAAAGACATTTTCACAGAGTCCACACTGGATAGTAGTGTGGGGTTCTACCCACTAAAAACACCTCCCTTTCCAATGATGACTGAGTGTATCTTCCTGTGGGACTGTTGTTAGACATTACTTAGCAGGAAGCAGTCATGATGTCAAACTCTGTCTCCTTTAAATATTATTATTTCCCCCTTTTTTGTAATATTCGAACTACTGTAGAGGCATATGTGCTTACTTTATTCCAGGTGTTAAGTGAAAGCATATTGAGTACCAAATTATCTGGTGTTATTGAAGTTCCAATATCGCTTTCTAATATATATATATATATATATGTACCTGTGTGTGTGTGTTTCCTATACAATATTTGGACAGTGAGCAGTGAGTAAGGAAAGAAATGAGGGAGGAATAAATAAAGACAGGAAAGAGAGATTGAATGGTGGTGAGTTGTCAAAAGTGTAAATCTGACATACACCATGATGAACGTAGGGTTGTCTTAAATTTTCAGAGGCAACTGCCCCCTTCATTGGAAGATAAGGCGCAGCTATCTGATGATCTTATTTATTTGTTGCAGAAATAGTTCTCTGGTTTCCACTCGGTGGGTGCAGGTGTGATGATCTTCAAGGTTTAAGATGACTTGGTCGTCGAAACGTCGTGGTATCATCGCACCTGCACCCGAGTGGAAACCCGAGAACTATTTCTGCATCAACTACACCGGGTAAGCCTCAGCTCACTTATTATTTTTTGTTGTTCTGCATGTCCTCTACACACAAAAAAGGAAAATAATATTATTGACTATAATAAAGTTAAGTGCATTGTAAAGTACGGGGGTTTGGGGAGGGGTAAGATAATATGATATAAATCAATTATCAGAATAGAATTTCAATAGATATATTTAAATTAAAATAAGATATACAGAATATGAAATTATTGTTGGGGTGCCAGCTGAATTCCTACAGCAGTTGTTTCCGATTTCAATTTCCCGGCGTGACACTCCGCTCTCCCAAGGTTTGGTGAGTGTTCAAGTTGACTGTTTGAATAAACAGGGTTATTAACATTACAATGTATGAATCATGTTGTTTGAAATATTTCACCAAATTGAGGCATATACTTACTAATATCCAAAGGTGTGAGTTATGTCTGCGGCCTTTGGGTTCTGGGTGAATCGTCGGCAGATGTGGTCCACGAAGTTAGTTATAATGATGGGATCCAGATTTGCCAGATCCAGCTAGTGAAATTAAATATTGAAAGTGCGAATTATTTTTTGTTAAAAAATCATGCAATTCTTTTCATCCACCTTCTAAACTCAGAATGCCATCTTAAGGGTTCACATTGTCCCTTGTCCACTCAAAGGACCTCCCCCACGCCAGACTACAGTTAGTACAATGCACAATAACAAGAAAATATGTCATGTAGACAATTTAAAATAGCATATGTAACTACACAAATGCAAATACCTTATGCTCATTATAAAGATAACAGTGTTTATTGGATTCTGAAATATAATGCTACATTAATTTTTTTCAGATGGTTTTTTATGTTGAAGCTTGTGAATCTGGGTCAATGTTTGAAAAAATACTTCCTGACAACTTGAACAGTATGTATTCATCTTTTAATGTCTGCTCGGGTATCTTTAACATGTGTAATGATAGGATTATATTTTGGTTACAGTTTTTGTCACTACAGCTGCAGATCCCCATGAATCTTCATATGCTTGTTATTGGGATAATTTACGTGACACATATTTAGGAGATGTGTACAGTGTTATGTGGATGGAAGATTCAGAAAGAGTAAGATAAATTAATAATTTTGTTTAATTCAAACATGAAGAGTCAATGGAATTCATACTACTTAAAAGGCGATTTTCATTGTAACAATAAATGTTTTCCTTGTACTGATATTCTATGTTCTAGTTACTATGTGTAATTTGTTGAGTTTCAGTTGTGCAGTCTTGAACTTACACTATTATAGATAAATAAGGAAAAATCTTAAATTTAATAACTATAAGATGTTGGAACTGCATTCTGTTATAGTTTTGCTACATTTTATCTAGACGCATGTACTTACTACCTGCAAATAATTTTTATGTAAATAAATATAGCGTAAAGAAATTTATGTTCATGGTGAGTCCTGAGTGACTGAACATTGTGTAGTAGATGAGATACACCCTCCTTTCTGCTGGCATGCTGGTTAGAGCCTCACAACATTCATTATTTGTGTTTATGTGTTATTGGAGCCATTAGATTTTTCTTTTTAAAAGTGCAAGTCTCTGGTGCTTGGGTCCTTTGAATAAGATTGCCCCATGATAACATTAAAATCACTGATAAATTTGTTTCATATAAAACTCATGGATGCAATCTAATAAATCATATATAATTGTAATTTGTTTTGTCTTATTAATTTAATATTAAACATCAACTTTATCATGCCCATAAATGAATAAACCTACTATATTTTTTTATTGAGTTAAAAGATGTATATTACAATCTAAATCATTTTAACTTCAAAGTAAAAGCTAAAAGTGTCAGTATGGAAGCTTTATGATAATGTTTACAAAATATCTGAAAACAAGTTTGACAATCAAATAACATAGGCTTTCCCAGTGTATTGATTTAATCAAAGATTCTCGGTTAATCAGCCTGGTTAAATTCATTGTTTGAATACAATGTTTCAGCAGAATTCATCTTTACCATCATCAGGAGCATGATGCATAGAGTCAAGATGATTTTTCTCTTTATAGAAGTCTCCGGTTGATTAACCGGAGAATCTTTTATTAAGTTTGACAATAATTTTAATATTGCTGCAAACATTGCTGTACTGTTGTTTATTAGATAACTTTTACATTTATTAATATTTTCTTTTATTCTGTATTTAATTAATCACTAGGTTTCAATCCATTTGGTTTCCAACGATTTATTGTATTGTATAAATATATGGAAACTTTCCGCTTGAATTTGTAAAATAATTCTGTTTATGTCCTCAGGAAAATCTTCTTCAGGAATCTCTTCACCACCAATTTCAAGTTGTTAGAACTCTGACAAATACAAGCCATGTTGAAGAATATGGAGACCTCGACCTAGGAACCATGCATGTTTCGAATTTCCTTGGTTTCCATACAACTGAGGGTAATGTAACTTCGTCTTTAGGAGAATTGCCTAATATTTTGGTAAGGTTTATTTTTATTGTTGTGTGATGAGGGGGGGGTTATTAATTATTTTATTGCTTAATATGTATTAATGAGGGTTCCATTTTTTAAAATTAATAATTCTTTTGATTTTTATGATTTTATTTTCAAAGAAACTAATCAAAGACTATTTACAAGTTATTAACTAATACTAATATTAACGAAATTGACATATTTACAGTTACTAGCTTAATCTGGCAAAATCAAGGATTGCCCTAGCCACCGAATCTCAGGTTGCCTGTGAGTTTAATTACATACAAAAAATTTTACGCATTTTACAACTGGCCTGGGTATGGAAGAGTGCTAATTACCATTGTTTCCGCATGAGGCTGGTTTTAGCTGCGGTGCACAAAATTGGACCCTGTCATATTAATTAGAGTAGGAGTTGGTCGGCTGTGATATCACATCTGTTGATGGTGACCTCGTAAGGGTGTTGTATGAGTCTTGTAGCATAATTGCTGGCTGTTGATAAGTGATGCTGCTCATCTCATCTCTAGACTCGTAGTGCCTTGGCTTGCTGTCGCTAGCCTCTCCAGCCCCTAGGAGTACCGTAATTCTGGCATTGTCCTAGGGCAATAAATATACCCTTCTCAGAAACATCCAGGCAGTCAGTGGAAATCAAAATCCTTCATACCCAAACTAACTTAAAAAAATTACTATACTCAAAATAACTCGATCACCTTGATTTTGCTGTTTATGATAGATTGATTTTACACATAATGCTGATGTAATTTGGCTTCTTACATAAGCGATCATTACAGTTGTTATGCATAATATACAAGTTCATATCCAATCTCAATATAAGGTAATTCAGCCACTCTTTCTTTCTAACATCCAATTTTCAAGAACCTGAGCACCCTTCTTCAAGACAGTTTATGTGTGAATTGTGTGGCAGCCAGTCTCTCATATACAGGGTGGTCAAAAAAGGTCTGATAAGCTTGTAAGGGTATTGTAAAGTAGGTTGTACTGAAAAATAATTGATACATTGCACTGCTTTGATTTAACTAGCCTTACACATGCAATTCAAGCAGCCCACCAGAGGAGATGTTGCCAAATGTGTTCTTCATTTCATTAGGTAAAACCAAACAAGAGTGGACAAAAAGTATCGAACCCCAGCTAACATCTCAGCACTCGCAATCTTGTGGACGAATATGTCAACTTTTGAGAATCGAAGCCCACTTCTACAAGACAGTGTTGTGCAGTTGGTGAATAGCAGGGAAGTGTGGAAATGTAAATTTTTGAGAACCTAAGCTCCCTTCTCCAGACAGAGAATGTCTGAATGGCTGGCAGCCAATGTGTGTGTGTGTGTGTGTATATGTATATGTATATATATATATATATATATACTATATATATATATATCAGTATATAGATTATAGTGGATAATGACAAGTCACGCATTGATAATTGATAGAAACAAGTAGCAATACTTTGGAGCAAGCAGAAATTCCTCTTTGAAATTGTACGCATGGAACATGCACAAGGAACTACATGTAGCGTAGAAGGGAATGTAAGAAGGAAAAGACATAAACATGTCATGTTCCAGACTCACACCAGTCTACAAAATAACAGTGCATCGCCCCTAAACAGTGCTCATCTACCCAGCCTTTTACATTGGCCAGACAAAGAGACCCCTCCCCGAAAGGATTGCCAACCATCACAGTAAATGTATAGCACTCAGCCTGAAGATGACAACAGAGCACTTGGTTGTCGAAATGTTGCGTTTTCATCGCACCTGCACTCGAGTGGAAACCCGAGAACTATTTTTATATTTCTGCAAATGATTTACAGTTTTCGAATAAAATATGTTTTATCAATTTCATACAATAAATGTATATTTTGTATACAAAAAAATTCCGGTTTCAAATTTACATGCCTGGTACACTAGAGGCGGAAGGTAAAAATAAAAAGTGAATGTGAAATGTAGTGGTTAGAGGCTGTGCTGGACCATGGGATAGAGAATAAAGATAGAAGTATTGAGAAAGGTTAGAATCTTCTCAAAGAAAGCATATTCTCTGTCATTCCTTTCTCCCATTTGTTAATTTTTATTTATCTAGGAACTTGGTTCAAGTCCTGCCTGTGTCAAATATTTCATTTTCCTTTCCTCTCTTCACTTTGATCATATACTTCTCTTCGAACTCATCACTATGTCTGAGCATATGCTTTCTTTAGTGCACCTTTCTCCTATATTTCTATCTTTACTCTCTAATCTATGTATATATAGGCAAAATAATTGTTGTGGAAAGTATAGTCAGATCAAATTGAAGTTTTATGTTGCCATTCTGGGCAGAAAAAAGTTCTTTGAATTTTATAGACAGTAGCCTTCTTTTGAAGAAATACTTTTACACTCACATGCATGTGATAATAATTACTGTTTCATTTTTTACAGGATGCTGTAAATAATAGACATGTTCCCCTTGCTATTATTCAAAAGAAACTTGAAAAAACCAATGATGTGAAACAAAGGCGTGATTTGAAAATGCAATTGAACAAAATTTTAAAGGTATGTCAGTAGTGTTTTTAGATTTTAGTCATTCACTTAGATACTATTTTGACCTTTCTTACATTTAACACAATTCCTGAAAATGCCACTGGGTCATTACACCCTTACAAAAAAATACAAAAGATTGATTAATCCTTAAGTATGCGTGAGCATATGCTGTAAAGCACATTCCTACCTATAACTATGGAAGTTCTTCCATCCCCAAACCAAAATATTGTTGGTATTTATGTTGATGAAATGGATTTCTGTTCATCAAGCATCTATTTCAGAAAGTTAAATATATTTAAAGAAAATATTACAATTGTCCATATGTGCTGCATATTAAAATCAGATTATTAGTATTAATCAGAAATTGCCTGTATATGAAAGTATGAGTCAATTATTGTACATTTTAAAGGATATTTTTGAAGAAGCCGCTGTTTTAATTTTCTTGGTGTCAGTCTGAACATTTACTTAAATTGTACATAAAATTGCAGTGAGTTATCTTTCATGTTTATTTATTTTCGTACAATACATGGACTTTTTCACTTCCTAAATATATGTTTACTATTTTAAAATAAAGTCACTTCCGTTCAAAACATTTTGTGGACAAAAGCTTGATCTTTGTTGTTGTTGTTTTGTATGCTGCAACACAAATATTCTTTTTTGATCTTAAATCCTAATTAATATGAAAATTTAAATAATTACAAATGGTTTAAATAATTATTTTTTTTGCTCTGACAGCTTCGCAAAGGTCTGGATTCTGTTATTGAACAAATACTTAAACAGGCAGTTGGTGATGACTCGGAGAAGTTTGAATTACTCATGCATTCAAAACAAACTCTGACAAGAGAAAATATGCACTGCTACAAGGACTTGGCTTCACTTTTCTCTAATAGTTGTTACAAGTTGTCCAAGGCAAGTAATGTAGTTAACTAAAATAAAAGAATCTCAACTGTGAGATAACTTACATAAAGAGTGAATGATTTATTCTTATATACTACTGAAGTGTACTGAGATGATAATGTTTGAGTGTTCCATAGGCTGATATGGGGAAGAAAATAACACTGGTAAAGAGAAAAAGAAGGAATGTAATTAAAGTAAAGAAAATAATAATAGAGCACTCATTGTCTTCCTCAAAACATGAATGGAGTACTTGAAAAAAAAAAATTATTTATTTATTTATCTTCAATTCATGACTGGGTCACTTATTTTCAAATTCAACTCAAAACTTAACACAATAATAATCAATTTTTAGTGTATTGATATTATCTTCATAAAATTAACAGTTAATTTACTGATGATGTTAAACTTTGTCATTTACTGCAATGATTTTATTTAGTTTTCCTTTTTTAAGAGTACTTGACCACAATTGCCTCAACAAGTGACCGTTTCAAAAAAACATTGCTTTTAATGTAACTTGTATTAGTTTTAAAACTTTTTGCAGGTAAATTTGAGATAATAGAGATGAAATGTTTGAAAAATTTTGGACTCACTTAATGATAGTCTCAATATTATGCTCTCCCCAATGTATCCACTTAACTCACCTGAATAGTTTTCAACTTTGTTGTTGACCCATTGACATACCAACTAATTTTTGAGCATTGAATAGACTATTAAAGAAAGGAAGAAGATAGGTTTATAAATATGTGTGAAAAAAAGAAGTATTTTCATCACATTATAGACCTAAAACTCAAGTTTATAAGGCACATAATCAGAAATACAGGTTTAGAAACACTAAAGGACAGTTTAGGAAAAACAGCAATTTATATATATATATATATTGTAGAAGATCTGTCATTAATTCTTTGTATTCATTACTTATAATTCTTTAGGACGCCAGGTATTTTTTCTTAAAAACACCAAAAGATGATTTTAATAGATTTATTCAGAGTATGAAGTTGGTAATCTACAGGGCGTGGTCACTCATTCATACATCGCTCACGCTCTCAAAATTCTTTAACGATTACTTTAACTACTTCCCGGCGTATAACCACCTAAATCTGGGGTTGTTTCGATAGCCATTCATTATCACGTGGCTGCATGTATTCGCAGACCACCCTCGGTATCTCTGTCTATGAAGACATTCTCGTCTGGACTACTCACCCCACTGACTACTGCTCTCTCCCCTTGCAGACCACCCAACGTCTCGCCAGGCCACATGTTGGCCTGGGTTGCGCTCCTTCCTCAACACGTGAAAATCGCAAGCTGGCCTGCATTGTTCTTTGTAACTTTTCGTGTTACAATTTTTTTTTCCTGCGAGGGCAGGTGAAAATCTTCTAAAGACACTATATCAGGGTCTGCACTGGATAGTAGTGTGGGATTCTGCCCACTAAACACACCTCCCTTTCCAACGATGACTGTGTGTATCTTCCTGTGGGACCATCGTTCGACATTACTTCACAGGAAGCAGTCGTTGCGTCAAGCTCTCTCTGGCTCTTTTAAACATTATTTCTCTCTTTTTCGAAATTTCTTACTGTAGAGGCATATGCGCTTACTTTATTCCAGGGTCCATAGGCCCAGGTGAAAGCAGCATATTGAGTACCAAATTATCTGGTGTTATTGAATTTCCAATATCGCTTTCTAATGCTCAAATCTTGACCAACTGAAAAACACATGTTCTGGTGTCTCATTAAGTCCACATTCAGGGCATGCAGGTGAATTATCTATGGCAAACCTGTAGAAGTATGCCCTGAAGCAGCCGTGACCGGTCAAGAGTTGAGTAAGATAATAATTCACTTCTTCGTGTTTCCGATCAATCCAGTCTTTAATTGATCTTATTAACCTATGGGTCCATCGGCCTTTATTGAACTCATCCCAACGGCGTTGCCATTCTTCATATGTTTTGTTCCTCTCAACCCTCTTGCCTTCCAGACCTCTGTTTGTTTGTAGTCTGCGGCACTCATCGGCCAGAATGTCTACCGGAGGCATTCCTGCTACCACACAGACTGCATCGTCCGATACTGTCCTGTAGGCACAGGTAACGCGTAGTGCACATAGCCTGTGGATGGAACTAACCTTTCTCCTGCTTGATTTTACTTTCATTGCAGTACACCATATTGAGGCACCATACAAGATAACCAATAGCACAATATTCGCAAAAATACGTCGCTGGTATTGTCTTAGACCTGCAACATTTGGCATAATTCGTGTCAGTGCAGATTTTTTCCCAGCTACTTTACGTCTTACATAATAAAGACATCCTATCATTATTCCAAGATATCTGATAGATGATTCTTTGGGACTCAGGTTAGAATTCAAGCACTAAGATGTATCACCAACTGAAATTACTCAAGGCTAATTAAAGACTGAGCACATATTGCCTCAACAAATGATTAGAAATTTCAATCACAAAAATGAAAGGAAGGGTCTTTGTCATTTAATCAATGAATATCATATTCAAATGTGTCACAATTTATCTTTTATAAAGTTTTCTATTTTTCTTTTCAATTATTGTTTTGATCAGATCATTGGTTGCAAATAGGAAAAAGTGGTTAATTTTTCTTTGTCTTTTTTGCAGCATCCATATGCATTGACCAAATTGCAAGTCTTCCTCAACGCTTGTGCTGAGCCATGGATTGATACTGCTTCTGTAAAGAAAGCAATATCTAGTGTTTGTTCTGAAATTGCACACACACAATTCCAGGATACAGTTTTGTAGCCAAGTGTAATAGTTAATCATAGTTCCTATTAAATTACTTTTAAATTTAAGTGCAAATAGTTTACAAAAATTAATTTAGTTTATATATCTGTTTGTGTGTGATTTTGAAGGTCGGTTGTGGTTATATTTTATAATTATGAATAGTAAGAAAGAGAGGTTGGAATGTGGTTCACTTTAATTATAAAGTGTGTGTTAAGAGTTGGATTTTTTTTTTTTTCGAATACTCAGGGTTATTATGACACCATTTCAGAAATGTGGAGTTCAAATGGAGCAATGTTCTACTTCAATGCACTGTTATAAAACAGGGAGATATAGCACCCAAAAATATAATAAGCACAAACTGTATTATTCATCAAGCCACACACACTTGCACTATGCAAACTGGCTGGGATGTAAATTTTTGAGAGTTCACTTCTTCTGACAGCCAGCCACTGAGAATCCCAGCCAGTTGATGCTTAATATTAATTTAAGATAAGTCTACTGCTGTTTTCAACCTCTCTTTCTTATTAAAATGAATTATATATAAGGAAAAATAAGATGACAGTCAAAATAATAATAAATTGGATAGGAATAAGAGAGAGAGGGAGAGAAGAGAGTCATTGACTTCCCTAACTTGATAAATTACCGTTTTCCGATTCTCTCTTTCTTTATCAATTATTATATATGTATATAAGGATAACATGACATTGTGAAATACTTAATGTGAATAGTAATTAGAAAAATATGATACAGTCTTCTACATGAGTGTACATGATGATGGTTTAGAGTGATGTGTCCCCCCCCCCCAGTTGCTCTGATAGCCATTTATAAAATCATGGGTTTATTTTTATGGGTGGATCCATTTATAATGCTTTTGGTGACCACCTCCTCAAACAAATGTTCAATGGTCCATAAACTATTCAAAACCTTGCCCGCATAACCTCAACTTTTTGTCTGTGTAGTCAACACCGATAGATAGACAATAAATTTATTCCCCCATTAGCCCTTTTGAGGAAACGGAATCAATAACTAAGTGTTGAAATATGTTACATATATGTTGATTGATATCAGTTACAACATAAATTATAGTATTTACTTATCTATGTGTCTTATATTTAACACTAACTATTATTACAGTGTCCGATTAAAAAAAAGTATTATTGATTAATCACAAATGCAATACACATGTTTTGCTTGTCACAAGAATAAACCATTCCTTGAATTCATAAATTCCTTGTATTATGAAAATTGGCAGTGGTTGCAAAGAGAGGGAAGGGGGGGATTTAAATCATCACAGTTGTCATGATTTTAAACTAGGAATACTTGTGCAATAAAATTGACTAAATTCATAGTAATTAGTGTATTGAGTAATATGTCAGTTTTCCAAGGGTAACTCCTTGCAAAGGGGTAGTTAGTTGACATTTTCAATTCAAGGGTATAATTTCTTATTGAAATTGACATAAATACCAGGACTTAGTAAGTAAATCAAATAAATCAATGTATTTAGACAGAGTATAAATTTTATAACATAAATGTGAGTTTCATTGTACTATAATCAGAAGATTTCAGACCTTCTGATCTGTAAAGCAAAATAAAGTTTACAAATACATTACATCAATGTTAACTTAATACTCCTATATATTAAAATAAAAGCAACATATCATGTACAAGTGAATGAAGTGCTTTCCCATTCTAAAGTGTTAATGGACAAAACACTTAATCAATTGTGGATGGGATAATAAATACAAAAATATTCAGTAAACAGGAAGTTTTCATTTGAAGTATCAATATGTTCAGTCAGCACTATTCTTTCAGCTATTTCAGATAACCTCCTAATATGTCATACTCTTGTATTCAGTTTATACAGCTTAATTATATTAGTAATCATAATCCTATCATTCATAGCACTAATATCTTTATTGTATTCAACTTCACTATTAACTTATTTAAAGTATTAAAATAATAATAATTATTTTCTATTTACATGTTTCTCGCAGAAATTGTTCTCGCGATGTTTCGCTGACCACGTGCTCTGTCGTCATCTTCAGGCTGAGTGATGACAGATCACGTGGTCGTCAAAACATCGCACTTTAATTGCACCTGTACCCGAGAACTATTTCTGCATCAACATGTTTCTCAGTAGTACCTACTTTACTATTTTCCCCTTCCTCATGTAATCCCCCTTTTCCCGTACCATTATTGTAAGTTTATCCTGTTACAAATTTTCAACTAATTTTTTTTAAACATTATCCTTAATACCGTTTGTAAAACATTATCATTTAATTTAATCACTGACCAATAAGTTATATACTATTTTATATCTGTTGGGAGTTAAAATTTAGCATTACATCTTATTTTCTTATTCCAGTGAGTTTTGTAACTACTGTGATATCTAAAAGTTAATCTTATATTTATATTCAATCTCTTTATAGTGAATTTTACTTTTGGATGAATTTCATTTAAAACTAGCTTAATTGTGTCAACTTCACCCCATTGGACCATCATAGGAAGTACATTGCTTATTACACTTTCATATCCATATCAATTATATACTAGTTGCTCTAAATGCTTTATCTAACACTATTCGTTAAAATCCCGGAAGTTTCCTAACAAAAATCCCTCATAGAGGCCTAAAACTATTGTTTGAAGTGGATTTCATTGTACTAAAAATATATATTTTATAGACAGAACTTCATTCTTTCCAAAAATATGTCTACTTATAGTCCAATCTTTGATTTTCTCTCTCACAAATTAAAAACATTTTTAACAGAGGCATTTGTGATGGAAATTTAAATTAATTGACCTTTTAACAGATAATTTAATATTTTTCATCTCTTATCTGTAAAATTTCAAGAACATTTCAGTTTTACTCTATAAAATTAAAATTTCTGTCTCCAACTACATCTACAATTTTCATTTTATATTACCGTTCCTTCATGCTTAGTTTTATCAGCTTTAATAAATCTCTTATTTTATTTGTATGGGCCAAGATATTAATAGTGTGAAGGAAATGGCTGCTTGATTACCATTTTCAATATACAATATGGAGAGTTGATAATGGATCTTGTCTGAAAGCTTATATAAATAAAGTATATTGAGGACTGTAATTGGGCAGCTATTTCCTACATACTCTTATTTTCTGTTTTTCTCTACAACATTGACTAATGAAATAAACAGACTTGGTTAAATATTATACAGCAGTCAAATCAAAGTACCTCTTTTCAAGTGCATTGCTAATATCCAACATACTATCAAACTAAAGAAAACACAGTTTCCAAGAACTTAGATGACAGCTGCAAAATCGTTCTCTAAGAAACCATTACCACTTTCTCACTCCATGTGATGTGGAAGTCCAATGTACCCTACAGTTATGGAAAATCATCTACATCTTAATATCTTACTTATTCCATGTAATTATTTGTCAGTATGACATAATCATCTTTTCATGAAGTTGCAAAAGGTACAAACAGAACGAATCATCAACTAAAATGTGAAGTTACAATTGTAGATAACTGATCTATTATTTAACAGATCTACTCAATGAGTGTCTGTAGTAGATGTAATGCTAAAGACACTATGTAGGTTGGTGCAATATTGTGGTTTATTCGTGCCTTGACTTACAATCTCCACTCTCTAGCCTGAAGTAGTGAATCTTCTGAAGAATCCTATTTTTCCATCAATAAATAAGTTGTGTTTAATTCTCTCCAATATTCTATATCTTTACAATTCATTTATTGATATGCTTGAACAAAACGTCTATGACAATAATGTCTTGTTTGATGATATATTGTTTTCTACATAAACAATGTATTGGTTGATTTTTGAAGTTTCACACTCAACTATCTGCATATGAAAAGAACTATCTGTACAGTCAAAAATAGTAAGGGGAAAAAATGAGATAGGACAGATTAAAAATGGAGGAATAAACCATACAAAATATCCAGAGATAAAATTGTCAATGAGATAGACATGTCTGATAAATGGAGAAGGAAAGGTGGTCAAAGTAAGTATAGCAATGTTACCTTTGCGAAGGTGAAATCATGGCCAAGTCTTTAGTAATACTTGATATATTTATCAGTTTTGGGAACAATATTTCAAGTACATATCAGAATTCAGTACAAAACATGTAATCTTAATGAAAACATGCTCATGTGCAGTTGGCGGTAAGTTGTTTATATATATATAAATATAAAAGTAATGGAATAAAACATGTATATAGTTACCAAATATGTTATATGTAATATACTTCTGAAATATTGTTTCAATCCTGTAGTATTAATATAGTCTATCAAAGCCTCGTCTGCTTTAAGATGAACATTTTGAAACCCTCTCCCTCACACCAAAATTGTTAACCAAGTTATTAACTTCCTGTTTATACCAAAATTGTTAACCCACTTATTCAGTACTGTATCTGGCTTTTTCTCACAGAAAAAAATGGTTTCTATTTTATAATAATTGTATTTGCAAAAAAAAACACAATCAGATATGTTTTACTGCAATACATTGTGTTAAATTTATTTTTTGAATGCATGTTTATGTCATAAAGAGATTATATACAATTTATTTTTTAAATATATGTATCAAATACTTTCAAGTGTAAAGTAGTTTTTTTATAATTATTCTCTCTTGTATACGCTTTCATTGTTTTTAATCTGTTTAAGTATCTAATGCCTTAATAATTTGATGTGTCAATACCAATAACATGGTAACAGAGAACATATAGTACAATAAAGATTAATTACACATTTAATTTGAAGTTTTTGTTTTCAAAATACAAGTAATCAACAAAAATTAGACTGAAATATAATGAAGGCTTCACCATGCAGATTAAAAAGTTGATAAATAAAAGGTGTAACAATAAACGAAGAATGTTAGTGTACATGGTCGAGATTCTTAAATTATTATTTCACCTTTCTACAATTCCTGAAAGTTAATGAAATAAACAGATTATAATAGAAATATTTAAACAGGACAAGGAACACACGGTCACTGCTTAGCACCAATGAGCTGTTTGAAGACTGCTGGTCCTGTGGAAGTTTTCTCTATCTGTCATATAAACCTAAACACAAGGTACCCTAAAAGTTTCTGAATTATATTCAATGTAATTTTAAGATTTCAATGAAAATATGAACAAAAGTATTTCTTTCAATCAAACTTGTCTAAAATATTATTTTTTCTATTGTTTATCCTAAAATTAAATTTCCTTCATTGTCTCATACCACGATTTTTTTTTTATTGGAACACCCAATCAACTGAGGAGATAAGCCTTGTCAAAATATTATGAATATTTGCAGCCTTTTGGTCAATGCTTTGATCATTAATTATTTAACCATACCATTAAAATTGATACCTACAATTTGACCAAATAAACTGTGAAAGTGCTTAATATATATATGATACATCACAATGATTGGAGCCAGGAAGAATTTATAAAATTGATCATTTAGTAGTTCATTTAGAAAAGGAGATTTGAATAAATATTGCAGGTGAAAAATAACGGTTCTTTGTAATAAATTTAATTAATTGTGGCTGGTGATATCCCTCCCCACAATTGACACCAAGCTTCAATGATTGAGAGAAATTATTTCAGGTAAGCAGCCTTTTTTCCTCTTTCTTGTCCTTATCAATTGTGTTAATGATTCTGATGTCATATCCTTACTTGCGTGAGTTATATGCATGGCAAGTGTATTTCTTAAATGGGCTGTGTATTACAATTATACACAACTTGGTAGATGTTTTAAGTGAGTATCACTAAGATTAAAATATTATAATGATATACATTGAATCAAAGATTGAAGGTTTTGTTGGAACATACATTGGATGAGTTTTTCTTGGGTTTTAACCTAGATCAAAGAGAGTTTAAGCCACAACGTTATGATCATGACCCTGCCACATTTCTCATATGAAAATGATGAAGCCAAAAGCTGCCAATTAAAATTATTAACTCTGTGTGGATTATTTACACCTACGATTCATTTTATTTCAAGCTGTATGTAAAATAAGCCACATCTAATTGTTGAAAGCAGGTTTTACGAGGTAGAATGTGAAATATTCAGAGGAGTTATTCTGTAGAGATACAGGACATAACTTTTAGGAAAGAGACAGTCCACTCAGTTCAGACTCATTTTCCAAATCGCACCAACAATAGAGTGAAAGATGTGAAGAACTACTTTAAATATGATAATGTGCTGATTACTAATAATATTATTAAGTAATTAGAAATACTTCACTACAAGACAAAATACTGTAAATGAACTTAAAATATGTTCATAGTACAATAATATCACCAAGGAAACAAGTGCATAATATAAATGACTGGTAGGAATTATAGTACAGATAAATATTAGTACATTACTACTCTCACTGAGTTTGTTGCTATAAATAAAAAATTGACAAATAACACAATTTTTTAAATTAATAATACATAACATCTAAGATAAATGCATACTAATTATATTAAGTACAGCCAATTACAAACAAAATGTTTCTGCAATCCTTGTTGCTTACATCAGGCAATTCAAAATTAAAAGAGAAACACGCAGAAGCCAGGTGACAAACTCGACAGCTTTTGTTCGAGTTCAGCAGTGTCATTCTTGCATTTATGAATCACGTGACAAAACAATAATGTAGACATGTTGGGATCATTTTAATCACCAATTGTATGTTAAAAAGAAGAATATGTAGCAAAATTATAATTTGCTCTGATATTTTACATGCACTATTTGTATTAGCTTAATTTTTGTAACTAAGATTTAATCTGTATTCTACCCAAAACATCTACAGGTCAGAAAATAAATATACGGCATAAGATGAATATAGGCTTTTTTAATTGCAGTTAGGGTATCACATTACAAACACAGTAAATCACTGTCTTCTGATAAGTCACTCAATTATTGAAAATTATTTACAAAAATCTGCACTTTGCACTAGGACACCCATTGAAGAATGTTAAGTGGATAATCAATTCATGACAATTGATTCCTTACATTAACAAATTAAAAAAGTTTATTTGGAAAGTATAAAATTTTCACGAAGACATAAAGGTTCATTTTTAATGGTATCACATGGCTTGCGGGTTAACATTTTGAATTATTGTTATATTCTCCCCTTTCATCATAATACGACCAAGAGGCTTCCTGTTTTTGGTTTTCATGTTATATTCTTCAGCATCATCCAAAACAATGTTCATGTACTCATCAAAACCTACAATGTGGCCTTCAATTCTTAAATTCACGTTTTCAAATAACCAAACTTGAACACGTGATCTATTCTGTAGAAATCGGAAAATAAGGTTTATGGGTTGGACCATAACCTTTTGAACTTTCTGAGGGCCTTTGTACGACATTGTTAAAGATCTGCGTCTAGAACATAAAACGTTAATACATAAACATACATAATAACTATTGAATAATTATAACCGATTAACAAAGTGAATACTTACATACAATAAAATTACCGGTAAAACTCAGACCATAAACACATCCACGCGCAAAGCTATATAGAGACAAAGATACTAAAAGATATTCCTTTTCAATGACATAAATAATACTGTGTTAAAAATTTGGAATGCTTTATTAATACAAAGCCGGGAAAACCCTCGTTCAGTAATTACAAAGTTTCACAGTGAGGAAATAATTAGAAGTACCAAATTCTTCGAGAAATTTCGTGAAATAATACATCAGTTATCGGTTGGTAATTGCTGAAAATTTTAATAAATTCAACCTGCATCAAAATCTAACCAAAATTTTCTGTTACAATTCATCAGTTAGTACTGGAGTACTCAACATGCTGAACGTGAAAATAATTAGACAAAAATGTTGTGATATATAAGAATTTTAAAGAATCAAAAAATTTCCTGTAAGGTAATGAACGGCTGTTAATAAAATTGATATTTTTTCTGACTTATAAGCTGTTTACTATTAATTAATTCCAAACAGACAGATAATGTAACTATTTATGTATATGTAGCTAATACCTTAACAGATAATTGTATAAATAAATTAAATTTAACATATACATAAATATTTAGTATATAATTATAAAGTACGTGAAGAAAAATTAATTGGGCAACTGAACTTATGAAGAGAATGTTGCATTATACGTTCGACATAATTTCCGAAGAGCTACACATAAAAAAATTCGTTTCTCTAATTTTTTTATAATAGTTTGTTAGTTTTTGACAACTAGAAAGATGCTGCTTTATAACTTTTACTAGAGTAATAAATTCTTCCTCTTCTGGCTTTCCAGGATTGGGTATTATGTCTACTCCTTTCTCATAATTTCTTCTACGGTCTTTCCACACTTCTTTGCCTTCTGGGTTATATTCCAATGCTTGTTTAGGAATTCCTTATAATGTAGCGACATACGTTGTACATGTTCTCTCATTTTAGTTTTAAGTTGGATTACTTTTTCTGTTATTTGGTTTCAACCGGAATTCCTCTCTTATGTTTTCGTTTCTGATTTCATTTTCTCTATAGCTGATCTTTAACTGATCTTATAAACTTCATTTTGTAAACTTTTTATTGTCTCAATACTTTTTTTCATCACCCAGATTTGTGAGCCATATAATTTGCCACGAATTAGTTATATTTCTTTCCTTCATATTCCCTTTAAAGTTCTTAGTGTTATCGTGACACATTTACGATGATAATTGTTAATTTTTTCTATACGTCCTTGTTTTGGTCATATGATTATTAGATATTAGATATTTGGTGAGTTAAATACTGAAGTAAGAAAGTAATTAAAAAAATTATATTTAATTTGTAATAGGGAACCAAATCCATCTTTTAGGAGATTCATAGTAAGCCCTGATACCATATTTTATTTCAATATCTCTGGATAAAAGTATATTAATCTTTCCTTTCCCATTTGTGACTTATTTTATTCCGCATTTCTTTTCAAATGCCAACTGTAAATATATTGCTTATTTTGAGTTGACGCACATATATTTTTTAGTTTTTTATTAATTTACAATCGAAATACAGCATTCTGTAGGTCAATGAGTACATTTAAAAAGCGGGATAATGCTCCAAGCACATATTTGAAGTTCTGCAATGTCGCGTATTGGCAGGTCACTTCGTACTTTGGCCGACAGATGTGGTCAATGTCCGATATGCTGCCAATAATCAGTCTATATCCTACTTTGGGGAACTGGACGTTGTCATAAACGAATGAGCTTTCAACAAGCTGGGAAAAGAACACAGCGTTCTCAACACAACTATATTCCAGAAGCGCGTTTTCCATTCTGCACGAGAATCTGTTAGAAATGAAACCGCAACCAACGACAATCATTCAAGTTTATATGTCGACAAGTGTCGCAGAGGAAGAACATATTGAGAATATCTACGAAGTTGGAGGAATAATTAAGTATGTCAAGGGAAATGAGAATTTGATAATAATGTGTGATTAGAACGCTGTAATAGGAAAGGGAAGAGATAGTTATGTAGTCGGGGACTATGGACTTCATGAAAGGAATAAAAGGGGACGCAGGCTAGAAAAAATTTGAATTGAGCGCAAATAAGTCGTGACAAATACCTGGTTCAAAAATAATGAAAGAAGACTACACGTGGCAGAAGCCGGGGGTCACGGGCTGGTATCAATTAGACTACATAATAGGGAGACAGAGATATAGGAATCAGGTGCTGGACTGAAAAACCTACCCGGGAGATCTGAGAACTCCGACAATAATCTGCTGATAATGAAATTCAGACTGAAAATGAAGAAAGGAATTTTAAAAAAAGATGGGAATTAGAAAAGCTGAAACAGCAGGAGGTGCTTCAGAATTTCAAAGAATATATCAAGAGTAGATTAACAGAGAAAGGAAAAAAACAATTTATAAGAGAAATGAGCACTCGACTAGAGCACCCGACGAAAAATTAGGACGAATAGCTCATAACAAAAGGAAAGAATGGATAACACAATAAACAATAAAAATTATTGAGCAAAGGCGTAATTATAAAACGCGAGAGATGAAAATATTAAAGAGCAGTACAGACGCTTGAAGAATGAGATAGATGGGGAGAACTGCAAAGCGGTTGAAGATTTCATGGTGAAAGGGAAAATAGACGCGGTTTATAGGAAAATCAGAGGAACATTGACAAGAACATTAGGAGAGCGGATTTCCCATCCGCTCTCCTAATGTTCTTGTCAATGATTCTAGATAAAGAAAAAATACCGGAAAAATGAAAGGAATATCTAGAAGAGCAACATCATGGTGGAAATTTAGAGCAGTCAGTAATAGAAGAAGAAGAGTTGGATAATGAAGAGTTGGGGGAAAAAATTTGAAGGTCGGAGTTTGATAGGGCGCTGACAGACCTGAGCAATTGTAAAGTTCCAGGAGTTGATAACATTCCAGCGGAATATTTATTAACACTTTTAAGCGGAGTAAATTTTATTGTCATTAAGTTTTGGATAATAATTTTTGAATTTGTCTTATTTTCAGTTGAATTCCCATCAATAACTTTTTTAATATCCTTGTAACAGTTTCAATTAGTTAGTTGTAACATTGTGGTGAGTAGGTTTTGCATAGTGTGATATTATTTTCTTCTTGATACTGAAGTATCTGACGATTGATATCCTGCTTCACATGCTTAGCACAAGAAACCGGCAACAGGATCATCACGATTATAACACCAGACACTGTCTAGACTCTGAGGACCACCAAGGCTAACCGTGGACCTTACAGGCTTGGGATCAAACTGTGTAATTGGTTACCTCCAACCACAGTTGTGCAGACTATGAAAGTTTTCTTATACAAAATACCTATATTAGTGTACCAGAACTCGTTCAGTTTATTTTAAGTCTATACAGTAATATATGTATCCATAATATATAATTTATCTCCACAGTTTGACGCTTGCTTGACAATAGTACTGTTTTTTGAAATAAAAAGTTACTTACTTGTACTCTTTCTTCTCCTCAGTATCACAGTCACTTTGATTTGCCAAGATTTGTCAAATTGTGGCTTAACATTTTTGTTATTTAACACTATAGCTATAATACACAGCAGTGAACGATAATGCAGCTCATGATATATCTATTGGTTGAAAAATGCTTAAGTTTGATTGACTCCGAAAAAGTTGCGAAACAAAGGTCACAAAGTTGCTCGAATATTTAAAGGAAACATTTCACCAAGGATATACTTAAGAATTTCTGGTCTGAAAGTCAGCATTTCATTTTAAGGGTAGTTTAAGTAGTCAGTTACTTAGTCTATTTTGAGCAAATAACTACCTAATGTTTCATGCAACAATTTTTTTCAAGTCATGTGGCAAATTATATAGATATATGAATTGGGATTACAGTGAGACGGCATTTATGTTGGGTCGTAGTGTTAACCAGCTGCCTATATACATTATGAAATTACAGTATGAAGCCTGTGGGAGTTTTCTCTCGAAGGTATTTCTCCCAGGATTGACTGCGTTGGGGATGCCTTCGCATTTTCTCTGGTCCTCACATATCAAGGCACCTTCATCTACTTTAGGAGGTGGATGTACTGGGGTCGGAACCTTGGGCATACGATAAGAGTTATCCGCTGATCCCATTGGATCAGTCGTCCGGCTACCTCCTAAAACTTGTGAAGGCACGGAGAAGGGAATGCTGCGACCGCATAACAAATTCATCCCCTGTAATTCGGAAAGGCGTCAGAATAGTACATAAAAGCCCCATCACAAAAATGGGATATAGGAGGATGGAACGACAAATAGAATTCGAGGTAGGAAAAAACCAGTTTGGTTTTCGGAAGAATGTAGAGACAAGAGAAGCAAGATTGACTTTGCATCTAAATATCCTGTCGTCTGACAGGATAAGAAAAAACAGATCTACGTTCATGGCACTTGTAGATTTAGAAAAACCTTTGATAATGTGAACTAGAACACACTATTATGTATTTTGAAGAGGACAGGAAGAAAATATGGAGAAAGAATGTTTATCTATAACCTCTACAGAAGGCAGTCAGAAGAAATTAGAATTAAAGGTCAAGAAAATAAAGCAGAAATCAAGAAAGGAGTAATGCAAGGATGCGGTCTGTCACCCATGCTCTTTAAATTATATATCGAACAGGCGATGAAGAAAGTTAAAACGGAATTTGGAAAAAGATCATATATGCCGACGATATTGTAGTATTGGGTAATTACGAAGAAGACTTGGAAAATATAATAAATGGAGAGATAGAAAGTAGGTGACACCTGAGCTTCACAGATTGCAAGTACCTTGTAAGGTTTGGAGTTCTTTAAATTTTAAAAAAATTAGATATGTAATATATAACGTTGTGATATGTTATCAAAAATAAAAATAAACAAAGATGTACCAATTTTCTTCACTTCATCTGATATAGTCAGTCTTAATTTTCTATCGGTATTCGACGTAATTTATAATAATAAATATGGTATCTTATTTTAACTTGTTTTAAAAATCATATTTACCTACCAATTTCTAATCGATACTGGTTAGAAAATATAACGAAGAATTAATTTTCAAAATTACAGTATATTATTACAGTAAGTGAGGTTATACAACTTTATGTACATTATTTTCAGCTTATTTTAAACAAATATATTTAGTTTTTCAAAAGAATGTTCAACCATTCACGAAGACATGACCAATTTGAATTGTCAATAGTTACAATCCAAACTCCCTCAGTACTGCAGATCATAACAATGATTTTCTAATATGACCGTAATTGGCATTGACTTGTACGTTCTTTGTATTTAATGTTGTATTAAACTACATTATTTTAGACATAACTTTTTCAAAGCACTGCCATACAATGTTCACAAAAATACGAATAAGTTTCTTAGCGTTCTTGATTGTATTACTTATTTGGCCACTGACTTTCCACAATATAACTTAAGTAGATTAATTAACCAGTGTATATTTTACATTTACTTTTTTTGTGTGACAAAAGTTTAATGTCTACTGGGATTTTGACACACATTCTTTTCCTTTCACACTCGAATTTAGTCTTTCACATATATATAGTAGACATCTTTCTTCTTGTGGCCGATTCAATCCAGTATTCCTGAAAAAAACAGGTTTCATATTATAATAGAATAACAACCGTTACAAATAAATACTACAGCATATATATATGTGTGTTTGTGTGTGCGTGCGTGCGTGTGTGTATTCGTCACTAAGCTGTTTCTACGCTTCAGACATTGCGCGTATAAGGAAGAGTTTAGGTTCTCAAAAATTCTAATCTAATTGCCAATCAATGAGTTTTCTGTCTCTCGTTCCTATCCAATTTATTATTTTTTTCGCTTTATATCTTATTTTTCCTAGTGTTTATGTATCTACATTGGGCGTTCAATTTATCGAAAGACATTGAAATATCTCGAGAACCACACATCGGATCAAAAAAAGTGTGGAATGAAAAATATTAGTCTCAAAAGGGGACATCTAATGACACGAAACTCGTATCCCTGGGATGGGAGAGGGAAGAGTTCAAAAACTTAAATGGGAACACCCACTTTTTTATTTCAGATTCGGATTCTAAGGAAAAAACTACTCCAGTCTGACCTACGATACGAGTCATTTCGGTCACAGATGGCGTTGTAATCGACAAAAAATCATAATAGGTAAAAATCATTGATAAATCGGGATATCTCAAGAAATAGGCACCAGATAAGCAAAATAAAATTAAATGTGTTTGACATTCTTACAAATGCTACTTAATGACAGCATAACTGTCCACTCACCCCCACCCCGACTCTGAGCGAATTATGCAAAAATTTTCCATGGGAAACCACACGCTTGCCGACCTTCTGTGGTATAGTGGCTAGCCTCTAGTTGCTGCCTCACCACCCAGAGGTCCCGGGTTTGAATCCTGGCACGGGCTTGGATGTTTGTGTTGTCATGGTCAGGAAGACCGGGATTAAGACTGTTGGAGGATCGATACGCCGACCACGTGTCACTCCAAAATTTGGAATGTGTTATGCAAGATGACAGTCCACAGTCGACTCGGTAGGCCCAGACCCTCAATGGGCTGCAGAGTCATGGAGAAAGAAAGAACCACACGCTTTACGTTCTGTTTGATAAAACAAGGAGGGTATTTGACCTTAGAAAACCAAGATTTCCCATAAAAAAATTGGTATTGTAGCATTACAGTGAATCTTAGGCTATAGTTGTATTGCGTTACATGGTAGTTTCCGAATTGTCGGTTGAAGCCTTTCCGTACGAGTACGCGCGTGCAGAGTTCCACCTGAATAATTTTGTCGAAAGGGAGTATTCGTAGTTTAGAGACGTATGTAAAGATGTCTCAGAAATCTTGCTGCCGTAATTTGCGGAACAATGCGAATATGACGTGTTTCATTTAGATTATTTAGATTTAGTTTATGATAATATCTCTTTTAGCGGCAAGAGAGATAGGAATTTAATTGTATCTGAAACCACGTACTTTGAATCTCAGTCATACACGACGACTGAGAACGAAATTTGTCCTCTCATTGCTCGAGAGGAAATAAAATATTTTTATGTTACTTTTGGTACCTTTTATTTAAAAGATCCTGGTGTTCTAAAAACGTTTCATTCTACGATATCGTTAGAGGCAAAGTAGAAAAGGGAATCGATCGGTTTCCTACTATATATAAAATTGTATATATAAATAAAAGGGCGGAATTTTTTGAAATTATTTAACAAATTATTTGCGTTTTTAAAATATATAATTATTTTATTTAAGTACCAAAACAATTTTTATTAGGTCCTGCGCAATATTTACAATTATAAATATTACGGGGAATTACTATTTAATTATCAACGGGAGTTCTCAGGGTTAAGTACTGGGGTAACATCGTGTATCAGAGATTTTACGTTCTTTCGAGACGGACCTGTTTGATATTCTTTCTTCTCTCGATGTAAATGCTAACCGATTATGGAACTTCTTGGTGGCGTATTTTCCTTGCTCAAAGTCGAGTTATGAACTTACCCTCGGTCGATGGAAAAGGCAATGGATCGGTTCTACCCGGTGTTTTGAGGAATCTATCACACACTATTCCTTCTCTCGTCTCCTTCGACTTCGGACTAACACTTATTTTACTGTTAATTTTCTTCTTCTCTCTTGCTTTCTTCTTCCTCCAACTTCCTAGCCACACTAAACTTCTCGCCTGCCTTCAACTTTCGACTAAGACTCACGTCTCGCCGCTCCTGATTCTTCTTCCCTTCAACTTCAAAACCACACTGTCCCATTTACCGCATTATCACCTCCCAGCAAAACTCTAATTTCCCCCTTCTCTATGGGAAAACGCCACACCACGTGACGTGTGATCACCAATCTTTATTCGTCCTCCGTCAGGCGCGGGAATCCGCATTCACAAAAAGGGAGGGATGTCCCTGGCGCGAACAACTCTAATCCTTTGGACTTGCAGGCTGACACAATTTCTATGGGACACCATGGCGTCTTCTTAATCCCGGTATATTTCCACCTCTTGTCTGCTTGACTCTGATTTTGAATCGTTAGAAATATATGACTATTTGGGGAGAGGTCCTACTGCACTACACACACACACACACACACACACACACACACACATATATATATATATATATATATATATAAAACTGTTTATATGTATACACACACAGAAGAATTTAATTCGATAGTAATCTGTGTCAACACGTGAAGAAACCGTCAGATCGCGTCATTTTTGAAAATTTACCTTTTCACGGCCCCTATTATGGAAATCGCCCAAATGACTGTACCAACTTTTTACCATCGAATATTATATAACTTCATTTTTAAAATATGAACGGACAGATTTGCGTCAGAAAATCGAACTAAGGCCAGGGATTTTCGGCCACTTCGCGAAATGGCTGGTAAAAGTAGATTGGTTATTTGAAGTACATCGGACACTGACCAAACTGCTAAGTGGTCGACCAATTCGAGAAGTAAAAATGAATCAGCTGGATAAACTCTCCACCGGACCAGAAGTAGAACACGGGGCCTCGCCTTTGTACGTAGCGCTCTTTACAATTGAGCTATCCGAGTCGACTTGGTAAAATTGATGTTGCAGCAGAGTAGTAATTTAAGTCTTTAAAGTTAGAGGCACTCACGAAAGTGTAATTTTGCAACGTGTACTCGAGAAGTACGAAAATGTGTTTGAAAAAATGTATTATAGTTTTGTTGTTGTTGTATTCAGTCCTAAGACTGGCCTGATGCAACCCTCCATGCCAACCTATCTTGCGCAAACATTTTCATTTCCTTATAACTAGGACAACCCACATCAACCCGAATCTGCTTAGTGTATTCTATCCTTGGCCTCCCTCTTCTGTTCTTACCCCAAACACTTCCCTCTAATGCTAATTTTACAAGATCCTCGAACGTGGCCTATTAATCTATCCCTTCTCCATATTGTTCGCTTTTCTCCTATTCTGTTTTGAACTTCCTTGTTTGTGATTCTATCCACCTATCTGATTTTAGTTTTAGTAATATTACTGAAAAGAATTTCAGGTATTCTAAGTATAATATGTTTTAAATAGTTGTTATTGTATAATTATATATTTATGACTTATTGTTTAATAAATTGCTGCTGCATATGATTATGACGCAATTCGAAAGCTACTGCAAATAATTCAAACAGTTGGACTTTATTGGCAGATTAAGTGTTAGACTAATATTTGTATGTGTATACATTAACCGAAAAAAAGAGATAAATAATCAAGTTCGGATGGATCTATTTCGAAATTTCGAAATAAATTCACCTATATTCAATAGACTTGTAAATGTTATATAATCCATGTTCGTGAACAAGAGATGTTCAGTTCGCAAACGGTTGTTTACTTAATAGGTGAATGTTGAGTAAAATGTGGCTTTATTTATCCATGTTGGCGTCGTTTAAGTCATGTAGGATTTCGTTGCCGAGCTGCGACGAGAACATAAGAACGCTCAGGTCTCAGAAATGAAATGATGCGAGAGGAAAATGCGCTTTAGGGGCTGAGTGAATGGAGGATACTCTTCTGTTAAGTTTAACACAAACTGAAAGGATATTGTTATTGATGGCGCTCACCCTGCCTTGCGTACATCAGCAAGCAAATATATCTTACGTTTATTTGAGCTGTGGAAATAAACACATTTCCCTGGTAGGTGGAGCCTATTCGTAATTGTTTGCTCTCTCATCGGCACGCTGCTATTTTTATCTTAAGTTTTGTGAAGCGGTTTATTTACGCTGCTAAAGATTCCAAATCACCGGAGGAGCGCAGTGAGTCTATCGTGTATTATTCGCCCTTTGATCTTTGCTAAGTAACAGCTGTTCAATTGCCTCTGGTGGACTACTAGAAGGCGAAGTAGATAATTCCCGCTATATTCGCGTAGAACATCCATAAAAGAAAACTCCTCTCCAATTCTCCCCCACATACATTTTTTGTCCAAGTTATTTTTCAAAACTAGAGAAAAAGTACTTTTTTTTTTAAATGTATATGAAAGTTAAATCAAATCATATTTGTAATGCGCACATACTACGATATTGGTTTCAGACGAGGCAGTATATTCTATTTTTCTGAACTTTGCATACGTGTCAATGAAATGAAATCATGTCACTCAAAGTTGGTAAATTTCTTTGACTTATGCATCATGTGTTTCTGTAAGTACTGTTTGGTAGAAACATTTAAATTGTATCTTCTTTCTCCAATGTTCATGAAGAGATTGGGGCAAATATGAGGCTTTAGGAGAGCAATAACGAACCTTTAATCTTGTCGTTTCAAAATTTTAAAAAACACTCTAACTTAACTATAGAGCCATGTCACATACATGTTTGATATTTGCACGCTTTGCCGATGATACTGAAGAAGACTTGGAGACCATAATAAATGGCATCAACGCGGTCCTGCAGAAACAGTTCAATATAAGATCAATAGAGGGAAAAACAAGATAATTGAGTGTAGTATGGGAAACAGTGGAATAATGAAGGATGTTAGATTGGGAATCGATATTTTGACGAAAGTCAAGGAATTGTGCTACTTGAAAAGCATAATAACTAGGGATGGTAGAAGTATAGTAGACATAAAGAGTAGGATAGCACAGGCAAGGAAGGCTTTCTCGAAAAAGAGGTAATATAAGTGTGAATATTATGAAATAATTGCTAAAAAGGTTCGTATGAAGTGTGGCGTTCTGTGGGTGCGAAACGTGGAGCTGCAGAAATGAAAAGAATGGAATCCTTTGAAATGTAGTGCTATAGGAGAATGCCGACCTCCTGTGGTGTAGTGGCTAGCCTCTAGTCGCTGCCTCGCAACCCAGAGGTCTCGGGTTCGAATCCTGGCATGGGCTTGGATGTTTGTGTCGTCATGGTCGCGAGGACCGGGATTAAGACTGTTGGAAGATCGATACTCTGACCACGTATCACTCACTACATGCTAGATGACAGTCCGCAGTCGACTCGGTAGGCCCAGGCCCTCAATGGGCTGGACAGCCAAGGAGAAAGAAAGAATAGGAGAATGCTGAAAATCAGATGTGCGGATAGAATCACTAAGGAGGAAGGTCTTAACAGAATAGGGAAAGAGCGAACAATATAGAGGACGTTGACGAAGAGAAGGGATAGATTAATAGGCCACGTTTTAAGACATGGGGGTTTCATCAGACAAGTCATCGGACTGCATACCACAGCAACATTTGCACCCATAGTAAATAAAATAATCATATTTTTAAATTTATTATACATATTTAAATGCTATTTAACAAAGAAATATCAACAAAAAATATGTATGAAATGTACAAAAACAGAAAAACAACTTACATTTAGGGAATAAATTATGATAAAATCAGTGATAATGAAATGGTGCGAAAACTAGAAATTAGTAACGTTTTTGTGCTCTTCGATTGCAGTTATACTTCAAGACCAAGCAAGCTTCACTAGCGTCATCTGTTAATTTTAATTTATTGCTAAGAATAAAGACACAGAAAATATGTTCTTGAGATAATTGTTCCGACACCCATCGTTAGTTTTTATGTCACTAAAACTGTCAGGTAGTTTTCTGATAGAGACCAAAATTTCTTGTTCGTATTTCCATTCTTCTTCATTATTTAAATAATTTAGTTCCATATTTTCTAGTTTCGGTCTTAAGTCTGCAATCCCGTGAGTTCAAATGCTAACTTGAAAATTGAAGTTTTATGTCTACATGGTCAATTTCCAAGCATTGGAAACGTGTCTCTCAGAATGAGTTTCTATGTCACCCCTGACACGAGTGACATACGTTCGCCATCGCTGATCTAATTCGAAAATCGGCAAAGCGCAATAGTTCGGGATTTACTTTGACGTGGATATTAAATGGGTAAATTATGATGTGAGGCTGAATAGAGGAATGGTGGAGGGAGGGGAATTCATTTTTAAATGATTTAGGTGATAGATTACCACCTCTCTTGGTCGATCATTATTACGAACTAATGTATCACTCTGTGACAATTATCGCTATGACTCGATTCCCTTCAACATTCACATTCGAGTAAAAAAGTTATACGGCTGGGAAAAAATCTCGGGATAATCAACCTATTCAGGGAAAATGTTGTTCAGGTGATTTGCAGACAAATTTTCCGGCCTCATATAAAGATCAGCAAGCGGTAGGCCAAGGTCTCGAACGAGAAAAGAACTACGGTCATCTACTCGCCTCGGGATTAATTATTTTCTTACTAAAATTTTAAACGCTACCACGTTACATTTACGTTGAAACTTTATTGCATTTCAAATCCATTGCTTTCAAGTGCGATGCCGAACAAAGTTGGACAACAGAATTTTATATCAATTTAATAATCAGCCTCATGTTGGTGGGGTTGGCGAGTCGAGTCACCCACCTAGCTGTCCAGTGCCTGAACGTCGAGCAGAGGGTCTTCTTGAGTTGAATCGGCAACGTCGCCAACGCCGCAATCCTGGCCTCCTATTGGCTGCTGTTGCTGCTGCTTGCCCTCTTTGCTATGGCGCCATTTCATGCGTCGGTTCTGGAACCACACCTTCACCTGCAAGGTACAGTAGATTATTTACAAGTAGGCAAGGACCCGCTAGCAACTACATAAGGTGTATCAATTCAGACAAGGAATGAAAAACTAAAATATGTTTGTTTAGAATATAATCGAAATGCCCATTCAAGAAAAGAAGCAATACGCCAGATGGAGAAAAGCAACAGACGGACGCACCACGTGTATTTCTGTGTCAGGCTTAAAATAAAGTAATAAATGGAAGACAAATAGCGAAACACCAACTACTTTAAATTTATGAAAATGGGCTATGTATAGTTTGTAAGAGTTAGACAACTTTCGTTGATCTTATCTAATTAGCGATTAACTTAGCGTCACTGATTTACTTCTATGATTGAAAAGTTTATACAACGACATTGTGATACCTCATCTCACTATCCCGATTCTTTCATTTTGAGAGCCTTTAACCCTTTAGTATTGAGCTTCAATTGAAAGTTTTTCTTCTTGAAAATGAAGGCCTTATTTTAATAGCAATATAATTCCACTTAAAAATGAAGTAATTCTCAGTTTCATGTCAATTTATTATAACACTGTTGCACCTATAGCTTTGCATCACAGGGAATTGTAGACAGATTCAAATGTTGAAAAATCGCATGTAGCAGGTGTGGCTCCTGAGCTATGATATGAGCAGGTAGCGAATGTGTCACTTCAGACAAATGAAAAGCTGAGGGAGCCGAATATGGACTGTAGGAAGAATGAGGTAGTATATCTTTACCCATTTCTTCAATCGTTTCTCTTGGGTCAGTTTTCGAGACACATTTGAACTTGTGTTTCTGTACCTGAAATTGCTAGTTTTAACGTTATGAGTTGTGCCAACACCTACTGTAACTATTTTTGCTATATCTTCAACAGTAACAGGTCGGTCTTTACGAATAATGTCGTGAATGTGGGTATCAAACGATGGTTTGGCTACTTCAACTGGTCGACCAGAACGTTGCGCGTCAGCATCGGAGGTTCGACCATTTTTTTCATTGTTCTACCAGTTATAAAAGCTCCTCAGCTCATAAAACTTCTGCCATGCTGTGTAAAATCATCTGAGGAAATATTTTAGCCGGTATTCACCTTCAGGAAGTAAAAATCGGTTCACTTAACGTTGTTCAACTTACGTGAAAACTTCAAGTGGATATACCTCCGTTAAATGCAATTTTGAGATTATAAACACAAGAATTGTTATCCGTCAGGGTTCTCAGCTTATCCCAGCAATACCAAACAATTTATCTCTTTAATTATGTTTAGGTATAAAAATGATTTTTTTTGACTCAGAAAGCTACATAATTTAATCTGATAGTACATTTTCTCCTGGATTTAAATACTAAATGGAATTTTTTCCTTCGAGCAAGTTTTCGGAGAGAGAGGCTTATAAAATATTAAACATTTCTAAATACTTTATTCTCAGTATTCAAACATTCTAACTCGCCTATGAAGTCAGAAATGACGATTTTTTCGCCTCCGGAACATCCCCCTTGATGGATCAACAATAATAAACTAGCATATTAGGATTACATTTATCTTGATACCTATTTTCTATAGATCAAATCTCCTTATGAAAGTGTTTTCCGTGCTCATCGCCCTCTGCGCCAAGATTTTGAGGGAATAATTCACGGTGGAAGTTTCTAATATTTTGTAATGTAGATGACCAGATTAAGTTATTTTCGACCTTTAGATTTACTTTTTGGAATCCTAATATGGTGGCCAATTATTGTTGGACCATCAGGAGAGATACTCGACAGGTGAATTACAACACAAAATCGTTACTTCCTCCTTTCTACATCATTCAGAATGTTTGGATATTATGTAGTTGAGATTACAGAAAATATTAAAGTGTTTGAATTTATAAATGTCAGTATATCGAAAATATTGCGTGATGGGGAAAATCGGACTTCATATTCAAATTAAGAAGAACTAATGCTATCATAATGAAATATTTTTATTACTGGGGCTAAAAAATTCTTTTTTGTTTCTGTGTACAATGGACAAAAAACCGTTTATTTAAAAAATTGAAATTTTTTTTAAAAAAATCTGTCGGCGTTGGAATAATTCCGAACGCATATTTGAAAACACGACAAATAACTGCATCAAGTACGATAATTGTACCAATAATTATTATTGCTACTCTTGAAACAAAAATCATTTTCACCACTGTTATTGGATGTCTCTGGTAAATAATATATATCAAATAAATATCAATGTAATGTCAAACCTACTCTTTACTTATAAATTGAAAATAAATTTTGAAAAGTGATTATGTTCAAATCTGGATTTTATTATATATTTGCCATGATTTAGATGCTAATTTTTACGTTATGATTTAGAGACAGTTAATGAAATTTTTACCCAGCAATTATGTTATTAATCAAAGTGTTATCCTAGGCTGCCTACCTTTTAGGCGCATGAATGGTAATTTACTAGTTTGGGGCTTAGCATTGCCCGGAAAATGAAATAATTCGACACTAATATCTTGCCTATAGGAGGTTGTCTTCAAATTAGCCGGAACGTTGATTGACGGTCAACTGAGTCAATAATTCCAGTAGTACCTTAAACATGTACTGTATATCAATAGAGTCGAAAAAATCCTGGCGCATAACAAATTGAAAAATTTTCCTGGTTCGTTTTAATGGAGCTGAAAATTCTCTCGGTCGTAAGGAAATCTTACACACAAAATTAGAAGTAAAATTTAGCCGCATTTGCTTTAAGGTATCAACAGTACTTTTTACTCCGTTAAGGTACTGGGAAGAGTTTGGACTACCTTAAGATGTCGGTAGTTTCTTCCTGCATTAAACAAATGATGAATATTCGAGATACCTAAAGTATATAAAAATATATAATTTACGCTTTATTTGTTAAGCATCATACAAAGACTTAAAATTTTTATACCTTCCATATTAGAATCGTGTAGCTATTTTAAAATTGATATTTAAGAAATATTGAAATATTTTCTTTACCGTTAGTTTTATTTTGATATTATATGTATGGGAGCGACGCATCAATGATGTGATATGTGTCAGGACATTCACTTATGCCATTAATAGCGAATTACTGATTTAAAACAATTAATATGCTAAAACATAAAATTAGCAAGTTGCTATTTCTAATCGTATAAAAACCTCCAACCGCAAAATTCGTGTTTCAAAAACGGGAATCTAAATCAGATGATAAGCATAATTTTTACTTAAATTCTTATAAAAAATATTGTACCATGGAATATGGCGAAATTTTAAATTATTTTTAGTTACGATGATAGTCGCCGGTGCATCTATTTCTTTGCAACTTGGAGCTTAAAGAAGAAATTTCCGCGTCCTTAAAATTCAATAACTTATGAAGAACGTTAACGATAGGGAAGGGGAAAGAAGATTTTGAAATATTGGATTGGAAATTCTATGAAGAATTTCATGGCAATAAGAAAGATCCCGATTTCACATTATCGTAGAATACGCGCTTGAGAAGTTAAAAGACTTCAGTGGATCAGTGAACCATAAACTTTACGACTGGAGTAGTATCTTACTTTATTCCGAGAAAAGAAATGAAACCTCAGAGGTGTGATCGAGAAATGTAGACCGAGCTTTCATGTGGACAATTTATGAGTGCAAAGTACTCCTGGATGCTGTATAGAAAGACCCAAGCAGTACAAAGAATTTGGTTTCTATTTGTCTGATATTAATGCAATGCAGGAACCGTACCTGTGCATCAGTGAGGCCCAACGTGGCCGCGAGTTGACGCCTGTCAGGCTTTGTGATGTACTTCTGCAGCTGGAAACGCTTCTCCAGCCCCTTGCGCTGGAGGTTGGAGAACACGGCCCTGGACCAGGACCTCTTTCTCTTGGCGCCGCTTCCGCTTCCGCCGCTTCCAGGGGCTGACGTCGCGACGTTCGGCGACGCCACGGCGCCCTCGGCCCCCAGCAGAACTGGAAAAGAAAATCAGCTCAACTCGCTGCTTCTTACAAACCGATAGATGGAAAATAGAGCGCATGTCATCTGAAAATATCCTGGTTTTATATTAATTGCGCTATTATTCGCATACAAATGCAACTAACGGCTAAGTTGGATATTGAATAGTTGAATAAACAGGCCGCGTTCGAGGCTGGAGGAACAACGACGCATGTAAGATGGGATACCGGTTCCTACCCTATCTAACATATTTTCCTCCAGTTGGCTTAGCTTAGTGAAGTAAAGAATCTCAGTAAGGAGAATAAACTATTCCTTTTATTACATACTGAGTACTCTTATACTAAATTGGTTCTTGAGAATGTATAGAATGGAACATCCATTATACGAGGGAGAGTAAGTTTCTGGAATTTTGCTCTAATTGTATGGAGGTTGGCTGTACGAGTTCGTGTACCTTTTTCGTCTGTGATAGGTTGCAACTTTATGAGACCACGCTTTTCTGTTGCAACGTAGAGATGGCCGCGCCACACACTGTTTGCACCAAAGAACAACGTTTCGTAATACGTTTCTTGAGATATGAAGGTGTACCAGGAGCGTAAATTCATAGAAAACATTCAACACAGTACAGGAGAACACTGTTTTGCCACAGCAAAGTGTTTTCCAGCTGACTGAACAGTACAAAAGTGATCGAACTAGCATGAAGGATAAAGATACTGCGGGGCGCCCACATCTGATGCCAATATTGAATTAATCCGTGACAAACGAGTGACTGCTCGTAAAATAGAAAGCGATATGCAGCTTAATAAAGGTTCTGCATATGAAGTCAGTCATATCAGGTTCAAATTTCACAAAAATCTGTACGAGATGGGTTTCAAAACATCTGGGTGAAGAGCACAATCTACATCTCGTGAGAATCTGTCTGCACCTACTGGACCGTCATGCTAACAAAGCTGAAACTCTTCCGAAACGAATCATCACTGGAGATTAAACGTGATTTAATCAATTCTAACCGAAGATCAAACGCCAGAACATGGAATGGAAGCACCCGGGATCACCAATAAAAAAAAATCCAGATCAAACATTGTACAAGATAATTTTTCGTCGTGTGTATATAGGTTCCTTCCGGTTAAAATTTACCCGAGGAAGTTCAAAAACACGCTAAAAACCTTATAGATGTCTTAAATAGGTATAAATATTATTTTCTGATGAATTGGCTAGATTCTTGATCTATAATTGAAGATAATGTCATGTTATTGATTTATTGAATACACTTAATATTCCTAAAATTTTAGGAAACATTGTTCCTCGACACATTTTTTATTTGGATTCCATGCCCCACACATGTTTCTGTGCAAATTACGTTTATAACGCATGTATGATTCGTAAATTTTCAAATATTCGTAAGTATCCAAACACATTTATCTTCACAAAATTTCTAAAGTTATACAATAAAATTTTTTACGAGGAAAATAAATATTTCGCTAGACTTACAAGTGAAATGCTAGAGCCATTGATGCGAAAACGATACTAATTATTTAAATATAACAGATTATACATCTTTAAATATTTGGAAATGAAAAATTTTATTCCACACGTATTTTCTGTGTTAGTGTTAGTTTTCATCTGCAACATAGTAACTATTTTGTAAGGAACTGCCTTATTATTTCATTTCATTTGTAAACTACATGCAATGAAGAAATGTTGAATAAATTTTAGAGTGCAAATTTAACAACAATGATAACAAAATAAAAACATATTTATTGTATTAGTTCTCATCTTTTCTAATTTATATAATGTGTCCCGATAAAGTACCATTTCACGGACTAAGCTTTAAATATCTTTTATTTTATAAGAATACTGTTAATGTTAATGTAGCCTCTGCCCAAAGAAATTATTTAAATTTACTTATTCTGACGGATTAGCTAATATATTTATTTTATTTAAACATATAAAACATTTAAACATATATAATATTAATGGACGTTGACCAAGAGAAGGGATAGATTAATAGGCCACGTTTTAAGGCATGAGGGTCTTGTAAAATTAACATTAGAGGTAAGAACAGAAGAGGAAGGCCAAAGATAGAATACACTAAGTAGATTAGGGAGAATGTGGGTTGTGCTAATTATGAGGAAATGAAAAGGCTTGCGCAAGATAGGTTAGCATGTATAGTTGCATCAGGGCAGACTTAGGACTGAATACCACAACAACAATATTAGCTAAATTTATGTTTCTGAACACACATACAATATAATCGTGTCTCTCGTATGTTATGAGAAGAAACAAAATAAATATATTTATTACCTTCAAAAGTTTTACTGCTTAATTTATAATCAGTTACTTATAATAAATTTAGCAAAGTGTCGAACTGTAGAGCTGAATTCTAAGAAGACCGTCAAACCAACCAGCTTTCGAGTGTAAATTAATGAAAAGTTAGCAGTCGATGTAGTTCGTGAGTTTTTGAGTTTGTTCCCCACTCTGTTTGTGTGGGTTTGTTTATTGCCACACCACAAGGCAGATGCGGCCAGGCTGTGAGGCGAAGCTTCTCTTCACCAAGCCTCCTACATGGCCACATTTCATTAATAGAGCTTGCTTAATTATAAGTCCTGAGAAATACTTAGAGGTACTTCAAATAAAATACGCTCTATGGTACAAAATTAATTAAGAAACGTATTGTTTCAATTTCTAGTATTGTATTTCGTACTTCCAGCAACGCAACCTCCAAGCTCAGTTGGGTCGTCCTTCCTACAGCTGATCGAGGATAAGAAAAAGAAGAGACTCAGTTTTGACTAAATCTTTGCTACTTCGGAAGAGAATAAGAATTAAGGGCATATCGCTTAGCAGCTAACTAATGCATTGCTATATAGACCGGGCCATACGGCCAACTTGTTACCTGACTGCAAGCTCCATGTGTTGCACTGGAAACCACCTATCAAGAGACTGCGACAGAACAATCAACAAAAAACTTACATGCTTTAACTGCAAAGGCGAACATTCTGCGAATTTTGGAGACTGCTGAACCTTCAAGTCATATTTGAAAATAGAAATAAAGCAATTTAGAAAAACAAGAAACGACACAACTTATGCCGATATAAATAGGTGAATCTAACATAGCAAGGAAGAAAAAGGAAGATCAACTCCAAGGAGGAGAAATCCGCAGAAGTATGTGACGGAAAGAGTCCAGAAAGTCTTACAGAAATCCTTCACTGGATAATGAAAGAGATCACAATAATAAAAAACTTCTTAACCAAATCTATAGGCGTAGACAAAATAATTCTACTAGAAGCCCTATCGGACATTTCATAAGAAGTATGAAGCACCTAAAACTATTAGGTTGTAACGCAAACGGTATTAAGAGCTACAAGAACGAATTACAAACTCTCCTCACCCAGGAGGAAACAGATCACTTGAGTTTTAAAAATAGAACCATTTACCGCAACGACAGGGAGGAGGCACAGCCACCATTATAAAAACAAGACTTTCCCATCCAACAAAACTGAACCTTCTGGAAGCAACTACGGCGGAGGTTCACACACCAAAAAGGTACTCGGTTATCACGGCAGCTTATAACCCCCAAGGAACCCAGTACCCCTAGAAGATATTAGAATTGAACAGAGCGTCCATCATAGCAGGACGTTTAAATGCTAAAGATCAGGAATGGAACAGCACACCCTTACGTATTTCCCAATGAATCTTCACAATATTCCCTTCGTCCTCGTCATTCTCGTCCACAATAACATCCAGATATTAGAAATCCAAAACATTCCAGCACGCACATGCGACCACAATCCGTTAAATTCCGAGCCAGAAAGATCCCCATCATCCAACCTACAAAAGGAAACAGATTGGAAATCATTCCAAAACTTATTCCAAGAGGATATTCAGGTCACAAACAGAAAAAAGACATACCTACAAACCACAAAAAATGAACCCGAAATATAAATATCCTGGACGTATCACAAAATATCAAACAGCTCATTGGGTTAAAAAAACGAGGTCAGAAGAAGATGGCAGCAATATCGCATGAAATCAGAAAAAATGAGCTACAACAACCTAACTATGAGGGTCAAAGTGTTACTGGAAGGATTACATGTACAGAAAATTGGAGTAGGACAATGGACAAAGTGAACAACGAGCAGGTCGATATATGGAATTCGTCCAAAGCAACCCTGTTACAGTCAAAGACCGCATCATTTACGGCAGCCTAGCAAAGTAGAAGCCTACGCTCATTTCTTCTTCATGGAAGAAGAAGAACAAAACCAAAGTCTGCCAACAGAATAGATTAATTACCGACAAGGTGTCACTGACACAACAATAATAAAACAGAAAAGTAGCCTCTCCACAGCCATGGGATTTAAAACAAGCATATCACAAGGTGGGTATGACAGATAACAAGCGCCCACAAGGAGGCGGAGAGTATCATCAACGCGTGTTTTCGACTTGAATACTTCACACAAGTATGGAATCTTGGGATAATAATGCTTGTTCGTAAAAAAATCAGGAAAAGACTCTTCCCTGATAAAAAAAACTTCAGACCTATAAGCCTTCTTCCGGACCTTGGTAAGTCTTTGAAGGGGTGATCGGATTGAAGCTACAATATATTTTAACAAAACATAACACCTTAAGACCAGTACCGCACGGCTTTTGAACAAAACATAAGACAATTTGGTATCTGATAAAGCTGGTGGACGCAGCAGGAGAGAGCATAAACACCACCAACATAATCCCATTTTTTTCTCTAAATTGAGAGCATCGTGTGACACAAAGCACTACTCGCAAAGAAGGTTTCGATTCAAATCCCGGTAAACCTCACAAAATTAATAGAATACTAACTGAGGGACCGGATATTCATAGTAAAGGTAGCGAACTGTTTTAGAAAAGGAAGTCCCTCAAGAATCAATTCTTTCACCTGCTGTCTTTAATGTTTAGTTTGTGTCAGTACTCCAGTTCGCGGCCGATACCGCTTCTTACACGACAAGGATACATTCAAGGCTAACGATTGAAAGTATGCAAGAACAGCTGCAAAAATGTCAGACAAAGCTGATATCGATATCAAAAAGAAGAGAAACGGGCAGAAATCTTCCAAAACTGGCTATAGAAGGCAAAGAAATAGAGTGGCTATGAAGCTCCAATACAAGCAACATATACAGAAAACAAACAAGGTCAGAAGGGTAGCTAACATATACTGCTCTCTATTGCGAGCAAAACACCTAGCCACCAGGATCAAGATGATAATAATCAAGACGGCGCTGAGACCTATACTCGTGCACGGCCCACCAATATAGGGCACGACAGCAATTTTCCACAGCAAACAGCTAAAAATTACGCAAAATTGTCTCCTCAGATGGGCCCTCGACAAGTCCAAATAGGCAAAACGTAAAGATCTGATTAAAGAGGCAGAGTTAAACTCAGTATCGGAAGAAATAAAACGTCATTCTTTCCTTTTTTTACAAAAAGCTACATCAAGTAAGATTAAAAGATTAGGTAAAAAAAACCAAAAGGGGAAGAAAAATTCAAATTTCCAAGATAATTATCCAGCTAATAGGTAACGGAATAGAACAATAAGAAGCCCAACTGTGCACATCTATAAACTATATTTCATAGAATGATGAAAATTTAAATAAAATGATTAAATAAATACCTGAAAAGTAAGAGTATAATCAGGATTTTCCTGGGTTCCCAACAAATTCTAATCTATACCAATAAAAACATTGAAGTACCTCTCTGTATGTCTCGAATAGGCTCCGAAACGACTCGACGGATTTAAATGAAAATTTAAGTGTTTAAAAAAGGGAGATTTAATTGAAATATTCGTGCATATTTAATTTCGATATATAGCAGAAGAAGCCGCCTCGGTAGGCCTAGGCCCTCAAGAGGGCTGTTGAGCCATTCGAAGAAGAAATATTACAGAAGATATTAAAAATAATATGAATATAAATAAAAATTTTACGGAAGATTTCTTGGAATAGCCGCGCGAAGACCGGCGTGTAAACCAACTGCGAGTTATAAGTCCTATTACGCGTTCCTATATCTATTGTTGCAGCAGGCTGGGAAAAAAATAACTTCTTTGGATCGTCGATTCGATGCATACATAAATTGATAAATTGGTTTTATTTCTCGCGTCAGGTAAATTTAGTAATTGCTAATATGATAATAAAAATGAGACTATCGAGTTTGGTGTCTAAATCGGTGTAATGCGATTCGCTGTGTTACTTTATGACCTTTAGCTTGCGATTTAAGAAAAAATTTAACTATTAAGTGGGGGGAAATTTTTATTCAGTTAGAATACTGAAAATATATTTATTCCTGATATTGTACCGAGAATCTTAGAGTATATTTGAGGATTCATATTGTTATGTTTTCGATGTCGTTTAGTTATGTGTTAACCAAGAATTAAATAATGTACCGAGATAATATAAATAAATACCCGGACAACGCCGGGTCCCCAGCTAGTATATCATAAAAAGGCGAAGTTTATTGAACTTCGGTTGTGAAAGAAGTAATGGAGCAACCTAAACATAATTTTAAATTGTTTAAATGTGCCGCGCACACTTTTGAAGTTATACAGACTGTGCACTGCTCGAGCGAAGGGCTCACTAGGACCCACGGGCTATAGTTCAAGGATCCTACGCGGAGATGCAGGGAAAACCCTAGAAAGCCTGCACCATGTATTTGGGTACTATTTACACACGCTTCCGAATGACGGGAGATGAGTTTGCCGTTGGGTCGCAGCATTCCCTTCTCTGTGCCTTAACAAGTTTTAGGAGGCAGCAGGCCGACTGATACAATGGGATCAGCGGACAACTCTTACCGTATGCCCAAGGTCTTCGACCCAAGTACATGCACCTCTCAAAATAGATGAAACTGCCCCTACATCTGAGAGCTTTGAATAAACAGAGTATAGTTTTTTTGGGTTAACAGGCTGCATGAGGGTGATCCTGAAACAGGCAACTCCCCTTTAATAGTATAGGAAGGGAATTGAAAGGGAGGGATGCGGAAGGTAAAGAAAGGTAGCCAAGGGTTGACTAGGGCCCCCGGGATATGGTTTAAGGATCCTACCCGGTGTATCACTTAAAGAGATGCAGGGAAAACCCTAGAAAACCTGCATCAGGTAGGTCGGCATTGGGTTCGATCCTCACGCCCTTCCGAATGACGGGAGACGAGTTTGCTGTGGGTTCGCAGCATTCCCTTCTCCATGTATCCACCAGTTTAAGGAGGCAGTTGGCCGACTGATCCAATGGGATCAGCGGACAACTCTTGCCATAAGCCCAAGCTCTTCGACCCCAGTACATACACCTTCTAAAATAGGTGAAGGTGTCTCGGCATATGAGAACTTTGATAAAAAACGCTGGGCTGCAACATATACACAGTTCAATAACAAAATATTAATTCATGCAACGACATAATTAATAACCTTATAACAAAATAAAATAAATAATTATGTAGTACACTCAGTGTGTAGTATTTACAACAGGTATTCTTCGAAAGAACCCATTGTTTGCCATTAACTTATTTGAATCTTCGTTTGATTCTTAATGTCGGTAGAATCCCGTTAATATCCTGTAAGATGGCATTTGAATGATGACTCGTTAATTGTTGAAGGCGGATATGGAAGTCTGATAAGATTGAGGTTTTATTAGAAACAGCAGAATAACGATTGAAGGATTGGATTTTGTTTCCTGTTTCCTTCCATGTGGATATTACACATGTTTTTGATATTACCTGCTGCACATATGTTAGCCACATTTTCCTAATTGGTGTAACATCTTCATATCAACATATTTAATTTTAAGTAGCAATTGATTACGACTATTATTCCCCACAAAAGTAGATTTAGATAATCATGCATTATCAATATCTTTGTGGTTGTAAAAATTTATACTTCATAATTTTTTTCTCTATGTTATTTCATACACGACCAGAAGTAATCTGAGGTTCGGTTGGGAGTGTCTGAAATTATATTGTTTCTCGTTTAATGTGCACTTAGATAACGTCGTTAACGTCGAGTACAGCTAAATAATATTAAAGTTTAACTCTGCCCACCTCTCTCTTAAATTATTATTTTAATTTTGGCTTGACAGTCGGCTAAGAACCTCTGCCTTCCAGAATATCACATTACGAAACTTATTCTGGACTTCTTGCGGTAGCACGTGGTCGCGTTCTCATTCTCTTTCAGGCTTCACAAAGCTTTACTTGGACGTGGTTAACAAAGGTTCCGGGGTTCTAACTAAAGGCAGAGGCGCTGGTCATTGCACAACTTCATTACAGTATCGTTAATATCATTAATATTCCATAAATACTTTTTATACTGAATTAATTTATAGTTCCAGTATAAACCTAGATATGGCTAACTAATGGTGTGATAAACGTAAATACAGAGGATATTAATAAAATTTTGCATACTGGTACAGTTACAACGTTACTCGAAAGATCTAAATAAATAATTGTATATATACTAATAGATGGCTGATATTCATTGTCCTTTTTATTGAGTAATACTGTCATTTAAATTTTTTCTTAAATAATGTAATTTAGACTATGTCCACTGGAGCATTTCTCTTCAATTTTTTTCTCTTATGTAAGCATTAAGTTAAGTATCACAAAAATGTATTTATTTTCAGTTATAATAGACATATTGTACATATATTGGAGTCAATTAAAAATAAAAATGAGACGTGGATCGCCGCAAGAATGGCTTTTCTGATAACTAACAGACCACCAGTGTTGAGCTGCACTTCCAGTTTGATATATTCAGTGCTTAGTTTACACATACATTATGTTCAGTGATTAATCTTCGTTTCTAGGATGAATTATTAATGCTCATGTATAACAAGAGTGTCGAGAAATATTATACTAAGCTGCTACTACTGTAAATAAATTCTAACGTGTAGTATAATATAATACCTAAATTTAATCGGTGTTAAAGTTTTGCTTGTGGCGTATTTATTGGCTTTGTCTATTTTATCTTTCAAGGAATAATGATAAAAGGAAACAATACAAAAACACGAATACTGTGAAAAAAATCACAAGCAGACTTAACAGAGGTTTTATTGTATAATAAATTTCATCTTAAAATTGATACTTCGTGGTATTTACACAGTCGTTTCATTTAGAATTTTTTTTACCAATATTTCAAACAAAATATGCAGGTAAATAATTTATAGATGAAGATTTTTATAAGATAAAATAACGTATAAATTAATTTAGTGACGATGATACAAAACACTGCTTAACAGGTTTACTTCCTAAAACCTGTTTTTTGAAACAGATTTTCTGCCGTTACATATTACCTCATTCCCTGCTTTCCCAAGCTCGTGTCTAATTTATTCTCATCAATAAACAGAAATTAATATGATGTTGTTAAGCAGTCCAAATACAATATCAGCTGATAACATATTTATCAAACTCTTTATTTATAAAATATACAATAATGAAATATTTCTCAAAAAAGAAGAAATTAATTCGCTAAATTAATTAAAATTACATTAAATAGTTAATAAATTGCAACTTACAATTAAAATTGAAGCAAAACACAGTTCTTGGTTATCACTTCAAGATTATCAATTTTATATCTTATAACTATGTCATTATTAAGAAGTCTTTGTTGTACAATTTTGCTGACAGAGTAATCTTACTTTCTAATTCTTTTTAATTTGTAAGGCAACCTCTAAATATTTTTCATTAAGTACTTTCATTCTACGCAGCAACAATCAGCTGTCATTCTGCTAATACTTTATCCCTTACGACGAAGACCCGCAAATATTCCCTTGACTCCTTCAAAAAACATTCTGTTATTTATAAAACTTATTTCTCCTCTTGCTATTATTGATACGTACAACAAACTACAAGACTACTAAAATCTGTACCTAAGAACAAATGTCTAATATCAATAAATCTATTGATAAATAATCTGTCGATTCCTAACATATTCCTAAATTATCATTCTTTTTATTCGGTCAATGGTCAGATTTTAGAAACTGATATTGATGCAATTCCAGAAGTATTTCAGAAATGTAATTTAAATTAATGATATAAATGTACAAAGTGATACTCTCCAGCTTTAAAATATCTATGCGCCATTATTATTAATGTAATTTCTTTACTGATAGTTTTCGATTAAAGTTTTTATTTAACAGATCCCACAATCAAGTCTTTGGAAATTGTATCTCCTCCTCATGCAGTAGGTTCTTAATTCAACATGAAAAACATTAAATAACTGTCAATAAATTTTGATATTACTTTGGAACATACCGAAAATATAAAATTTAATTCTTGTATGTAACCAATCGACTTGAAAATACAATTTCTGAATTTCTGTGATAAGTATGCAATATGAAAAATTTGTGCAATGTTTACATATTTACGAATGCTTTTATTACATGAAGTAGACGAGTCATTATTCGTATCCATTCCCAGAGCGCGTTCTAATACAATCATTTCATTGGATCAAATAACTGACCATATTTGTATAAGAAAGCTAAAGTTTTCACACGCGTCGCAACCTTTACCGTACACCTTGGGAGAATTGCTGCATCCGTAACGCATCTGCTAAGGTCGTGGAAAGGGGAATGTAAACATCTGAGATAGGTGTTTAGTCTGGCTTATATGGATTCAAGTACTTAACTCTCTCCCTTGCTGTTCCTAAACAACTCCAAGAGTAACTCTCGGTCTGCTTCAATAAAATAAAATCAACATGTACTGGTATATTTACTTCTTTCAACATTAATCACGGTTATTTTCTATCTAGGAGGCCGTATACTAACCTCTCATAACACCACCAAGTGAAGGCAGATTAAGGATTTTCTATTGGGGTCCGGACAATTCAAAACTCGTTTTACTGAAAATGTAACATGTCGGAGAAATCTGCTATAATTATTTTTGTAAAATGTGAGTTCCATATAATTATTCTTGGAGGTTTAACGTGATCGTGAAATATTCGTAACTGTGCCTCTAGAAAAACCAAGCTAATTTAAAAGAAGTCTTTTACAAAACCTCTCCGTAGAAAAAATTTCCTCAAACGATGATTTGTCTGTTATCTTACTAAAAACTGCATACGAAAAGAACGTAATCCAGTCATTGAAGGCTCTAAGTTAGCCTGTTTCACGTAGTTTCTTAACATTGTAACTACCAACCTTGTCGCTTTTCACAGGTTTGCTTTTTGAGTACAAAACTGCTATTTATTATATTTAAATAAACGCTCAAGAATGTATTCCAATGTCCGACCTTCCTGATGCAGTTTTTCTAGGGTTTTCCCTGCCTCTCTTAAACCACAGCCCGGGGTACGTACTCAACGTATTCTACCTTCCGCACCGCCCCTTTTCAATTCCCTACCAATGCTATTAAAGGGAAGTTGTCTGTTTCAGGATCACCCTCGTGTATCCTTTTAACCCCCCAAAAAATGTATTTTTTTTCAGTACTACAGGTAGCTTACCCGACGCCAACACGAATACATCTTAGTGCACTAATTCATACGAACCGTGCATTGTAATACATACACATTTTTCTAACATTTATATAAAAGGAGCAGTACAACGCCTTCCATAATTTTAATTATGTATTCTATGTATCGTGATGTTCACATTTCACTGTAACCTAAGCAACGCGAATTTCTATCCCTCAGCTATTCCAAGTCTGAGCACAAGTTACATTTATACAAGGAAGTGTTTAACTCTCTTTGAATTTATGGAATTCGATATGGAAAAGAATCGGAAACTGTTATTATTTCCAGGGATCCCTCAACTAAAATTTCAAACTGAAAATTACAATTGACAATTGAAAAACATCAGCAAAGAGAAAAATTGCGGTTAAAGATGCCTTTGTAGGCAGTTCAGTTTAAATTTTTTTACGCTGAAAAATTATTCCCGAAACGCAAAACGAGTGTACAAAATGAAGAAAATAAATTTACAGAAAATACATTAAGTAATCAGAATTGGTTCTCTTTTGTTCGTAAATTGGGTGTTTTAAACCGTAACATGACAGCAGAATTAAGTGGTGTGTTTCAATTTTGAAGTATTTAAAAATTCGGAAGAAAAATTGAACTATTGTGCAGAAAAGGCAACAAAATATTTATAGTTTCATGTTGGGGAGGACGAGAACGGATATGAAGTAGAAATTTGTAAATAATAACATTTTATAAGCTACCTCGAATTGTTAGAACGATATCACTGCAGACTGGAGTGAGATGAATCGACAGTAAATTATGTAAAAAGAGTAAGCAATGAAGGTTAGACAGCGAATATGTATAGTATATATGGAGAAATATGCATGGTTTTAGAGACATATTAGGAGTTTAAAGATTGCGATCTGTTTGGCTGAAGTTTGAATACTCAGACGAAACTTTTATATAATATACCTACTACGAATAGTTCTTCATAGTTTCTGAGTAGATATTGTTGGCCGGTTAAGAGAGGAACTTAGTTTACTGACAGTTTTATGTAGAAGGACTTTTACCAGTACCAAAGCTACAGGATATGAATACTGAAGATAATAACTAATTGTATCCGACTAGTGGTTGTAGAGTTTAGGTAGCAGATTATAAGTCGGAGGACAAACATATTATCTCAGATCGAAGGCTTTCCCGGTGAATTTGATTCAAATACAAATCCGAGAATTGTATTTGAATATTATCTCAGAGTTTATAATTGATTAATAATTTATATTTTCAATTTTAAGTGCAACACAATTTTAAGCAAGGAATAATACAGACAGATAACACTCCCTTGAGACATATTTCTGATACGCCTTTCCTTTGTCTTCGGATAGATGACAAATTAAAGTGGACTAAACATATAAATCTGATTTCTAGGAACTTAGTTCAGCCTTTTATTCTCTCAGAACATTAATGCATTATATTGTCATCGAGACAATTGTTTATTTTGTGTATTCTCATATACTCAAGTGCTATAGTATTGCAAATTGCGCGAATAGCTCCAGGAGCACTGAAATGATCAAATTGCAAAAACGAGCCAATTATAATAATTTATTTCCCGGAAACCTTACTTCAAAATGTTATTAATAAATTAATTAAATTTTCAAGTTTGTAAAGCGGAACGTAAATATGTTTCAAACGAATGGTGAAGTTAACTTGCACGTGACTAGAAAAAGCTCAGCTCTACATATAAAATGTGAAGTTATATGTAGTCAGCTACAAAATGTTACATTTATTTCGTGCCGGTCTCGAAGTCATTCTCCGTCAAAGAGACCCTTGCATAATGTTATATAGTCTTTCTACAGAGGGAAACAGTGTAATATTTATTTACTCAGTTCAGGAGTTTATTTATTGTTCCCCCAATAGTTGAAATTATTTTTCCTTAGTTAAATATTCTAATTCATAATTTCTGTTTAGTTTCATGTACAGTCTGGAGTTATACAAGAGATCAGATTATTGGTACTTCACGTCCAAGAGGTGCATTATCCATTGTTTGGGTTTTTAAGAGTCATCGTAGCCAACTCCTCCACCACGTCGAGCTAAAATTACATAAATCGTCCTCTTTGAGACGAGTTTCATACCCTCACAAATGTAGCGTATTCGTATGACAATTAATTATCATTTAAATCCGTGATAATTTAATTTTAATATATATTAAGGTACGCCTGAGTCTGATCAGATAAGAATCGGAAAGTTGTGGTTTTTACCAATTTTTACCAATGATATGTGTACAATAACTGTCTGTATTACACACTGTTAAGAAGTGGGAAAGGAATAGAATACTGTTAGGGTGTATCCTAACAGGGAAGAGAACCGGAGTCACTCATGTTGTGGATGTCAATGCCCTAATATGAAATACCGCTGATATGTCGATTTGATCGTCAGATTTTCTGCAAAACTGCCCTGTGTTGCTATGCTCTTGAGAATGTGTCCATCCACCGACGATTTAGTGAAAGTAACAAGAATTCGTAACAACATATGGAGTATTAAAAGGGATGTCTATAATATTACTTAACCGCATTGTTAATACATATTTCTTCTGGGTTTGTCATTTTAGTTATTTGATTGTTTGTATATAATTTATACAGCTTCATAATCCATTATATGTTATGTTTCCAAATGGTGGAAAAGACAGACTTAGTTACGACATTTAGTGTTGCATACTTTTAGTTATTGTACAGTGTGCTCACTGTCCTATCCTTACCTACTATTGTTGACCACTGTCCCTACTTACAATAGTCACCAGTGTCAGTCGCCGTAGTGATTAGACGTGTTCCAGCGCTCCCAAGGGCAATAGGTTCTGCATTATAAATCAATATTAGATGTTTGGTGACAACGTTGAAACTCATGTGAATAAACCGAAGAAACTAAGACACAATGTACAATGTCAGTGTTGATTACATGATGGATGTGAATGCCAGGGTGACGGTTTGGTTCTCCGATAGAACTATTCACATTCGTACCATATCTGTTTATCAGCTTTTAACCAAAATTTATGTTGATTTATGTCGATACTTTTGAAGATTTTAGCTCCTTATATTTATGGTTCAGTATTACTGCTTATTGTAGTTGATGCTTCATCTTTATTAGTTCGTTTTCATATCTTTGGTCATTCATTTCATTTTTATTGCTGAAGAGGCTGTCCTTAATAATTTTATTTAGATTGTAATACAACAATTTTTATTACTTTTTAGTATAGAAATTATTTAATAATATTTTATGTATAGTTGGTATGATTTCAGTTAGAAATTGTTTACAAGATAGTGTTTGGTATTTAATTGTATTTTGTCTAATACTATTTAGTAATTATGAATATTATAATGTGTTCTTAATTATATTGTTAGTTAATATTTTTTTGTTTTCGGTTAACGGAACGTAGTTTTTACCAAGTGTTTGTAATCCTATTTCCTCTACCGAATTGAGAAAGATGTAAATGTAATGGTTGCTATTGTTGAAGAAAGTAAGAGAAAAACGAGGGCGGGCAATCCTTCATTGAGACACGAGGACCAGCTGGAGGTATATGCAGGGAAGCTGTAAACACTCTTATGATGGATGCGCAGACAAGTGGAGCCTCTGTGTGCCGCTAAGCAGTTTATCTCCGACGTGTAAACTCCCGAAGGAAGGCACTCGTTTCCTGGAAGGTCCTTCCCGCCCGCCTAACAATAATATTACTGCACTCGGAATAGCTGCCTAACCAGAAGAGTTAGCGATAAATCAGCCCGACAGATGTTAGACGCCAGCCACAGTGAAACAAAGCAGCCAATATCTTCTGTCTCTCAGACATCTTTCACCTGGGCCGAAATAAACGGGAACTACAGTTTCTCATTCAAACTTTCTTGCTATTTGATCTCGGTCAGATAATTCCTCGTGTTTGCTTCGCGATCAACTGAGTGAGCAAATCATAACAAGTAACCGTGTTGAGTACAGACAAGCAAACTGAAGGATAGAGCTATATACTTGCAGTTAAATCTCTTGGACGAATAGTTGACGCTGTACGCCACCCACAATCAGAAATAAGTGTAATCAAGTATATTGTCACGTTTCTGAAGGATCGTGAGATACAGTAACATACACTGCTAGAGGTTATACGCGTTTATTTATGACGAAGTACTATACAAAGGCTCGCAATGCGGAAGACTTCCTCCGCTTCGCGGTCCAGTCCTATTTGAACAGTCGTGGAATATTCCAAAAACAGAACATCCTAGTAACAGAAAATTCTAGAAATGAAAGATAAACAAGGAATATGCAATTGTAACGGTCAAACACGTCTACTCAGACTTCGGCGATGCGGAGTCAAAAGAAAAGAGACATTGACAACCAGGGGTACTAAAAGTCAAACATTTGGGCGCTAGCGGGATTGTCCCACGGACGCTGGAATGTGGTGACCAAGGCTGGGAAGAAGCGTGGATTTTCCCCAAAAACCTTGGGGGAGAGGAGCAAACGATTCCTCCTAGTGAAGAGAAACAATAATTATGATTGGTTAATATTCCTCCCCGCCACCGTGGGGATATGAATTAAGGAAGTGGGGAAGTATTATTAAAAACCCTTGCATCGCAGATAATCAGAGATGATATTAGATGCAGACTTTGGGTACTAGAGCAGATCGGACAGATAATTCCAGGAGAATAGGATAAAACTGGAAACTGACCAAAACACGGACAATAGCAGTGGCTTTGAGGCGTGATCGAGAACGACCCAGAAAGGAGGAAATGCCACGAAAGGAGGCGCTGGAAGGTCCAATAAGCTGACACGGTAAATACCTCTGTAACCTTTTGCCGATTTACTGTTCTGTTACGTCCGAGTAGATTCTGTGTAAAAGATTTTCGCACTATAAGAAGGGCCATGTAATTTGACCCTGAGTGTCGAGGTCTGGAATTTAGTCATAAGAAATTTATTTGTATCATTTTTGTATATATATATATATATATATATATATATATATATATTGTGTTTATTATAAAGAAAGCCCAGTTATGCAAATTAAAACTCTATTCAAGTAGTAATTTACTTTGCTAACGATTTTTCATTATTATAAAATAATTAATATCCCCCTATTCATTTCACAGTAAACAAATAAAAATAATGGCTGCGTTGATTGGGACTCTAACACAAGTTCATATTTCTCTTAATCCCTGAGCTGTGTTTGCAGGCTCTCAGATGTGGCAATATACTCCAATGGCAATCTATACGTGGAGAACATTTAAGAATTTTTTGCGAAAGCCTTCCTTACCTGTGCTATCCTAATTTATGTCTACTATACTACTACCACCCCTAGTTATTACGCTTCCTAAGTAGCAGAATTCCTTAACTGCTGTCAAAATATCCCTTCCCAATCTAACACCCTTTGTTATTCCACTCTTTCCCATACTACACTCCATCACCTTGGTTTTCCCTCTATTAATTGTAATATTGAACTCATTTTCCAGGACCAGCTAAATGACATTTATTATGGTTTCCAAGTCTTCTTCTGACTCCCCTCAAACTACAATATCGTCGGAAAACCGTAGGGTTTTTATTTATTTTCTTTTTAATATAATTCTTTTTCCATATTCCGTTTTAACATTCTTCATCGCCTGTTCAATATATAAGTTAAACAGCATGGGAGGCAGATTGTATCCTTTCTTTCTTTCTTTCTTTCTTTCTTGATTTCTGCTTTCTTAATTCTGATTGCTGCAGACTGCCATCTCCCCTATTAAAGGGGAGTTGTCTGTTTTAGGATCACCCTTAAGTAGCTACCCAAAATTTTAAAAATAAAAATGAGCAATTCGCGCCGCAATTCAATGGATTTATAAATATTTATATAAATATCTTCTGAACTCTTCAAGATATCGAAATTAACCGTACACGAATATTAAAGTTAAAATGTTTTAATTCCTGAAATTTTCATTGTAACCCGTTGAGCCGTTTCGAAGTTTATTCATGACAAACATACGGACAGACAGACAAGGCTTTATTATTATTGATATAGTTCGTAGAGATATAATATATTACAACTTACCTCAATTGTAGGGTCTCATATGAGCTAAAGCGAATTCGTTGTATATTATCGGCACTTTTCATCACCGCGTTACTTACACGTCGCATTTGTCTTTTATAGTATGATAATATAAATGTTTTTTTCTTTGCGTGAATATTTTAACATAGCTGAAGGTAGAATTATAACGAACGGAATTAAAATCGTACTAATATAACTTATATACAGTGTTTAATACTTCGGTAAATAATACAGTCGTCGCTGAAATATTTCCCTAGTATATTTCCGCCCTGACACTGTGTCCTGAGGACTATCGAATTCATCCGTTTAGTTATGTACAATTAATTGCACAGCATATATTACAATAAATTGAATTTAACAACGACGAAACCGTCATTCGTCGACGGCTGGCCGTCACTGGAAACGTTTTCCTTACCTTCTGATTCCTGCCACCTTCACGTAAACAGGAACTCTGCAATACACGAAAAATGTCTGTAAATCTTTTATCTGCCTGCTTAACTTTTACGTCTTATTACCATTTCCTAAACTGTAATGAGGCATAATTTTAAATGTCTGGATAGTTACAAAATTGTGAAGTAGGAGCAAATTATTGTCAGGACGCAATTATCAGGCACGTCTCTATCTATCGTTGACATTTAATGCGCTGGGAAGTTAGCTGTCGTCTATGGGTTGGATTGACAGGGCAACCGAAGCTGAATTATTACAGAGCAAGGTAAGTGATGGAGAAGTCTGGGGAGAATACGAGGGCATTCTTCAACCAGAATATTAAGTTATTATTTCCACTTTAAGATTAAAGGAAGAATGTATGGCTGCAACAGAGATGTATAATAGTGACCACGAAACCATTTTGGAGAAGCAGACTGGAATCGTGCCACCAGGTAAAGAATTTCATTGACCACACGCCTGGTTTGATCATTACGTGCAAAATAAAATCATTTACTTTAAATAATAATCTCAGAAATTTGTAATTATTCGCCATTTATTCCAAATATCTAACGACGAAACCATCCTGAGAAAAAATATCACCGTGATTTAAATTAAAAAATTGTACAAAGGCGCGTTAATTCCAATTTGAAGATATAACAACTGCTTCAATTGAAGCTCATCCAAAGGTCATGAAACTAAATGAAGAAGATGAGGATTCGAACTTGGGACCTTCCGCTTCCTGCGTGATTGCTCTAACCAACTGAGCTACCGAAAATTTCAGATCTCATACATATAATTATCAAAATCCACACAAACAGGGTTATTGTAAACTGATACACCAATTATAGATAAAAAAATAACTAAAATTTTTCATAAAAAGATTTGTATCTTATTCAAATTCTAATCCTAATAAATATCTTATACTGCTTCTCATATACACCATAAGACTAAATAAATTCAAACAATTCATTGTTGAATCATTAACGGTTTTGGAGAAAAATCACTATCTTAGCATTTCCCTATTCAGACAATTTAATTCTCAATGAGAAGTATTGTAAATTTAGGTACACTTTTGATAACAAAAAATTAATTTCAATTTACGTTGTATATTACAATTTTATGATGTAATGTCGAGTAGGTAATTTTGAATATTAGTATTACAGACAACCTGAAGGTACTAAAGAAACGGAAAATAATTTTAGAAAGCCAATGTAGCACGTATCATTTCAAATTCGGAATGTGTCAAGTAACACGACAGTCCGCAGTCGTACCGGTAGGCCAAGGTCCTTAATGGGCCGTGTAGCTAACGAAGAAGAAGAAGAATGTAGAACAAGCTACAAACATTCACACCTCACATTAAAAATAATTGTTCTTTGCATAAACATAACAAAATACTTATATTTTTGAAAGACAGTTTAAATTGCAGAAAATGTTTTCGGGAGACTAACCGAGTGAACACATTTATAGCACACGACGTTATTCCGAAACCATCTTCAGAGACCTTCTCACCTAAACGTCGTGTGCTATGTATATATTCACTCGGCTAGTCTCTCGTAAACATTTTGTACAATGTTAACGTTGAAATTTCTATGTTCGCGAATCACTTTAAATTCGAAAACGGGAGGAAATAATCCTTTGTGCGTAACCAGGAAACATGAAATCTTTGAACTAGTACACACCACTGCACCATCTTCAGGAAATACAGCAGTTATGTTTTAAAAAGTACGTGTCACATGGTAACTGGATAAATAAATAAAATTATCAGCAGATTACTGAGCTACTGTTTTTTATAACAAGCTACATGAAAGTGACCCTGAACCAGGAAATTCACCTTGAAAAACATAGGAAGGGAATTGAAAAGGAAGGATGTGGAAGGTAAAGCAAGGTAATCCAGGAATGACTAGGGCCTCAGGACTAAAGCTTAGGAATCGTGCCCGGTGATTCACATAAGAGATCGAGGGAAAATCCTAGATAACCTGCAACAGTTAGGTCGGGCTATTGGGTAATAATGTCGCGCCCTTCTGAATGATGAGAGAAGAGTTTGCTTAAGGGTCGCAGCATTCCTCTCTCCGTGTTTCCACCAGTTTTAGGAGACACTAGGCAAATGGGATCAGTGCCCAAGGTCTGCGACCCCAGTACACTCCTCCCAAGAGAGATGAAGGTGCCTCGGCATGTGAGAACCTTGAAATCAGAGAGAAAACTAGGCATCTCCATAAACTTCACTAAAAGTCTTATGGCCGTAATTAATCATGAATGTATAAGAGATAATTAATAGAAATGAAGAGAGTTTAACTCACGATTAGCGTAGGGCCTGAGAGGCCTGGGGCTGTGAACCTGCACCTGGACCTGGGCGTCGGAGAGACGGCAGCACCTCAGCAGCGACGTCACGCACTCAGCGCACGGGCCGAAAGCTGCACGCACAGAGAAAAGGCTTCATTAACACTTCATTCCTCTCACAACACACGCTCACTATCATGTTCACTAGCTTACTAGCCGCGAGTAAAGTACTCGCTGGCCATGTTACCTATGCCATTAAAGGGAGTTGGCGTTGATTCCATCAACCTCGAGGAAATTTGCTTTGGGTAGCATGTATACTTTTTTGGGATACAGGATACATGAGGATGATCCTAAAATAGGTTCCTTTAACCCTGAACTGCTTAATTATGATAAATTTACGAATATTTTTTACTATTATTACAAATATTGATTAATTTAAACAAATTTATTTTTTGAAAATTTTGGTTTCATTAATTTTGAAAATATTGAGATGGAACTTTTATGTCTCGTCAGAATCAAGTAAGTGTCATATCTAAGGTAGTAATTTTTTTTACTTTGTTATATTCAATACATATTTACAGTATGTTACTACATTAAGTTAAATATAATAACTTACACCTTTTCTTCGTGATACTTTGCAAAACTGTTCTGTTTTCATTCATGCAACGGAAAACTTTGCAATGTGAGCTCTGTGAATGAGGTCCTGATTCTATCTTTTCCTTTCTGGAAACCTCACATCGGCCTCTTTAGTCTAAAAACACCAATGTGGTTTGAAATTCTGACGTCTTTTAGTACAAAATAATTTTCTTTTCTTCTCTTTTTCTCAGGTCCAACTAACGAGTCGCTTATTATTTTTGTTTTATATTAACTTTTTTTGGTTATCAGTTCAAATGCCATTGACCTCCTGAATTCCTTGAGCGTAATTTTCTCTCCGTTAACATTTTTGCATGAGATAGCTATTTACAAATGTAATGTCCAAAATTCTTTTTCGATCGTCTCCCTAATCTGTCCGCTAGGTCAACTCTCCCATATATTATAGTCGGAAATTGATACAGAACAAGGGACTTCCATTTTCGTTCCACCTTGTATTCTTTTCTTTTCATTGGATGATTGTGTTCTATGAAAATTAGATAATGGAATAACAGGCTCCGTGTCCTGCCATACGAAAAAGGAAAGCGCGATACCAAAAATTCTGCTATCGTAATCACTCCTGCTTCAATTCTTCATTTTTGGAAGACCTTTTCTCTTAGGGCGGATCGTTCCACAAGCAATTCTTCCTTGGGTGTTCAACTCTCTAGTAATTTAGGTGTAGTGAAATAGTTGTCGAAATAAACTTCCTTGCCCTCTCCCCACAACTCATTTGTCAAGTTCAATTCGTTCCCCTAATCCATAGTCTTCAAATTAATTTGCAAGTTCCTCATCTTTTTCTTTATATCCAATGAATTTGTGAATATATCCCTTCTGATCTGCAACATACCGCAATTTATAACCTATGTTAATTGTTTTGTTTGGGTTGTATTGTTTTAGAGAACTCCGCTCCTTGAATAAAATCATACTGTCGTCTACACTTACTTCCTTTGTTATGTTGCAAACATTTCCTGACGGGACAGAAATCCCGTGAAAAAAAAACTAATCTTTATCAAAAAGATAAGTTACATTATAATACATACAAACGTTTGATCGCAATGTGACGAGATAAACAGAGAAACCTACTTTCACTATTTTTTCCTGAATAATTGACAAGTAAACACGTATCTTACTGAACGTGCCAAGATCTCTACTTCATTAACTTCAGCACTACCGAGCAACGTTAAATAACCCTAAATTAAAACTGATAGCTTATACTCGTTGCTGACAGGACTGAAAAGTCCTGTACGGCAGAAAAAAGCATTCAAAAATTATAATTCATTTCATAGAGCAAATAAAAAAGGCGGGACTTTAAAGTCCCGACAGTACACAGAGGTTTAATGTCATAGGAAGGAAATTGAAAAGATGTGTAAGTGGGAAGAAGACAGCCAAGGATTGAGTGGGGTTTAGGTTTTTTTGGCGGGTAACAGGCTTCATGAGGGTGATTATGAAGCAGGAAACTCCCCTTTAATATAATATGAAGGGAATTGAAAACGGGAAGGGGGCGATGTAGAAGGTAGAGCAATGTAGCCAAGGGTTGACTAGGGGCCCCGGGCTGTAGTGTAAGGATCCTACCCGCTGTTTCACCTAAAGGTTATTCCCCTCTCCGTCCCTCGACATTATTTGGCTAAGAGGGTACATGAGGGTGATCCTAAAAAAAGAAAACTACCCTTTAAAAACATAGGACAGGAATTAAAGGAGGAATGTGGAAGATAGAGTAAGGTAGGCAAGGGTATTTTTTTGGTTAACAGGCTACATGACGGTGATTCTGAAACAGGCAACTTCCCTTTAATAGCATAGGTAGGAAGTTAATAGTGAGGAGTTGCCAGACTATAGTTTAAGGATCCCACCTCGTTGTTTCACCTAAAGAGATGAAGGGAAAACCCTAGAAAACCTGCATCAGGCAGGTCGGGCTACTGAGCACTATTCTCACGCTCTTCCGAAAACTAGAAACGAGTTTGATGGGCATCGCATCATTCACTTCTCCGTGTCTTCACCATTTTTAGGGATCAGCGGACAACTCTTACCACATGCCAAAGGCAAAAAACAACATAGTTGCTAGTGAACGATCTGTGAGTATCTCGGTGTAATTTAGTCTTAACGTCTATTGTTTCTCGCTGGAGTCGTTACTTTAGGCTATCAAGCAGGTGTAACTATAAAACAAAACCGGAAATTGAGACATAGAAAAGTGTGGACAAAATCATGGAGGGAGTGAAGTGAACAGAATACTGTAAGTAATACAATAAATCTGTAATTTTAAGAGAGGCAATAATAACTTTTTTAATTTAGAATTTGGATTTATAAATAGACTCTTCTGTTAAGATAAATTGAAATTTAGGTCCGAAATTTTCATATTAAAATTTTTATGAGTTATGTTAAAATTCTTTATCCACCTCAATTTTTTGAGCAACCGCTGCACTGTAATTGGACAATAAGCATACAATTTGTTCTGTAAAATAAATGAAGCAGTAAATTGACGGGTCTTTAAATTCTTATTATCGTTTTAAATTGCGGCCACAAATATATATAAGAATAAATAAACATTTTTTTTTAAATCATAAATATAATTAATTGTATGATGTTTTTCGTTTTAGCGTAAACGTGTATATATAAATATACACACACTTAAAAACTACCATTTCTAACTACAAATGCATTTTATATCGGCCATATATTCTGGAAAAAGACAGTTAATGTTTAATTTTCGGTACCATGTAGGTACAACATGAATACTCAACCATCCTTAGTACTTCTGATGAAAACTATTTCATTTACACGGAACATATAAGCACTTGGCATTCGATATCGAAATGCTAAACAATGCCAAGCTGCAACGCAATGAAATTGCGCATGTATTGATGCATAAGCCAAATGCCACAGATTAACCAAACGGATGGGCTTAAAGTCGCGGATTACATGCTTTTCTATGCGCTAAATCCAATATATATATATATATATATTCGTCGTTAAATTAAGAAAAATTATGCATCTCGACAACAGCGCCCCTACCGGGTCCAAATATTTACAGCAAAGAACAATCCAGGTGACCCCATAAATACAACAAAAAATTCCTTCAAAATCAGTAAAGCCGTTTAGAAGGAGAAGAATTGCGAACACAGGCCAACTGGAGTTTTATATATATATATATATATATACGTAGAAAAATCAGAAGGGAAGAAGAGAGAAACTAAAAAAGTTTGGTGAACATATTCCTATGAAATTATTATTGAATGTGCATAAATATATCATTGTCAGACAATTAAAGTACGGATTATAATGAGATAACTAAATGGTGTAATGAGGATTTATATAGTACTTAGCATTGTGATTTAATACAAATAAGAAATTGTCAGTGTTCGTAGTATGAAAGGCAAATAATTAGTTTTGCGACTCTTAGGAATGAAGGACCGAATATTCGCAGAATAATTTCGTGATACACTTAAAGAATTATCACAATAAAATTATTTTCCTGAATCACATCAAAGATGTTTTCAGTGTCACATTTAACCTTCTGCGATGTTTTCTATTAGCTTGATCATTAAGCAGACAGAAGATGCAATTTAGAATAGAATAGATCCATTTTCCATTGCTCTTTGTGAGATGAAAAAAATTCACTTCCTCTATACCCATTATTACTTATTAAATTTTCACGGTGAGATAACTTCTCGAATTAAGAATTTTATCTGGATCAAATGGTTTAATTAAAATTTTGATAACATAAATTCAAAATAGTTATTAATGTTATTAACATATTTCAGGAATTAAAAAAACTAATTATAAATTTTTTATTAAGATTGAATATAATTAGTTTCTCTCTGAGTTGGAATGGCAGAATTATAATTAATATTGCTTGTCTATTTTACTCGTATTTGTTTACAGCTCTGACTACATTCAGCGATTTTATTTAGAGTAAAAAATTATTATTTTTTTACATGAATAACTATTTGTAGACTTCAAAAATAATAATCGAATGAAGGCTTTCCCGGTGTAAGTAATTGACAAGGTTTTCTCGGGCATCTAACCGGGTGAAAACACAGTAATTCCACGACGTTTCGGCAGCTGTCATTGCTACCATCTTCTGGTCTCCGCCAGAATTACTGTGTTTTCAAAAATAATATTTCTTTCACAAGTGATTTTGTCGGATAAAAGGTAAAACAGATTAAAGGGACTGAGAAGAAAACAGTTGCAAACGTTGCTTTCGTTTTACATTTGTTTCGTAGGACAGTAATTTTAATTTATGAAGTTTATCAGCGTGTTCCATATCTGAAGGCTTGACGCGATGAAGTAAACTATTTTTCCCGCACGTGGTGGAACTGCGGATGTTATTGGGATCGTCTGTCGCATTAAGAAGCTCGATTGTGTTGCTGAACAGATACAACCGCTCATTAAAGGAATTCGCTCTGTCATCCAAATATTTGTTCGCTGAGACAACTTTCAGACTGTTCAAATTTTGTTACCCTTTGTCTGAGTCGGATCTAATTTTAAAAGGCCACATGTTTAATTTACTGTTTTTTCGTAGCAGGAAAAGGGATTACCTGCAGCAGGAGAGCTCGGAGTTTTCATTACAAATTATGAATACAAGATCTTTCTCATGGAATTGAAACTTGCCTCAGCGCCATACAGAAACCTGAATATGTTAAAAACACATGTAATAAAATAGAATTAGTGCCTATGAATCATATGTCGAATGAAAAGCTTATGCAAATCAGGTTTACATATAATTTCATGTTCAGAGGTTATAGTGTTACTTATAAAACATTTTGAGTTTAAAATTATAACATGTTGAGCTAATTGGTGCATAAAATATGCAAATGTAGGTGACTAAAAAATCAATATTAGAGAATCTAATTATTTTAGATTAACTCATTATATCTAGGATCAAAAGATTTCAGCTCTATATTTTTCACCCAGGTCTTTTATGCAACTACTACAAACCGTATAAATTAAAACCTCAAAATTGGTGTTTATTTCAGAATTTATAACCTCTTTATCACGATTTTATTTTGGGTTAGGAAATGTGAAAAGATGCTGGGGATCAAATCTGACTGATATGGTGAATGCGTCCACAATTCTAATTCCGTTTAATTCTACAATTTTCAACCTGTATTGACTGATTGAAAGAATAATTTCTTTTTCGCCGTATTTTGCGGGTATTTTCTTTTTCATTTCTCGCTCAATCTGTTTCGTCTTTTTTCCAAATATTCACTGTGCATAGTTCTGCGTGCGTCCCTAAAACCCATGACTTCTCCATCTCGGCTTGTTTCCATTTTCGGTATCATTCGGCTTCATAAACACACTTCCTTCTATCTCCAGAGTGTTATGGTGGATCAGTGCGTGTGTAAGAAATATGTATCATGTTTATATGCGTCATAATTACTGAAGAAGAGAGCCACTGAATCGACCATGCGATTGCGTTTCTCATCTTCTGTTACGAAACGCGTCACCCGCTTTGGAGATATTTTTATCAGTCATGGTATTGAAGTACTTCACGATAATACTTCTTCGAAATAAACAGTAAATGCTTGAGCAATCTCTTTGATTGTATCAGCGCATATTGACTAACTCTACTATATACATTTCTCTTAATGTCTGCATCACTAATTCCTTTGTTTCGTTTCCAAACAAAGTACCATTCTAATATGAGTATTTGTTAGCCAACATGCATATGCACAGTATAAAGTGGTCTTTCAACATTATCTTTATCTTTCTCCGTCGTTTAACCCAAAATTATAAATAAATACGTATAAAATTTGCAGTGAATTTGCTATGAATGGCGGGACATTTAGGGACGTTTTTGACTTTGGAAATCAACAAACTGCTTATTGAATACATTAAAATGATTTAATATATTGGACTGCTGTGGTAAATGACGCATCAGTGTGGTCAGAGCAGAAAACTCAGATACATTTAATTGATGACGATTAAAACGTAATCCAGTATTTAATTCAGGAATACAATTCAAAAATAAGAATGAATGGAATACTGATGCCGGTATTATTCAAGGCCTGTGAAATATACTAAACCGTTTATCTGTTCCAACGAGTGAGGAATAAATATATTACGATAAAATCCCAATAGTGAGAATCTACAACAAAAGGTTAACAGGTCGTAGAAGTTTCTAAATCTGTGCGTATTAGTTGTCACACAACTATATATAAGGAAAACAGAAATTTCGTACAAAAAAGATAATTTAATGTTATTTAATACAGACACATATGTAACCCTAGAAAAGGTTGCTTTGATGGTAAAATATCAGTTTTTTATTTTTTCTCGGTACAGACACAGAGACAAAGATATATATATATATATATATATATATATATATATAAACAATTATTTTGTTAAGATGAATTTTAAAATATAATGTAATCTGTGAGGTAAAGATGTATAAGTTTATAGAAGTAGTTTAATACTTTTGGCGATATTTCATTGTCTTAATGATACAATTTTATCATGTAACGCTGTTTATATGATTTTATTTATTATAATCTACTTTGTCAATAATTTACATTAGCAGTAAATTGTCGTTCCCTTTATTTGTAATGCAGTCATTTTTCATTCTATTCTTTCTAGACTCATACGGTCTTCCGCAAATTTTGACGACAGCGAAAATTTAAAAATTAAAGTAAGCAAATCAATTAGCCAATAAGGTCAAAAGAGTTGGATGTTACAGATGCACTTAAATTCGAAAGTTACTTCGGCAATGAAATGAAAAATAGAAAGGAAATGCGACCGCATATAATTGTAACCCAACTAACGGCAAGTGAACCTGACGGCGACGGCGACAGAGCATATTAATAAACATTTAAACAAGTTTGAAACCAGAGAATGCTATTTCTTTTATTTACGACAATTATGTTTGTTTTGGAACATGTAAATTAATTTTTTAACTACAAATTTAAATTCAACAGCATCATTAAGCACTTTTTGTATTCAATATATTTAGATTAATTTAGGTCTCCTTTTTCATAATTTATTACCTGATAAGGTGACAATTGGTACGAAACGTTGTATTTCTCTTGTTATTTTTAATTTCATTGGAAATGTTACTTTTTAATTTAACAGTATATTAAATATCCTATTTTTCTGACTTCAATGGCTAATTTATTAATTATATTTATATGTATTTAAAGGTAAAAATTAATTTTAATACGCGTCCTCCGTACTTGGTCGAGGTACTTACACACCTGTCAAAAATCAAGGGGTGTCGTTAAAACACACATTTATCTAGTTAGTTTATATAAATGGAGGTTAGATTGGGGCACACGTGCGTACCAGCCTTTCCCAGTGGCAGTTGTCGATCGTCGGCGACCATTAATGAGGCGTCAAGAAACTCTGTTTGTACAGACGGAGTGTAACAAGGTGTGGAAACAGTGCGGCTTCTGCACTATCTCACAGAGAACGCGGACACTTTTTATATTCACTTCGAGCCCATGCTTCCACGTCTCTCGCTATTGCTAAGCATTTGTGTGAGGCGTGTAGCACAAAAGGCGAGGGAATTTCATGACATGTGCGTGTGCTGGGAAATTGGAGTAATGCACTTACTGCAAGCATCGCTCAGCTGGTCGCAGACTGATCTGAAATTGGTGCAACTTCGTTTTAACAAGTCATATGGCTACATGATTTTGTCACTGCGGATACCATTGATCCCAATACCGCTTCTAAAACTAAATTGTACTTACAGGTTTTTGCTTGAACCCTTTCAAATGGCTTCCTGTTCTACTGAAGGGGAAAATACACCGTGTGGATATACCACAGACAGTTTGAACCTACTGTGTGTCGTAGTAATCAGTTCTTAGACTGTTGCGATTCAACCCTCCAAGTTAACCTATTCTGCGCAAGTCTTTTCATTTCTACACAACTACCAAATCTTACATCCTCCCTAAACTCTTAGCGTATTCCATCCTTGGCCTCCCTCTTCTGTTCCTACCCCACACTATTCTCTCTAATGCTAATTTTAAAAAACCATCATATCTTAAAACGTGGCCTATTAATTTATCCCTACTCTTGGTCAAAGTCCACCATATTATTCTCCCTTCCCCTATTCTACGTAAAACTTCCTCGATAGCAACTCTATCCACTCATCTGATTTTCAGCATTCTCTTACAGCACCATATTTCTAAAGCTTCTATTCTTTTCCTGTCTGCAAATTCTATCGTCCACGTGTCGCACTAACTCATGTGAACATTTTTATAATGCTTTCCTGAGATTCACGCTTATATTAGCGGTAAATAAATTGCTCTTTTTGAGAAAGCCTTTTACTTGTGCTATCATATTCTTTATGCCTACTACATTTCTACCAGCCCTAGTTATTATGCTGCCCAAGTAGCAGAATTCCTTATTTTACATGTAAATCTCCTTTCGCAATCTAACGCCCTTTGTTATTCCACAGTTTCCCATACTGCATTGCATTACCTTGGTTTTTTCTCGATTTGAACTCTTTATCCGAACCACGTTCATGCCATTAATGGTTTCCAAGTCCTCTCCTGACTCCCTTATCATTTCTTGATTTCTGTTTTCTTTTCTTGCCCTTCAATTCTAATTACAGCTGACTACCATCTGTAGAGGTTATTGATAACTCTCCTTTCTCGATATGTTATTCCTGCCCTCTTAAAAATCCTTAGTAGTGTGTTTCAGTTAACATTATCAATTGCTTTTTCTAAATATACAATGCCATGAACGTAGGATTTTTATCTTTCTAATTGTCTTATAAAATTAGACGCAGAGTGAATATTGCTTCTCTTGTCCCTACATTCTTCTATTTAATGCTACATCCTCCTATGTCGTGTGTGACCTTCCTTTTCTCCGGACTTCCACTGTTGGCTTCCATTTTTTCGAAGCTCCGCCCAACTTTATCAAATACTCGTCCTGTTCGTCGTTGGTGATTCCTTGTGACGTCCCATAACTGATTTTGTTTATTAAAATTTATCATATCTGGAATTTTGATCCTGAATTTGCAGTTACTATTTTTATACTTTTGTAACATTTGTCTTACTTCCCTCCACGCCAATCTTTTTTAGTTTTCTCAATGTGGCCAATTTACATTTCGGCTGTGGGCAAAGTTTTCAATTTGGACGAGAATGTGGGTAGAATGTATTAAAACTAAAGAGGCCATATTCAATTTTAATGTTGTATAAGATTTCTGGCATAAATACATCACCTTTTCTTGTAGAATATCATGAACGCCTCTTTTTCCGCCTAAGTCAGAATTAATTATTTTACTCCTAATTTTTTAAAGGCTTTTGGTTTATAAATATTCATGTTTTGTAAAATAATATCGACGGTAGGAATTTCTAGGGAAACACACCGGTTGAAAAATCAGAACATGAATTGCAATATTTTTTGTGAGCTGCCTGGTTGTGTGTAAATTAAAGGTAATACCGAATGGGGGCAATTTCGAAATTTTATACGTATACCTCCACTTTTTGTTGCAGATTCAGACACTATAAGAAGCACCAAGTCAATTTGTGGAATTATTTTGAGAAGTCATAAATGAAACTGGGGTATGAATGCTTGCCAATGGGAATATTCCCGAGGGAGAAACAAAGTAAGATATTGAATATTGGAGATAACGTACAAATTTATTACCGCTTCACTTGGAATTACGGACGATGGCTTGAATATTTTTTAACTGCGTCGGCAATGTACAGTTTTCACATTAGTCCCGGAAGTTGAATACGTGACTGTAGCTCAGCTCTAATGTGGCACATTGAGTTCCAAAAGTTTAATGAAGCTAAATCTTATTTCTTTCTGCTTTTCCTATACTGCTTTGAAACGGTAAAAAATAACTTGCACCATTTTTTATTTGGTTACATTATATGATTATCTGACAGATCGGAATAAATAAATAGTAAATCAGCCTATAAGTCATAACTAATTTAATATAAATTTGACGTTTCGTTCCTAAATTTGGAACCTCATCTGGTGAATTTGTAGGAACGGAGAAATTTAAGAAAATGAAAATGTTGACGTCTCGTCGCTTGTGAATCATGCACGTCAAAATTTTCATCAAAGTTTATATAAAGCCTGTTCTTATTTATAGGCTGATTTACTATTTATTATTTTTATTTGTGTATTATTACTTATCGTATGAAATAATGACCACATTGTCTAGATAGCTTCCATCTGTTGAGCTGATACTACAGAAGGAAAAGAGGACTCAGAACTTTACAGTAATTATACTATTATATATTTGCACTAAAAATCTTATTCAAAGTTTCTGTAAAATTATTTTCAAGAAAATATGAGTATTGTGGTTGTTATACTAGGAGGAATTTATATACCTGAAGAGGTCCCACAAGAGGACGATACGTAACTCTAATATTTTTCTGACTCAAGGTCATTCATTTAGTTATAAACTTTGTATGAATGCAACATTTGATGTCGGATCGTAATTCCTCATTAGATGACCAGGAGAAAAAATAAATATAATTCATTTCGTAGGCTGGTTACACTGAAGGTATCAATTATCCAAGAAATCGTATTTATTCTCTGACGTTTCAATAAAACACTTAAATTTAGACAAAAACAACATTGACATATACATTTTGTGATTGATTTCTAGTAATATGGAAAGCTAAAAATAGACTAAAGGGAATATCTCTGGAAAGAGGAGTAATGTTGGTGAGTGTACAAAAAGGAAATCTTATGCCTACGTTATTGCATTTAGGAGATGTCATAAAATATGTATTTCATGATTTAATGAAAGGAGTATTATTCTATATTAACAAAAAATAATCCAGTACGTCATTTGTAAATAATACGTCGAAATTTATTTACCTGATCTGTTGATTATTTTGAAATTGACTACGAGGAAGGCAGACTCAAATTACATTAAAGGTTTACTATAAAATGCATCATTGTCTTAATGATTTGTTAGTGGTTTGAATTAAACTTACAATTTTGTTGTGGGACTTGAAAACATTAAATTTGAACATTTTTTAATTTTTTGACGTTACATTTATCTCTAAGCTGTAGTGTTAACTGATGATTTCATTTCGTACTGACAAGCTATCAATTAAATCATATAATTAAAGTGTAGTGTGTTCATCACGTTAATGTTTCTTTGTGTGTTGGGGTAAAATAATTAAAAACGAAGTACCTGTCGGTCGTAGTTTCATTTAAATGTATGAACGATACAATGATGGTGAAGACATTAAACACCTCATGAAAAAGCCGGTAGAGCTTGTAAGAAACTGAAAAGGATGACGTCGATGCTAACAGTGGAAGAAAGTTTTAATACAAAACGGCATTATATTTCATCAATTTATAAATCGTCAGAATGTACGTTACTAATTGAAACTTCGTAATTACTGTAAAACAAGAGACGATGAGATGCCCAAGAACTAGCACACATTTAACAACGAGTCTGAACCATTTAAACAATTTTAATGTAATTTTTAATCAAATCTAATTGGAGACTTCCATAGTTTGTGAAATAAATGTCATTGGATTGAAGCAAATGTTTCGAACAGCACGTAACTCTGTCCGATTTCGTGAATGTCGGAATATACCAGGGGTTTCACATGTGCCGGAATATTCAAGTTCCGACTAACCAAGTTTTCACAAGCGAATGCGAGCGTCACATGAGCCACGTACCTGAGTGGTGCAGTGGAGGCCGGCGTACGCTGGGGAAGGCACCCGATAATATCCTGTCGACGCCGAAGGTGAGTTGGCTGCTGGAGGACGACGACGTCGAGTCCGGGTGCGCGTCCATGGCGGCCCATCGTCGCTGCCTCACTCTCACTGCGCCCGCTCTCGCTCTCGCTCCTGCTCCTGCTCCTGCTCCTCCACACACTCCCGCTCCTCCTTCCAGGGGCGGTGCCAACGCGACTGGGGGCGGGGCTTACGCCGCACCATTTGCTTCATAACAACCGACAAGGCAAAATAGAAAAATACATGTAAATGTGTGCTTCTGCTAGTTGCGGTTACGCCGATAATTTATTGACATGAAGTTTTATTAAATCGTGAAAGCGAACGGCAGAAACTATTATCGTGGTTACAAAAGAAATATAATAACCAATAAATCAGAAAACATTAATTTATTTTTTCTCACTTTATAACAAATCACAACGTTTCATTTCTTATTTAGGGACTTCTTTAGTTCTTACAGAATAACAATACAAAAACATGTTAAACCCAGTATACATTGCAAATAAATGTTTCGCAACGGTGTTTATGAACAATATTCCCGATATTACCCAACAATTTTTGTTTTTAGATTGTTTCGTAACCAATGTTGAGAAACAAAAAGGCCCTGTTCCTAGTTTCCCGCTGGAATGGGAAAGCTAAGAAACAAGGGACATGTGTGGACGTGTTCTGAAACACGGTGTAGCCAAACGAGTCCTTGCGTTTAGTTTTTGATTCGACTACTTGGAGGTTATTTAGTTAAAACTCAGGAATCAAAATCAAACGATTTTAACATGCCACGCATTAGTACAACGTAACGATGAAACACCACCTATTCAGAAATATATGTAAGAACAACACAATAATAATATATTTCTTTCTCTCAGGCTCTACAACCCATTGAGGGCCTGGGCCTACCGAGTTGACTGCGGACTGTCATCTGGCATGACACATTCCAAATTTGAAGTGACACGTGGTCAGCGTATCGATACTCCAACAGTCTTAATCCCAGTCTTCTCGACCATGACAACACAAACATCCAAACCCATGCCAGGATTCGAACCCGGGACCTCGTGGTTGTGAGGCAGCAACTAGAGGCTAGCCACTACACCGCAGAAGGTCGGCAATAATAATATTAACATGTTAAAAAAATTATTAAATTTATACATACTTTGATTTACTGTTTTAATAATTTTCTGAGAGCCTCACACACTTCAGGAACAATTTGTGACATAAAGGAATCTCCACTTTGAAATAGAAGTATGAATGCTATCCTAATCGGTTGAGAAATTGTTTGTATAAATGAAGCATTTTTCCTGAATCATAACAAACTGAACTTCTAAATCACTTGGTGACGTTGTAGTAAAACTTTTGAAACCTACTCCAACTTCCAATTTTTGGGTCTGTGAAAAGCTCTTTCAAAACTTTGCCATATCCACCAAATTCTTCCTTTTTTTCTACATTCCTTCCTCAGTTCAATAAAAAAATTGTAGAAACTATTTTACCAATGCTGAGGTACAAAAAAACCAGTTCCCAGTCTCCTGCTGGAATGGGAAACATTGGAAACAAAGAATATGTGTGGACGTGTTCAATATTGTTATGAAACACTTGTTTACACACTGGACTAGAATTTATTTTTATATATGAAGACGCTATCACGAGATATCCCGTTTCTCGTATCGGGTTAATTTCTTAACTTTTTTGCTATTGATGACAATAGTTTCTTTTCTTTCTCATTTTAATGCGTGATTTCACTTCATTTTTTCAACATTTTTTCTACGCGGGAATTCTGGGCAGAAAGAAGTCACTGGTAATCAACGATCTAAATTTTATCATTAATCAGCTGATAATTGGGAGGAACTGAACGATTAACATCTTTCTCAGAAGAGAGAGGAGTGTTTTTGGCTCCTGACATTTATCTGAAACGATTGCGAAACATCTTGAGAAGAGACAATTGATGACAGAAATTAAGTATGAATTTACAAAATCCAAACAGTTGCAGTCCTCATAGAATATATTTTTATGTTTTTAGGGCAAGGACTTTAAATAGACAAAATAAACGAATTGAAAACCTCCAGTGTCTAGAACAGTTCCTCTGCAGTTAGTAGCGTAAAGTTAAAAAACAACAAATCAAAATTACGTAAGTTACCTCATCTTTATGAGTAATTCAGTACAATGTCGAAGACGATTTATGATAAATCTGTAAAATTATTATAGAAGAATGTTAACTTTTAAAACATTATAAGTTATGTTTTAACATGAGTCAATTATAACCGATAATCCACCAAATGTTGCTTACCTTGCCGCTAATTATATCTTTCTTGCATTGCAGTAAACCTCTTCGTGTTCATTTGTTGTTGTTGTATTCAGCCCTAATACGGGTCTGATGCAACTCTCAATGATAACTTATTCTGGGCAAGCCTTTTCATTTGTATGTGGCTACAACATCCCACATCCTCCCTCATCAGCTTAGCGCATTCCATCTTTGGCCTCCCTCTTCTGATCTCACTCCACTAACTTCCCTCCAATGCTAATTTTACAAGACCCTCATGTCTCAAAGTCCTAGTTACTTACCCTATCCACCTATTTGATTTTCAACATTATTCTATAGCACCACATTTCAAAAGCTTCCTTTCCGCAACTTATATTATCCGTAAGTAAATTCCTCTTTTCTTGGCGGAAGCCTTTCATTCCAGCGCGATTCTACTCTTTATGTCTAATATACTTCTACCATCCTAGTTATTATGTAGGTTTATGCAGTATTTTTTCCAGAAGAAAATTTATTTGTGAATTGTATGAAGAAATTAAATTTATGGTTTTCAGTGGGCGAGTGAACAAGTATTACTACGGATACTCATATTTAAGTCGCACAATACTTTGGAAAATGAACCCTGAAAAAAATAATAAAAGTGTTTTATGTCTTCGTTGTCATAAAGTAGTCATATCTGACTATTTGAATCAAGGAAGTATTGCAAACTTTTTAAGGTATTGAAACTACCAGATTTGATCTTGTTACGGGAGTTTTCTGCCGCCGGGAAAATTTCATGGACTTTTTTCAATGCAATAAGCCATACCACTTTGATAAGAAAGATATATTCGACTCTGATTAGATAGTTTTGTTCAGTTTCCCATTTCGGAGCTTAATGTTTCTTCGTTGTTTTTATTTTAAACAAATAAATTGTGAATGGGATAAGTAATCTAAATTTATCCTATTTTACTCTAATTCAAAACTAATCCTCCAAATATGTGGTTATAATAAAAATGAAAACAAAAGTCAGTTGTATTGATGTTACTTTTACTCAAAAATATTCGTCATTAATTAACAAATTATGGAATATTAATGTTTCTATAATAAGTGTTTGATAAAAAAAAGAAAGGTTCTCCGGTCACTCATTTCTCACCCCTGGCGAGATATCAGTGACGTTGGATTGATTTTGGCGTCTTTCCCTGATTAAGAGTGTTCTGGCTGCTTTCACGCGAACATTAAATTCAGTTTCATTTCCGGGGACTGGTAAATTAGACGTAAATATTATTATAATTAAAATTTATTTTTTGTCCCATTTCTCTTTTTGCAATTGTAAGTTATATAACAGCTGGCTGAATGCTGTGAGCACATGATACTCATACGTTAGTTCTTTTTATACTTTGTTTCAGATGAGTGCAGCAAAATTTTCTATGCCCTGTCAACCATAGAAAAAAAAGATTAAGTGTACACTAGTGTACAATTGGAAACACTAACAATTTTATTTAAATATATAGTTATTTATTAACTCGTCTTTACGATACGTTTAACCATACTTGTAATATTAAAATTTTGAAAGATATCCATAAGAAATTGATTGAATTGTGACATAACAGTAACGGATCATCTTTAACGATCTATAATTATTCATTAAACTATTACGTTGATTGTAGTGCGACCGAAAATATCTCCGACAGTTGGCTTTCACTAAACCTTGGTTACTTTAGATTTCAGAGAATTTTGCAAGTGCATATGATTTGTGCTTGACCGATTATGTTGCAGTGTCATGTTAATGTATCAAAATAGTTCTCTGTATTTTTGTGCGTTGTTAAATTTATTTCAATCCCGCTAAAATAACTAAAAGGCGCTGCCCTCTATATGAATTCGATCTATTTTTTGTGAAACTTCCTGAAACAACACGTAATAATCTAAAGAATCTTTTTTGTTATTTATTTAGAGTCTAATTAACTAATAATGGTCATTAGTTACTTTCTGCCATTTGGGGAACTCATTACTTTGTAGGAGTTTCACGGTGTGGAAACACACATACATAACATGCCAGGAGTCGAACCTGGAACCTTTGTGGAGCGAGACAGACAGGAGGCCGGACAAAACCGATTCCTTTCATGTTTATCCTTTCATCTAATAAAACTATTCCAGCAGTTCCCTCAATGACACGATCTAATTGTTCCTAATACGACCCCTTTCCTTGATCTCCAATAACTTCTACAGTCTAAAAATGACTTGCTGATCTATTACCGGTATTTGTAACACAAAATTGCTACCACAAAATTACCATTTTTGTATCACCCACTAACAATGTCCTTGATTTATGTTCTATTGATCTATGATCCTAATATTAGATCGAGAAACACTATCTCCAGCATGTTATAATGAACAAAATTACGTTTTAGACAACCCATCTAATATTTTAAAAATTACATACTCTTTTCATTAAGATTACATTAATTTAAAATTCTATAAACATAATAGACCATATTTTTTATTTTGTTTTTGCCAAATATTCTCATATAATTAAAGTAAGTGCCTATTTATTTGATTCGTCTTTCTTTGTGGTTCATAACCAGCACTTAGTCAGTATAACCATAGTTCATAATATAAATGTTTATGGTCATTATTATTATATCTTTCAAGAATTTCAGAAGTTCACATTTCGAAGTTTTATATATTTCGGATTTTTAAATTTCGGTTTTTTTACGGTTGAATTTATGATATTTCTTTTACGGTATCGATTATGGTAATGTATTTTTACCATTAAAGTTTCATAAAATGTCTTTGTAAGCGAAAATTGTATCCTCGCGATTAGTTACGTCCAAAGATAATATTTGGTTGCGAATTTAATTTGTGCTTATTTGAACGCCTTTATGTTTTCAATAAACGATCAGATGATTTTTGGTCATTTAAAATAATCCAATTGGGTCTAAATTTTCACTAAATTATTCGCTACGACAATAATCTCTCAACATTCCGTTCTAAGGAAATTTATTATTTCCATTGAATTATGCCTTTTTCTTTAAGTGAGCCACTTGGCTGTATTACCAGGATTTGCAAATCTGAGCAACGATCCATCATTGCTTCGCCGATCGGTACCAACATACTATTTTCCAGATTCACTATATTTTTTATTCATTTTTGTTAGAATTAACAGTTTTACATACTTATTTTTGCTGTATTCATTTTAAGCAAGAGACTATTTGGAGATAATCTTATCGCGGGAGATACTTTCGTAAAATTAAATCCAGTGACATATGCACAAAATATTGTGAGCGAACGTTAATATAATATTCTCTTAACCAGAATATGATCGTATAAATTCCTTCTGTGATGTATTGGTTCACGTATTCTCCCTAAATGTTGTACTAAACTATTCACTTTAACCTCTCAAGTCGCTTTACCCAATAGTATGCTTTTATCAACATAACTAATTCGGTTCATTGTCTTATAATGTCGGAGTAGAATTTGCACCATGCCCTCAATTACGATAATTATTCATAATATTAATACAAAGACAAATGTACAAGATTCAGCTTGATACAGCCAATAGAAATGTTTAAACTGCGAAACTTTAAGACTGATAACTCAGTCTTCAGTTCATGGCGTGTTTACATGCGCAGTAGGGAAAGAAGAAGGGAAGGGGAGTACTGTCGTTTGAGGAGGTACTACCCCTTCAACAAGCATGGCGAAACGCTACTATCATTGTTAAGAACACTGATTGTCTTCGAACGAACGGGATATGGAGACTGCGACGACATCTTCTTAACACACGCTATACTTATTATCTATTAAGTTTTAAGGATGCGTTTCTTGACGTACAACATATTCTGAACTGACAGCAATACATTTCCTAACGCCAATTTTTCAGAATTGCTTTACACTATCAACTTATCTGAACAAATACCGGAGTAAAAGTGAGCTGATGTCTACCCGTACTACAATAAGGGCGGAGTTGTCCATTGCGCATCATCTTGACACACGACAAGCTAATTCTCCTGAACTGTATATGCCTTTAAAGCGTTTACTCATTATATTACGCTCTATTGAGTGACAAGCTACACGTGGGTAACCCACGTGGTCGAAACTTCCTTTTAATAACATAAGAATGGATTTGAAACGACGGATGCGGGTGGGAGATTAGTTAACAATTGCAATACAAGATTTTGTATTAATATTTCCATAAATTCTGTTCCCATGTAAAACAAAATCCGAATCCATTCGAAACCAATACCTCAGTTATAAAAATCAAATCTTAGAATCATTTATTTTATTTTTATAATTATTTCTTAACCTATTAAGAAATACGAAGAATGTATATAATTTTTGTTAGTAAATTATAAAGTCAATTTCAGGCCCAACGTCTGCGATTCAGAACATGCACTCCTCAAACCCAGCCTATGTGTAACGGCTTATGCAAACTTTGTTTCGGGTGGTCTCTTCATTTCTCGTCTTGTTTTGCGAAATCTCTCCACCCGTTCTTCTATTCTTAGTCCGTTCACAGTATAGTTGACTGATGTAAAATAAGATTGAAGACGTTTATTTTCTTTTAAAATTTTTATTCAAACTAGGCTCTTTGTAAGTCAACACAAAACTGGAAGAGTTGAAAAATTATTCGAAACAATTCTGAAACTAAACCTTTGAAATTACCTTCAAACCATTGTCGCAGCTTTCTTGATATCTAAAATCGAGTCAAAACGCCTGCCTTTCGTTACCATATTCAATATTGGGAATAACCAGAAATCACTTACGATTTTGCTTTTGGTGCGTTGGTATAATAACGTGCAACAGGCATCATGTTCGTTGATTCCATTATTCATTACCCGAACAATACTCGCCCACAATCGAATTAAAACACCAAAGTAGGAATCTGCATTCACCACTTGACATTCCGGAACACATTCTTAATGGATAATCAATCCCTTTTGAAGCAAAGAAACCGGTGACACTGCTTTTCTGCATGCGAACTTTTTTGTCTCGAAGTTTCTGGAAACTTGCATTCCGAGTTTTGACGCAATGCTTCATCACCTGCTATCATCCAAGATGTGAAGTCTGGGTCCCTGGCGGCCGATCTTATTATGTCTGTGCAGTGTTCCACTTTGAAGTCTTTTTGATCGTCAGCGACAACAGACCTCCTTGTTGCCCAAATTTTCAGTTGTTTTAACTGTAAAAAAGTTTGAACCTACAACTACTAGACCAACGCTTCATAGAGATCCGGAAACACGTGTGGGGGTCGTAACCGGAAAACCGGAGTTGTTTCACAAATAAAATGTATAAATGTGGAAAGGATGAGGAGAGAAAGAAATTAAGAATTCTCTCCTTCAGTCTCTCCACGAAAATAATATAATAATAAAACTAGTGTAACAGATGATGATCTTACATGCTAAAACAAATTTAAATATACGCATATACTTTATTATTGTATTCATACATATGTAAAAAAATGTACCAACAAAAGAAAAATATTGTTAAACAGACCTGTTATTGAATCTAGAAAACAGGTCAAGTAAATTATTATCAATAAAAAAAAGTTGTTTTAAGAATTCCAATGAACCTAGTTGATGCACAACAATCATTTCCTAGAATTTCAACCACTTTCTAAATTTATTCGAACTGTTAACAGTACCCCTGGACGTGGAACATCTTCAATGCTTTCTTTATCATCACGAAACCTTGCAAGAAACTTAAAAACGTTTTTACGACTCATTGGTTCCCTCCCACACACAGTTTGTGGCACTTTTAATCAATTTAAAAACAAAACTTAGTATTCACGCGTTGCTCCATTGCTCCTTCCTCAACCTAATTTTAAAACACGCTCTAAGTGATTCTGCTACCGCGAACAATCTATGCTGCGTGTGGTGTTAAATTTAAAATGGAAGGTACTCTCTATATCACACTAGTTAGTGGCAAGAGTAGTTATGCGAATATTGAAGCCAAGACGACTTCCACCATAGACGAATCAAATTCCAGCAACACAACGTCATAATTCAGCGCAGCTACAGCTGATCGAGAACAAGAAAAAGACGAGACACACCTATTGTTACATCGCTGATCTGTCTTCTGTGTCACTTCAGGAGAAGAAGAAGAAGAGATCACGTCACAGCACCCAATTTACAACTTCTAAGTCAATAAACTAAACAAACATTTGAATTGAATAAAGTTTGTTTTACACGCATATAGTCGTTTACAAGGTTTCACGACGTACGCATTACATAGATTTCAGTTATCTCGTGACTTTTTCAAAGAGCATATCGCTTACCTACTTATGAATTATTATATGCAAGCTATTACGTGAAGTATTAACTTACATATTAGCATTCTCAAGTTCAATAAAAGTTATTTTGCTTTATCGTATTCGATCACAAATAAAATTATTAATTTTATGCCTTATAGGCTTTTGTAATAAATGGAGGAGTGCCGCAATAGGGACAGAGTGTGTATTTCTGAAGGGTAGTTTCTAATTTCTCCTATACATTATAACTTTCAATCTGGTTTTAGGGGGGGATTTCGTGTGAAACTGCTATTTTGGAAGTTGTATCTCTATGAAAGAAGAAATGATAAGGTAAATTTGATAATTGCAGTTTATGTAGATTTAAAGCGAACATTTGCCACGGTGGATGGAGTCGTGTTGTTGGACAAGTTACATAGGTATGGAGTAAGAGGTGTGCAGTTGCCTGTCAAATAGAAAGGTCATGGAGTCAGAGGGATTAGGCTGTGATATTGAGATTCCACAGTGAAGCGTTTTGGGCCCTACACTCTTTATTATATATATATATATATAAATTATATGTACTGTTTTTTTTTCAAAATTTTGATGTCAGTCTTAGGTTATATGCTGATGATGCGCTTATATTCATTTCTGGGAACGATCATATTAATCCATTAAATAAAATGAAACCTTGCTTTACTTTAATTCAGTTTGTCTAAATAGATTGAAGTTAAATGTTTTAAAAACTTAATTTATGTATATTGACACGAAAGCTGTAGTAGATTAGACGATAATTATGAAGTACTTATATTGAATAACAATATAGATAGAGTTACTAATTTTAAATAAGTAAGATAAGTAGAAGGTTAGGGTATTTATATACCGTAGGAAATTTTTTTAACTAAGTAATCTAAAACAGTAATTTATAATTGTATTAAACTTTTACTTTTTAATTATTTCTGTGCTGTATTGTATGCGATATCTAATAAATGTATGGACAGACTTAACAAGTTGTAAGGTAAGTTATTAAGAACTATTTTATGTAAGAATAAAAGATTTAGTGTTACAGTGACGTTAAGAAAAATGAATTGGTGGCTTCATTTCAAGGACTATGTAAAAATTCATGCTATATATTTGTGCAAATGTATCAATAATTTGTTGCCGTCCTATGCTTGCAAGTATGATAGAAACCCATACAATGTTTAAAAAAAGTAGATTTAGACAATTATGGTCAGGAAAAGAAATGAGAAATCAAGAAAGGAGTAAGACAAAGTTGCAGTCTGTCGCCTAGGCTGTTTAATTTATATATAGAACAGGCGATGAAGATAGTTACAACGGAATATGGAAAAAGAATCATACTGCAAGGAGAAGAAATAAAGACCAACGCTTTTCCGACGATATTATAGTATTAACGGAAACAGAAGAAGGCACGGAAACCATAGTAAATAGGATGAACGTGGTCATGGGGAAAGAGTTCAATATGAGGTTTATAAGAGGAAAAACCAAGGTAATGCAGTGTAGTATACGAAACAGTGGAATAACAAAGGGTGTTGGATTGGGAAGGATTATTTTGAAGGAGGTTAAGGAATTCTACTACTTGGGAAGCGTAATAACTAGGGATGGTAGAAGTATAGTAGACATAAAGAGTAGAATAGCACAGGTAAGGAAGGTTTTCGCGAAAAAATAAGAATTTACTTACGGGGACTCTTTCTTCAGGGCCACTTTGATGCCATTTATTATGGTTTCCAAGTCTTCTTCTGACTTCCCTAATACTACAATATCATCGACAAACCGTAGAGTTTTTATTTCTTCTCCTTGCAGTATGATTCCTTTACCATATTGCGTTTTAACGTTCTTCTTTTTGGGTTATTATATCAATATTGTTGTTTTAAACGAAATATGCTGTATATATTTTTTTCTTTACAAAAGGAAATGTTAAATGAATGTTGTTGCTTGTAGTATAAAACCGAAGGCGCAATAACCATTTTGAAAACGCTTGTAATACACGACCTCATAACGTGTACTCCTCTTGAACCTCTCCACACTCGAAATTCTGTCCCTAAACGCAGATTTTAATATATTCTGGGCCTGTTAGAGTTAACCTCAATATTTATGTTTAAATGAGGCCAAAAACAGACAATTAGTAAAACAAAATTTAAAATAATTTAATACATCTACATGTTTCGGTCCTGATCTGCACCCTCTTTATGTTGAACTAAAGTTAACAGTACACAAAATTGTTACATTACAAAAATATATAAAAGTACAGCCAGAGAATACAAAAATTAAATAGCCAATGAACATTAAAATTTAAGGAAACAAAGAAAAACAATGCTTTTAAATATAATATTGTAAGAATTAAGACTTAATATATATTACAGAGCAAATCCATGTCTGTTTTTACATTCAGTGTATTTGCGTTGTTTTTAATGTGGGTAATGACAACAACCTTAATACTCAAGGTTGACATTTAAAATTTTAATTTCAGCTCTCCATAGTCCTTAGTTTTGCGACCTATTTCACGTCCTCTTCGAAGTAAGAGTATTTTACTAAAACCTAGGTTTTGCTCTACAGGACCTTGTTGATAGTTAGCCTTAGAAATAAAGTTTTCCGTACTGCGAAAGTATTGAATGTGTTGCTCTTCAAACTATTTATTCCAAAACTTGGTTACTTTGTTTATTTCTCTGCTATTATCTTTGTGTTTTTCATGTGCGGTCTGAAGTTTCTAGTTGCGTTATTTGTATTTCTGCTCCTGCCTAGTGTGTGTTCGATTTTGTGTCATGCGTTGTGTAATTACGTATTCAATGATACATGATACTTGATTGTCGAAGTTATTTCTATACTGGTTGTGGCTAACAGGAATCTCTCAAGGAAAATAAGGAAGCAGTTAGTAGTTGGTGTAATAAAGCACGACATCAGACTGACAGAGGCCAAGCAGTAGTGGGCAAGGCTCGTGTCCTTCTCAGCAGAAAAACATTCGATAATTAGTACCCATAATAAACGTTAAAGTACGTAAATAAATGAGGAAACGAGCAGCTCTGTGTCAGGTCAACATTAACTCATTCGTCAGTCAGTAGGGGGCCTTCGTTATTTATGTGCAAGGCCCACCAGGTGGCTCTGGCAGGCTCTTCCCCAAGGAACGTAGTCCGTCTGCTGGCTCACTGAATGTGAAAACCGAAGATGAACAAATCAATTAACTATTATTGTCACATCAACTGGAATTCCTTCTACAATGTGTCCCGTTTTCCCTTTTCCTTTACTGCAGGAGTCTCGCTTTACGAGAAAATACAGCAGTTCTGTTTCTCGAGAATATTCATAACATATTTTCCTATACAGGTCCAAGGAGCTATAACCTGTAATTAAAAAACTAGTATAACTCTTTTCCTAATTCTCTTAGTACATATTATTTAATTGGGTAACGGAAGTAGTAGTGCATATTTATTACTAGCTGGGTGCTCGGCGAAACCCAGGAATTGATTTGTATTCGCCCGTTACAGTATTTAATTCGTAGTAATCTCTTTGTCAACACGCGGTCACGTTTTTGAAAATTCACCTTTTCACGCCCCATAATTTATGAGAGCTGAGTTTCATCAAAACCACCGCGATGAGTCGGTATCTAAGAAAAATTAACAATATCGAGAAATACACTATCAATTTCACTAACCGTGCGATATCTGTCGTTTATGTTTCTTTTTAAATTTCCATACCCTCTACCCCTGCCTCCAGATTTGCAACAACCACATGTACAAAATTTTGTCTAAATTGCTCCACGCTTGAAATATTTGTCTATACAGACACAAAGATACACCGAAACAGTCAATTATATTTAAAGGAGACGATACCTCAGCCGTCTCTTCGGTATGATTGCCGTGTAAAGATACAAATACACATGTAGGAAAAATAAAATTGAATGTGTGCGACAGGGATCTTTATACATTAAATCTGTACTGCGACTTATAAAAAAATTATTTATTTATTTTTAAACTTATAAAACAGTTTCATTTTGTAGGCATGTAAGATGACATTTTACTTATGTAATGATACTTTTTAATTGTTTTTCGCGTATGTCGCATCGGAAAATTAACTTTTAGTTTCGGGCGCCAGAGTTGTATTCAACAATCATTTTCACCTGTTTGTTTGGCGTTAGTCGGTGTGTATAGCACAGGCAGGTATGAAGATTTCCGAGAATCTGTCGGCTTGAAGGGTCAGAGGACGCAGTGGTTGGCGATGGCGTACTTCCTTTCTCCTGCTCTCTCTAGGAGGAAAGAGTGATGGATCTGCTATCTGCTACCGTCGGCGATTGAGGAAAACTAGTTTTCCATCTTTATGTTGTTAATATCTTAGCCGAAAATTTTGCTAAGATGGTTACGAAAGAAACTCTTATTCTTCTTTCAGAATATGACTCTACTATATCTTATTCCTCCTTCCTTCTTTCTCTTCTCCACTCTCTGACTTCCTTCTTCCTGGTTAAGTTGTGAACTGACTTTTTCGTCTGCTTGCAATTTCCCACTCCCCACTATTTAGAAAAACCGCCACTCCACGCGGTGTGTCTATGCCAAACATATTTTATTCTCGGGGGTCCGTCAATTTCGATAGTAGGGTTGTAATGTTTAATTTAATGTCTAAAAACCTTGTATATTTGATTTCAAGCTACTACCAAATGTACACTTAATTGCAGTCGAACAAAATCACTCACTCTGTATGTTGTAAGCGAAAGTACAAATGTGCTATTTAAATTAATTATTTTCGTTTAATGATCATATTTCTAGTATCTAAATCGATATTACAAAAAGATTCTATCTTGACATTTTTCCACATCCTGTATAGCAATAAATGGAAGTATTTTGCATGGAGAAATGAATTCATTTTATTATCGGTGTCCTATCAGCATATAGTGGTGTATATATAGTAGTGTATACGCTGACATCTTTGTTGCTTTTTTAGCGTTTATCGATGATCTCGCGATGTTTACTGAGGACGAGGCGTTGTTAATGTCACGAGGGTCTCGTAACTCGTTCCTAATTATGCAGAGCCTGGTGGCCCGGCTACCTCAGACGCTAAGTTATTCATACGGCCATTTCCCAGACTTTATCGCCTCTTATAATTGATTTCTGGTGTTCTCCCAGCCAGACTGTGAAACAAGCAACTTCTTATGTTTATCAGGTAATAATTCCCAATTATTAAAGACTTCCATAATTCGTTTAAATCACTTGTGTTTATTATTAACAAAGTGTTCGCTCGAAAATGCCCAATAAAACTTGTCAAGAATGAAGCACGACGATTAAAAAACATTTTAAGCACCTGACCTTTGAAGAAGATGGAAAATGAAAATTACATTTCGAATGTGGGCTTTTGAAGATAATTTAGAGTCGAATGATTTAAATTTGGAAAAACCTATTAACAGTTTTGTAAGTATAATGTTAATCACATAAGCAGATGAATGTAATATTTAGATTTGTGTCAAAGGAAATAACACTAAACAGCAACATCTCTAGTACTTTATGTTTTAGGTGTCGCTCTTTTGTGAATTATCGTACATTGAAGTGATGTCATTAGTCTTACATTAGTATTCTCTTTAGTAATATATGTTAAAATTGATAATATGAGGAGAAGCGAATCAATTTTGGCGAACGATTATAATCGGACCTTACACTGTCATAACTTTATCACGATAAAATTAGTTATTGGCCCGGAGATATAAATACATTTGCTTATCAAAATGGCGGCTCGTCACACCTCATCGATTTTTATTGATAGTTTCGAAAGAGAACAATAATTTGGCCCTAATAATGCAACAAAACAAAATATCTACGAATGTATATTTTAGAATATTTATATTTAACTCTTGTTATGAAGAAAATACGAATTCGTAATGCGAAAGCAATTGTTGCATAGTCATAGTATGTACATGTAAGAATGTGTATTTAGAAAGAATGATTTTAATAGTCTATTTCTTTTCGCTAAATCTTCCAGTCATCCAGTGATTCGCTCATTTGGTGCCATACTTGATCTAAGAAATCTATCACTTCTAAATCTCCATGGTCGTCTCTTATATATCCCATTTTTGGCACGTTCACCTAACTTTTTAAGCTAACAACAATTAATGTTACAAAATAGTTAGTATACAATTCAATGAGTTGTTCCAAATAAACTCTTTGGAACATTACTTTTATTTGAGGGAACAGGAAAAGTGACGGCAATACAAAGTATCCGTTGTTATCTGGTAATAAAATCTATTTGAAAATTATATATAGATACATGTGTACTGAGCATGGTTCTTGGCAACATTATGAATTTAAAATCTAGTTCCAAAAATAGACAGATATAGAATGAATCATCTCAATATTTATTGCCTGCGTTTCCTTTTATCTGACCACTATTAGGCATCTTTACCACATAGTTTCGTTTACGAAGTTTAAGGAGTAACAGGCGATGCATTCCCCAGATTTTGGATCATGCAGCATTTGGAACAATCCTCAGGTTCTTTTTTTTTCGTTTTGGCGAGGAAGGGGGGATGATCTTGAAACAGGCAACTCCCCTTTAATAGTATAGAAAGGGAATTAAAAAAGAGGGGGTGTGGAAGGTATCTAAGGGTTTAATACGGTCCCGGCGATAGTTTAAGGATCCTACCCGGTGTTTCACCTAAAGCGATGCAGAGAAACCCTATAAAACCTGCATCAGGTAGGTCGGGTTCTATTATCACGCTCTTCCGAATGACGAGTTTGCTGTGGGATCGCAGCATTCCCTTCTCCGTGTCTGTGAAAGTTTAAGGAGGCAGTTGGTTGACTGATCCAAAGGGATCAGCGGACAACTCTTACATAATATGTGAAGGTTCCTCGGCATATGAGAACTTTGAAAAAAAATACAGAGAGAGTAAAAGGCATTCCCAACAGTCAGGTGAGCCCCGAAGTCAATCTGGGGAGCTGGGGAGAAATGACTGCGAGAGAAAACTCCCACAGGCATCCCTTCCCGTTAATAATGACATATATATATATACGTATATATATATATATAGAGAGAGAGAGAGGGGGGGAGTCAATTAGAGCGAATAGATGTTGAAAAGGAATAAAACAAGCTTCGTGTGAAGTATTAACGAAATTATTTTTCATTTTGAAAAGCCCATGTATGACCTTTCAAATAAAAAAAGAATACCTCACACATAGAAAATTTATTCCGTTTCAACATTCCAACATCGACAGGCTCTTTATATAAAAAAGCCTTATATTGCCTTAAACTAATTTACTTAATCATATAACGTTGTCTCGTAAAAAGCTATGAAAAGTACGACAGTTTTTTTGATCAGTTAAATTATATATTCTTTACACAAGAGTAGAGGCGCTTGACAATTATGTTTACAGAAAAAAGTAAAGACTTCGAAACTTGTAGAAATTGCTAAATTGTCATTCCACTTAATTTCTTGATTCCAATTTAAGTTACACCATATGAAGTTCCAAATTTAGGAACGAAACTTACTGTGAAAATGGACTTTATATTAATTTTTTCTGACTTACTGTTTTTTACTATGTATTGACTTCCAAACAGTTAGATATTGTAACTATTTATACTGTAATAGATAAAATACTCGAAATTATTGTCCATGGTCAAGAATAAGACATTAAATACCCACTTTGATGTTCATATTTCTGTGTAGGTCCGTGTGATAGAGAATTCTGAACTGATGCATCTTTGTCCTCGAAGATAAACAGTAAACCGTAGCTTTCATGTATTAGTTCCTCTGGCATCTATCCCGAAATCTTCATCACATACTCTGTGGTCGAACGAGGTTAGTAATCCCTTTAACACCTAATGAGAACTAGTTTGGTATAGAAAGATTATATATTTACAATGATAGAACTCTCTCTGCCCCCTGCCCCCCGCCACTTCTTCACTATCTTTCTAACCTGTTCACTCCCGCTTGGATCGACAAACGTACACTCCTGCGAATGTCGTGCAAGAAACAAAATTTATATCGTCTTCTGCTTCTTCTGAGACTCTTCAACAGTGAAACATGCCCCAAACACACATAGGTCTACGATTGAGTAATGGTATGAAGCAACCCATTACTGGTCAATTTACGTCGTTTCACATTTTATGTGACAAATTCCCTCTTCTTACGTAACACAAGGCAATGTTTTTAATATTTATTTTTTTCGATAGTGTTAGCGTGTGATTAATGTATCGCTAGTATTGGTGGTTTGTGATCGATTGATGGACCCCATGCAGAGAGAATCTTTTCTAGTGAGTGAAGCGAATCTGGAATCATCAACACTGCGACACGCTTTCTTGGGACTCTCCTTGAGAATCACGCCTTTCATTGCAAACTCATTGATCTCCTAATATTCAAGAAACTCATTTTGTTGATTGGAAGGGCAGTTAAAGTTTCTTAACATCATTAAAACCCCAAAATTTCAGTTTATTAGGTGTATAAAATCTATTAGCAGCCTCTGTATTCTAGTGGCTAGCGTCACAGACTCGCATCACAGGCCACATGTTCCACACTTGGCAAGGGCCTGGGTGTTTGTGTTTTGAAGTATCCTCACTGAGTATACCTGATAGAGAAAAGTAAAATAAGATACCTAAGTAGCAAGTCGTTAAGGACCTCGTTGGCGGTGTGCCTATGAGAACAAAATTAAAAAACTATATTAAAACATGTCTATTTTTATAGAAGCTTTCAGCCACTGGTAGCATAATCATCTGTAATACAAAAATGAATTAAAACACACACACACACACACATATATATATATATATATATATATAACTTGTACACAAGCTTTTATATTGCAAAAACTGACAGGCGTTAGCCAACACAGCTGTACTTTTCTAAAATTCGTTAAATTTCTCTTATGCAAAGGCTAACTCATGAAAGACTTAACATTCAACACGCAAAAAGCTTTAAATAACCCAACCTCCTGGTCGTCCAATACTGGGTTCAGTTTTGCCCCATCAAAAACAAAAGCGATCCTCCTTACAAAGACGCAGAAACACTCCACCACTGTTAAAAAAATCTACAACGACTTCATTGTGTGCCATCCCCAGATTAAGTTATTGGACCTTATGCTAGACTAAAGATTATCCTTCAAACAGCCCATAGAATTGTTAGGAACGGAAATTAAATAAAGACTTTATACATTAACAGTCATAGCAGTCAACAACTGAGGTGTGAACCGCACCAAAGTACGGAAATTAAATAAATACTTTATACATTAACACCCATAGCAGTCAACAACTGGGGTGCGGATCACAAGAAACTACTATTAACATAGAAAATTATTGGATCAAAATTGGCCCATGACTCCCAAATCTACCACTCGGCTAGTTCTTTCATCCTAAATAAACTGAATTCTCTGCAAAATGAAGCACTAGGGATCACAAATAAAACTACACCAATTGTAAGACTCCTTGCCGAAGCTGAAGAGCATCATCTACAGTCTTAAGATTCAGACATGCAATGAAAACATTAACTGAATCAATGCTGATTATCAGAAACGATATACTTCCCCACTTACGGAAAGCAGCTAACCGGCCCCATCAACTGGTACATATCGGCATAACACTTCTTTAACTGGCTAAAAGCATAAATATGACAATCCCGCCGATTGGACATAACATCTATAAACTAACCTCCTGGAAAGTTGGCAGCCACTCCATCCATCTTTCTCTCCTTCGTTTACATGTAAGGAACTCATCGAATATACATTGGAACAGTGAATTATTAACTAGAAAGTATAACAATGCTTTAAAAGGAAACCTAGGAGTCGGATACGCAATGGTGGCAGATAAAAAAATAGAAACGATATCACTAAGGGGACGAATCTCAATCCTCACAACTAATCTAATAGCAATCAAAATCGCAATATCCTACTGCATTCAATCAAACCATACCTCGTATCTTATAGCATCGAACTCCACGCAAGCAATTAAAAACACAGCCAACCACAAAATGAGAGATAATCCCCTAATCAGTGTCAGAAATGCATGATTCAGAATCATCGTCGTAGGCAAACAGATTAAACTAATACGGATCCCTAGGGGCAAGGATATCGAGGGAATCTCCGTTGCTGACAAGCAAGCTGAATACGAAGCTGCAAGCCAAAGTAATTACAGTGACCTTGATATCCTAATCCAAGAAGAAACAAGAATTAGCTTCATCCACTCTACTGCAGTAGAGAAACGAGAAGTGGGATTGGAGGATTGACTTTTGAGGTGGAACTTCCATTTCAAGAGTGGCTGCTCAACGCCACCGTCATTGTTGAAAGCATATATTATATACTTACAGACGGAATATGCAGACTGAGACAACGCATTCTTATTACATCTCATACTTTTTAATTCTTAGCTTTTACCGACGAGTTTCTTAACCGAACACTATGTTTCCAGAATTATTTTTACACTAGCATATTGTAGTATCAAAAGCTGAAGTTGTGACTTGCTAGTTCATGGAGCTTTCTGCTGCTGATCCGAGTAGTTGACTGATGTCCACCGACTGACTGGACAGGGCTGTCCGACTTTGTTACTTCTGACGAGCCATATATTAATTGCCAGTATGTCATTTTATGTTAGAAACGTGCTTCAAATTACAACCTCTTACCGATATGTATTTATACAAACCCGCTGAACAGACCACCATGGAGTTTATTTTCATACCGTCCACATCCTTTAAATCTTTGGATTGTAATTGTTTGCAGTTCCATAACTGAAATATAATCCCATCTCTTCACGTTTTCGGTAAAGGATTCTTTAATTGTAGAATCCATAGTTATTTCGTAGAAATTAAACGACATTCAGTTTTAGTGTGTTGTAGTGAAGAGCTTACAAAAATTGTTCTTTATGTTTATAACTACATAGAATACGTTTCTGTGGCAAAAATATGTTAATTCGGTTTTATATTGGTAACTCAGCGTGCAGTATTCTTGCAGCTAAACTAATTGGTTACGCCAGCCAGTATCTACGGCCCTGGCTGAATGTAAAAACATCAATAGCAAATAAAGCGCGACAAAGAGCTACATTATGGAGGTGCTATTACACACCTCGAGCAGGAACCACCTGCGGAGTCTGGCCGCCTGACTCACAAATAAAAATGAGGTATTTAATTTCAGGGACCCTCAGCGACGAGTTGTCGCCATGCGCCTAGCAGGGGGCGGCTCTGCCATAAATCACCCCACGGATTTCTACGTGTAAATATCTGGAACATGACAGAGAAGTTATCATAAATTGGCAACCTTGTGAAACTTACAGTAACTATGCTGCTCCTTTAAATTTACAATGTGGCATGAGATCAGTAAGACAACGTATTTATTAGTCACCACACACACACACACACGTATATTTACGGATGAACATGAACGATTATAAACATGTAGTCCGGGATGGGAACATTCATCTAGATCGTGTATTATCAAAATAAATAGTAAAATAAAATGATTTAAGCATACCAATTATGCTTGTGTTGCAAGATTCGAATCCAATTGATGGCAACAATAGAGAAAATTGTCCATGAAAATGTCTGTCTGCACCCCAATACGTTTCGTTCTTATACACTTTATAAATTGACAGATGTATCATTAAAATACAAGGCAAAATTAATGTATAGAAGTTTTACGAATTACGATAGAGGGAAAAAATTGTTTCAACAGAAAAAATCAAATCAATTTCAATAGATACTCCAAGTTTTCTTTTTTATTGAAAATTTTAGAAGCTTTTTTAATCAATTACTAATAATTCAGTTAATTTGTTTTATATATAACGGTTTCCGATAAAATATACCTATTTTAAAATTGGCAAGAGGGTTTTCCAACAGCCATAAGGATGGATTCCTAGAATGCATGATTATGTAATTACTGGATAAAATAGTAGCAATAGCGAAACGGAGTAAAGTAGACGATAAATTTCCTAAATTGGAAAATCGAAGGCCACATCATAACATATTACGTTTTATTCCATTAATCCTGTATACATAGGCTTTCCAGACGTCCGGTTTTAATCGGGACTGTCCCGGCGTCTCGGCCAGTTTGTCATTTTCTCCCGATTATTTGATGAAAATTGCTGAATAGGTTATTTGATTTAAAAAAAGCCGAATATACACGTATTACAAATAGATAGTCCGGAAAATAAAATTATCGCGTGTGACACTGACCTTTTTATACTGATAGTTGAAGCATGGTGTACTTATATCATGGTTGAGAGCGAGTTGACACTAGCACCGATAATATAGACAGATTGTTAACTATTATGTATTATAGAGTGAAGTCCAGTTCTAACGTGAATTTTTGTGTATTTTTTTGGAATTACAATATAAATTATAAGTAAATAATTGATAAATAAATTAAATTTTATTAAAAATAATAATATTAAGCTCCTAAAATGCCAAATAGAGAGTATATATTTACAGACAAATTAAAGAAAGGTTATCGTTTTTGAAAAAGTTTATGGGCATATGTAATATGAAATTTAAAGAATGTAAATTTTGTGACAATATCGACTGGTTTTTCAAATGGGAAGACAGCAAAGTTATTATGCCATATGTTGTGCGGTATTTTATATCTGATTGTGTAATAAAAGTTAAACTTTCAGAGTTACAATCAGTACCCGGTGAAACTGCAGCAATACTGACAGATTATTTAATGCCAGCTATGACAACAAATAATTTGACAAAATTGTTGGATTTTGTAGAGATAACTGCAATACTAATTTCGGGGGTGTCAAACGCAAAGAGACAAAGAATATGTACAGTCTATTGAAGGAGAAACTAGGAAAAAAATATTGTAGGTATTGTCTGCGGTGCTCATACCGTACACAACTGTCTTCAAATGATGTTATATCCATTGAAATAGAAGCTTTAGTGGTCAAAATATGTTATGGGGAAACAGTTTCGGTGGAGCAGAATTTTTTACTGGGATTATCAATAATCAATTAACTTAGCCTGAAATTGAAGCTTGAAAATTAATGAAATTCGTGGAAATAACCTAATGAACTGCTTGATGAAGTTGTGGCTATAAACTGTTTTTGGTTGGCAAAAAGAATTCAAGTTGTGAAGAGAAATGAGATAAAAGAAAAGAACATTTATCTGCCTAATATTTCTGCCTACCAGGCACTTGTGCACCGCTGCAATGATATTTTCAATACATGGTCAGAAGAAAGGGACAAAATGGCTCAATCAATAGTAAAAGCTCTATTACGCTGCAAAGCCAATAATGTACTAAATTTTAATGAATTTTTCGACTCGATTAAAAACAAAGGGACTTTTTAAAACAGGTTCACAGTAATTATAAAAATTATCAATAAAATTTTTTGTTGAGTTAACCCTCATCTGAAGATGTTGTGGGCTAACATGAGAGATTTTTAATTTATTCTTTCTCCACATAATATTAAGCAAATGCGTATTTATGATTTGGATTATGTAATTAATGTCTGATTGTTAAACGACTATTATATATTAGTATATTGCCTTTTATTCATATTTGCTATTATATCGAAATATGATTTATAATTTGACTCGAAATCAAATAATTTCCTGTTTTTTTCCTTCAGCTTATGTAAATTTTGGAGCAAAAACATCTTCCTCACCAACTCTCGTTATTTTTAACGCCTTCTTCCAGAAAAAAAATTGTTCGGACGCCCGTGTTATGAGTTTTGAACAAATTCTCGAATCTGTCCCGGTTTGAAAAAAATTATTATGGTAAGTCTATGTATACATATTTATTAAGCTTTAAATATGTTAAATGTGGCATGGTATACATTATTGATTATTTTTCACATAATTAATTTTATACGTAAGGTATGGAATCGTATTTGGAAAAAAAGACACTAATGTAATATTTGATATAATCATTTATGCACTGTGACTATATATAACTCATACCGAAAATCTTTGCTATTCTCAATGGTCCCGGTTATTAGCATTTCCCCACTAGCCTCAGGGTTTGTAGTGGGTTTCGTTACTTCGGAACAATATACTAGGGAAATGAAGTTTAATTTAAAATTACATTGATTTTTCACTTTTTTTATTATTAGATTATAAAATTATTAATTAATGGATGGGATGATTAAAGGAAAATAAATAAATGAATTGAAATATAGAATAAATTTATTGAGTAAATAGACATTTAATTATTTATAACCTCCGGCTAGCAGCAATTTGAGATCTAATTCATTAGGGCTAATGAGGACTATGGTTGAAATGGGAGAAACACCGAAAGGAGCCAATATATTCGTTTAATGTTTAATATTCCATTAATGTAATGTAGTCATAACGTCAAATATGATATTCAATGTGTGTGACTTCGTCACGTTTCAAACTTGTCATTAATTTGTAATCTATTTGAAATTGATGCTCCAAATAAACTCTTCTGTACCTCTTCTATCTATCCATCCCAACTAAATAACCTAACTATAACTACAAGACTGAGGACAAAGGGTAAGTCGGCCACGTAGCCTAATAGTCAAGGCGCACTGCGGCTGTAGTGAAGATACTGTGACGATCTGGGCTCGAGTCCCGGCGACGCCAAATATTTTCAGTATTTCTTTCTTCTTTCAGTCATCTCCTTTCTCAGAGCATAATACTCTACCGAGAAGGTGACTTAAAGCGAATTTCTCCATTATTTCTATCCTTATATATTCAAATAATTGTATAGTATGTCAGATCCATTACTTTTTCAGCTTGTAATAATAGATTATCTAAAACATTTCTGCATATATTCTAAATGTAGAAATTAATGAATATATTGAACATAACAACTCGTTTAGTCGCTCTCAATTTAGCTTTCAAACTGGACTGCAGTTTCTTGTATAAGTCATTGCCTTGTTAAACATTATAATAAGAACCTCTTGAATTCCAAGTGCTATGACCCATCTAAAGCTTTTGACACTGTATATCATAGCATCCTTATTAAGAAACTCAAATTCTATTTCTTTGAGGAAGAGGCTGTCAGTCTGATGAAATCTTATTTGTCCAACAGGTTTCATAAAGTTGTCTATGGTGATGATGTGTCTAACTTCTTACTAGTCAACCATGGTGTACCTCAAGGCTCGTTTCTAGGCCCATTCTTTCAGGAATCTGCATTAATGATCTGCCTTACAATATCTTTGGCTCTAATATACAAGCATACCTGTTTTCTGATTACATAAATGTCTGCCTTAATTACACAATGGTCAATAAATTAGACACAAATTCATAAATATCACAGACAAAGCTCAAGATTGGTGTACATCAAATTTACTGAACTCAGTTCAGCCACACATGGTAAAACAATAGATTCTGGATCTTTCATTTTTCTGGATTTAACAATTGATGCAAGTCTAAACTGGGACCCACATACCCAAAATATCAGGTCAAAGATAAGTAGTGGTAATTTTGTTTTTAGATGCCTAAAATTATGTGGAATTGTCAAAGTTTTAAGAGTTGTTTACTTTGCCCATGTCCACAGCCATCTGTCCCATGAAACTATACTATGGGGACACCAATGTTCTGCTGTTTCGATTAAAAAGAAGACTATCAGGGTAATTTGTGGTCTCCCATATCTGAGCCACTGCAGGACACATTTTGTAAGACTTGGCATCATGACTGTACCTGCCTTGTTTGTTATGCAGTGCTTAATATTCATCAACGAAAATCAAGTAAATTATGATTGCTTGGGTAATATTTTACTAGAAATAGAAATAGTCTAGGTCTATTTATCTGCAATTATGTTAAGACTCAAAAACATTTTATTATGTCAACAAAATTCTACCACATAACATTTTTAAGATCAAGGTTTAAAATATGATCATTAATGTTGTTGTTTGCTATGTAAAATATGGCCTCATGTATTTCTACAATAAATAATTATTATTTATAATTAGCTGACACAAGTCCTAGGTTATGCATGCATTCATTAATAAAACTAGTAAAAACCATCAGCTTTCAATATTATATCTGGGTTGTTTACCAATTGACATGTTCTTTTTTTATATAAAACAGCATAACTGAGGGCTTGTGTTCGCTTATTACATTGAAATTATAATTTGATAATTGTCATTATTTAAAGTCCATAATTGTAATGAGTTATATTTATATGTAAATAAAACAAAATAATATATTGAATGGGAAAAAGAGACAGAGTCATTGACTTACCTTAAATTGATAGTAGGCAAGCAAGTTCAAAAATATAAGCCAAAACTCACTTTAGGGTCTGAGCGACATGAAGGACAGAAATTAAATATATGAGTAATGGTTGGCAGTCCGTAAATAGGACAGCTTGGAATAAGTCTGTAATATTATATAATAGTAGTGTTTCAGAAGCTGTAAGTATGCATGAGTGTTGGTAGATTATAATCTAAAATTAAAAATTGTACAATTTCTACTCCAGTTGGTTAATTTAGAAAGAAGTAAATAATTTAGTAATATAGGTTTTAATTTTTAAATATTATCATCTCATTGGTTCAATTGTTATATAGTGTAATAAAGGTATGAGAACTGGACAATATTAGCTGAGATAGATTATTTTGTTGTTATGGATAATATAATAAAATTATATGATAATGTTTAATTACAGGGCCAAACATTATTTATTGACAGGTTACCTGAAAACTGGGAAGTCAGTATACTTAACATTAAGATTAGAATTTATATCATTTTTAAATTAACTTGTTAAAAACAACAACATATTCAGTCTTCGAGTATTATTTTTTTAAAAACTCTGTACTTATTTAAGTAATTATCATTACCTATTTTATTGTAAATAAAAAACTTGTAACTTATTGCCAAGTTATTGGTAGTTTATAACATGTAATCAACTTTGTAGAATTAATAAATGATTCTCAGTTTATAAACTAAGAATAATAAATTAATGAAGGTTGCTAGTAAAGCGTACCTAAACTCATTAATAACTTTGTAGATTTATTAAACTTTTTTATTTGTAACATTCCTAATTGTATGGTACCATCCGCATCCATAGTTTGAAAAAGTAGTTTCCTTTGCTTCAGTTATTATCCAACTTGATCATACGTGTAACAGATCATTTTCAGTCTCATATTTATTGGAACATCAGGTGAACTTTAATTTCTTTGCCACTACACTGTCTAGATATAGACATGCATTGTATTTCAGTGTATGTATTTCTGTGTATACTGCTGCCATCCTTTGTTGTGTTTTTATAAGAAATGTTGAAGTGTAAAAACATACTGTTTTAGTATAAAAAAGTTAAATAATTCTAATGTGAAATTATGTATTAGATTGTAGCTATTTAAATAAGTTGATTTATAGGTTCTGAATGTAGTATACTTGTGAAATATTTAATTAACCAGAATTAATAAAAGGATGTCCTCAGATGGGTAGAGATGCAAAGAAAGAAAATATTGCAAAAAATGTAAAATGTAAAATAATTGTTCTTTAGATTGCAGGATAACTCAATTTACCATTTAATTAAAACAACTGAAGCCACAAGTGAGCTGTGAGTAGAGGAGAGATGCTGGCTGTATTTTCTGAAATGACAGATGGTACTTTTAATTCATATTTCATTGCCTCTATGGTAGACCTTTAAAGAGTACATTTGTTCTATTCTTGGCATTTCATTGTGTAAATTGGAAATTGAACAGTCTATAACTGAGGTATGTACAAAGGTTATAAACTGATAAATGGGAGGTAAAAAACCATAATTTTCAATGTTTAGAAATCTTACTCTCTTCAAGTAAGTGTCAGAGGAGGAAAGCATTAGTTTGAACAGAATCATGATAGAAATCTTGATCTGTAACTCACTGTATACTTTATTGTTTATTCTGTCACTTGTGTAAGTTCTAACACTAACCCTCTAAATCAGGTAATGGAACACCCAATAAATTTTATATCTCATTTAAAACTGAGTCCATTTTTGCTCTGCATTTTGTATTTTTATTAATGCAGAATAAATATTTCTTTAAAGATTTTTATTCACAAATAATGTAGTAAATAATAAGTTTTAATAAGTTATTTATTTACACATATGATATTAACTTGTATATATAGTTATGTTTTTGTATACTGTTTCTCAATACTAAAATAAGTGAAACAATGCTTCAGCAATGTGGGAACATACATTTTGCATTGTTTTGTAGCTATATTTAATAGCTTCAGTCACAGAACAATCTAGCATAAACCATAACAAATTAAGTTTTTATCTGGATCAAATAATAAAATTAATTTTTCCAGTATTAAATCATTTTAGATATTAGTACTTTCAATGATGAAGAACTGCTTATAGCTCAAGTCAAAGATTTACACTATTCTATTAGGATCCCAAGTTTATATATAAATACAATTATTTTCCAAGTACTTAGGTCTACTTACAGAATCAGAAGCTGTTCCTGAGTATTCAGTGTATCTTAAGTATTTCTTAATTCTTTAATGTTATCAGGATTAAAAAAATTAAGATATTCATATATAATCCACCCATTTCATGCATGTGAGTATTAAAACTGCCATTATCATTTATTTTAAAAACCTTCAATGAATATATAAATTGACTTGAAAGAATAAGTGTACCTAATTTTCTGAGTATCTCATCACAAAAGTCCTAGAATTTCCTAATTACACACTTTAGGGCTAGAAAGACTTTATCTTTACCTGCAGAGTTACCCGAAAATAATTTTCCATATAACATTCAAGAGTGTAAATATACCATATAACTACTTTTGCTGTTTTTGTGTCAATGTAATTTTACCAACTTTAACTGTGTATGTATCAAAGCTCAGATTACTTATCAGTACATTGACATTTCTATTCATGTAAGGTTATTATCTAGTGAAAGACCTGATAATTTTAACTTTCTTCTTCATTAATAATACAACTCTCTAAAGTTACTTGATTTGATATAGAGTTGGCCATATTAAATAACCCAGGATCTGTTGTATTATTGAACCATTTAGAGAAAATCAGTTTAAAATTGGTGTTAAATCTACCTTTTACAATTAAATTTATTTTTTAATGTTGTTGTGGTGTTCAGTCCTAAGACTGGACTGATGCAACCCTACAAATTTAATCGTGTACAAATCTTTTCATTTCTACATAACTACCACATTCACAGCTTCCATAATATGATAAGTGTATTTCCTCTTCTGTTCTTACTCCACACACTTGATAATTTTACAATACTTTCATGCCTCAAATTGTGGCCTATTAATCCATCAATTCTCTTGGTCCAAATTCCTCCATATTGTTCTCTCTTCTCTTATTCTGCTTAGAACTTCTTGGTTTGCTTCTCTATCTACCCATACAATTTTCAGCATGCTTCTATGGGACCACATTTCATGTTTCGCAACCATTTAACACCACACACTATACATTTTTAGTAATTATTTCCTAATATTCATACTTTTATAAGCTTTAAGTAAATTCTTCTTTTTGCGAAAGCCTTCCTTGCCTATGGAAAACCAAGATAATGGAGTGTAGTATGGGAAACAGTGGAATAACAAGTTGTATTAGATTGGGAAGGGATATTTTGAAGGAAGTTAAGGAATTCTACTACTTGGGCCTAGCATAATAACTAGGCATGGTAAACGTTGGAGTAAATACCAAATGTACCTAAAGCGCCCAGTCTGGGTCAACTTGACCCCATGTTCCTGTCATTTGACTCGACTTATTTTCTCAGTATTGCCTATACGTTTCTTGGCATAAAAATTAGTAAATCGGAAGTCTTTGTAGATTTCTTTTTTGCTATTTGTTCTTTCCTGGTATTCAAAGCAAACGGACAAAATATTGTCACTAATGTAGATTGTAGCCTACCCAGGCTCGGATTTAGGTGATTGGAGCGATTGAGCCCAATCGGGCCCCGCACATGAAGGAGCCCCGCAGAACACCAAAATTAACAAAATTGTTAAGCGACTACCGAAATACTGGAGTCGAACAAGTTTTATTTCAAGCAAAAACTCTTGCAGAATATTTAGAAATATCAACAGAATTACGAAATAAAAAGCTTCGGAAAAGAATGAAACATTTCAATTATGAAGACGATGATGAACCTATTGTAGATCCGATAAACGAATACAAGATATCTTTTTTAATTTTGTTTTAGATAAAGCTACAGAATCACTAAGAGATTGTTTTGAACAATGGAAAAAATCATAATGATTTATTAGGGATTTTGGGAAATTTTTAAACATGGAAAAAGAAGCACTTCAAAAACATGCAGCTAAATTAGAAATTTCTCTAACAGATTCTAGGTTCGAGAAAATGATGCACCAATAGTGAAGGAAACTGATATAGATGGAAAAATGTTAGTTGAAGAAATGGAGGCTTTAAAATCTATCGTTCGATCAGAATTTTTTGAAAATTCATTTAAAATGTTCTAATTTTATCACAAATTGACAGAGCAACGACATTTCTAAACTTGTTTATTGCTCTCCGAATATATTTAATAATTCCAGTAAGCGTTGCTTCTGGAGAGAGATCATTTTCCAGACTAAAACTAATAAAAAAACTATGAGATCGACAATGACTCAGGATAGATTAAATAGTTTAGCAATTATGCCTATTGAAAGTGAAGAAACAAGGAAATTGGATTTTCAAACTATTGTAGAAGAATTTGCAGAACAAGAACTTAGAAATATGTAAATTCATATATTCATATTCAATTATGTAAATTTATATTCAATAAAATGTAATTGCTTTTGTATTTTGTGCATTTTTATATTTTAATGTATGTAGAAGTTTACCTATCTTATGGTCCATGGCATTTCATTATATATATAACATGAAAAGTTACACTTAACAATGCAGGCCAGCTTGCGAGTTGCAATTGTTGAGGAACTGACGCAACCTGGGCCAACAATGTGGTCTGGCGAGACGTTGAGTCGTCATGGGGTGATTGGAGAAGCAGGTTGTGTCGGCGGGACGACGAGAGAATGACCACCACGCCCAGCAGATATAATTTTTTCTCATGCTCTGATTGGAATTAAAACTATTAAAATCAAGTTTTGGTGTTTGTTATGAAAAATACCTGGCGCCCTAAAGGAATTAAGAAATCCACGAATACGGCGGAACGACGGATCTGCTACAATATATTGAATTTGTATTTTACTTAAATATTAAATAAAAATCCAATCGGACCCCGCACTTATTGGATCCGGGCCTGAGCCTATCGGTATAATTGCTGAGTTATCGAATATTTCTTCTGATAATCCTGACAGAGGAGAAACTTCAAATATAAATGATTTTCTTGTAAGAGAAAGAAGTTCGGTCTCTTCAAGCAGTGCATTTGTCTATAGTAATTTATTCCATATTTATGGATTTTGTGACAAATCCGTCAAAAAAATATGAACACCACTGGTCCAAATTAACTCAAGAGTCTGCAGGGGCAGTCATGAACTCTTTGAGAATCAAAAGGAAAAGAATGCATACGTGGCATTAAAGTAAATATTTATAATTAATTTAAGACAGGAAAGAAAATTAACTCGTTGTTTTTAAGCATGCCACATAGAAGAGATGGGTCAAAATAACACAGCGTCGACGTTCTAGGTAAATCAAAAAACGTGGGCGTTTTAGTTTTAAAGAGATCTCGTTTTAAACCTGCATTTGCATGTTCGGTATCGGTTCTTATCATTCGGGATAGTTTAAAAATACGCTATTAAATGTTCAAATCATTATACTCTTTCCGAATTAAATCAGCATTTTGTCTGGAACATCATGAAGGTATACTTCTTACTAACTTTATGGCACACTGATTTTTTTTCCTAAGCGATTACGACCACTTAAACGTACACATTTTCATTTCAGTATTTATTTATTTCTTCAGAATGTTCTTTGGTAGTTCTGCGTCTGTTAAACAATTTACTGACTTTAATCAGAAACCGTTTTTGTGGAGGCACGATAATGTAACGAATTCACATTCTTTGAACCGTAATGTGGAGAATGAATGGCCGCGCCGGTAAGCATTACGTGAATGCATTTTTCATGGGAGTCATTGTTGACAAAGCAGCAGTTATTCTTCTGCAATAAGGACCCGTTACGTATTGACCACTGTAATGCGGCCATCGCACGATCCCGTGTGCCACTCTGGCAACGATTCCTGCGTTGGATGGACTATACTTGACTGAGATATCAAATATAAAAGCCTCACAGCTTTGTAGGGCGCCACGATTCTAGAGTTGTTGTACAAATACAGAAAGTATTGCATCATACATTTTGGTAACAAACATTAGACGTAGTTGCACTCAACGACAGTTAAATTGAAAATTATTTATAGCATTTTTAAATACCTTGAAAATATTAAAATAGAAGACTATTTGACCCATAACACATACACTATCTGATGGGTAGGCATGCTTTTTTGTGGGGGCCGTATAAAAAATATTGATGGTGGTCCAAGGGCCAAAACAAAGGCAATTGATGTAGTAATATTTATTTATTTTATTTAATGGTACTACATATAATAAAATAATAGTGTTATAACTCTAACTAGTGTAAGAATGGGATTGCCTTTCTTTTGCAAGAACTTCAATATTTGGCGAAAGAGATGTTGCTGCGCATAAGGAGCTTTCCAAATTAGTATCGATAATTAACAATGGGTACTGCGAAAGGGAGACATCATTTTACTAATAAAATTAATTCGACTTGAATATTTATCTTTGCAAGCATGACGTCGCGCGACGTGGCGAGCCGTATTAATTACTGAAGGGCCGGACAAATCTTGCATGAGAGCCGGATGTGGTCCGCGGGCCGGGGTCTGCCCACCGTTGCAATACAGCAATAAATATGCTATTTGGGTAGTAAACATAAATTCCCGATATTCAGAACTGTGGTACAGTAAGAACGGAAATGCAACTTCAGCCTCTGAAGAAATCGTTTTGAAGGTCGAATTTCAAGGAGATGAAGACAATAATTCTGGTTTTGAAGGTTTGAAGGATAGTGTTGAGATATTTGGTAAAAATATTTTCAGTGATAGAGGAACTAATGAAATACGGGAAGCATGGATAGCCAATTCTCTGTAGCAGACTGAGTTTTGTAGATTTATTTCTGTAGATACGTGTTGTCAGATGTCATACTTAAATGTTTACCCTGAAGACTAACGAAGTATTTTTACAGTTTGAAAATGTTGAATTGTTTTCTTTCTTTCACTGTTTCATAATTTCCTGTATCGTACAGAATGGAATTCTCAATAGCATTTTCGTCAAATACTTTCATTGTTGGAGAGTACTACAAAGCAAAGCAACTAAATGTGTCATAAATAACATTGTGCGATTAGTTAATGGCAGAGGATTTTTGTAGAACAAAGATGACCGAAGGAAATGTGATAGGCAAGGTGAGCAATAGTGAGTGGATACAGAGAATACTGTCTTTCATAAACAAGAAGCTGTACTGAATTTATTGAAGTGCATTCAGCTCAATATTTAATTTTATTTCTTTTTCCCGTAGCTGTTAATTACCCTTCTTCTTACGATTTATTTCTTCTTCCGAGCCACTTCGAAAATTGACCTCATTTTTCCATTCGGCAAAGTAGTTATTCATTATGGCCATGAAACTGCACTTAATATTACGGAGACATGCCTTCTAAATATACTAGTTCCGAAAAAGAAAGAAAAGAACATTTTCAGCTGGAAGTAACCTGGATTCCACGATTCCAAGTATTCTGGTTTCCACGGAGGGTCTCCTTTTTCTGTCAGAAGTGTTCCTTTGTCGCGTGTATTTAATGAGACTAATTACGGTATCCGTTTTCACATATGACGAAGCCAAAATTTAGGCTACAGAATTTAGGAAACATCAGATGTTTCGTTGTTACAATAATATTTATTTCTGTAAAAGAAGAGTTAGGCTCAAAAACACGTATTTTAAGCCTTAAACCGCCACATATCGGAAGGTATATTTTTAATAAATGATTAGGACAAATTTTGTACATACCACTCCTTTCGTATAACTGATAAAGACATATATATATTGCACACAAAAGGTGTAATGTACCCGAATGTCAATTTTTAACAAAATCTTGTTAATATTAAAGAATTAAGAAACACTCCAGTTGCAGTGAATAGTGATTTTCCATTACTTCTGCTTAACGACTCATTCTACTCTAAAAATAAGTCTTTGGAAAATAATTTTATAAAATTAAAATAGTCGCACCAACATCAAAGCTAGTTAGGTAACTTATTTCCCTTTCTTTGTCGGGTATACCCAGTCAGGGCTCTTGAATACACACACAAACATCCAGGCCGGGGCAAGGAATCGAACCTTGGACATCTGTGGTTCGAGGCTGTGGCCACAAAGGCAGCTTAAAGTATTTTTACATCAACTTGGAATGTTAATATAACGATGTATATAGTTAACCTTTTCATTTATTTTATAATGTAAAAATTTATTAATTTGATAGAGATAAAACATTTACCATACATGTTTCTTCTGCACTATAAATGATGCGGAATATTTCTAATTATAATAAAGTTTAAATGAGTCAGACCACAAGCTAGAGGTAGAGCAGATTGTTACTAGTAAGTCACATCCTGTAGTTGCCGTCAAGCAGTGTGGAATGAGTCAATCTTTGTACTGACTCTATTAATAAAATATAATGAAATAATTAATATATTATTGAGATCGTGACCGATATTGATGTGGAATCCGAAGTTAAGACAGTCGTTGATTTAATTTCACCTTCCGAATCGGTTAAGTGAAAGGTAAGCTCCGAAGGGCACGGATGAAAGGGGCTGACTAAATGTTCCTCACATACTTTAAAACGTGTGGAGGAATTTGAATCAAAATTTGTGCATATGTAATTTATTACCCTTAATCAAACAAGTTGTGGTGAGACAACCTCAGCAAACAGAAAGCTTGGGGTTGAAAAAGGAAGCACTAACAAAAATTGGAGAACCACCGATATTAATGTCAAATAACTAGTTTTAGTATTGACTGGGGTTAATTATGGGTAACTTTAAGAGGTTCCTTAAAATCTCTGCAACGCAAGAGTCCCAAAATATCCCAGCACATCAGTAATGAAAAATAAGCCCGCTACACTTTGAAAATTGACAATTATACACATCATTCCCTTGAATACAAAATTTTATTAGTTCTGACTTACTATGCCCACACCATCTAGAAGGCGTAAAAACTTCATCTACATCAAAAGGGGGAGTATTAACCTCATGCTGTAAGGTGTTGATATGAAACACTAATGTTGTTGTTGCTGTGGTATTCAGACCTAAGACAGGTCTGATGCTACCTATCTTGCGCAAGCCTTTTCATTTCCTCATAACTAGCACATCCCACATCATCCCTAGTCTGATTAGTGTATTCCACCTTGGCCTCCCTCTTCTGTTCTTACCCCACACACTTCCCTCCAAGGTTTTGCAAGGACTTCATATCTTAAAACATTGCCTATTCTCTTGGTCAACGTCCTCCATATTGTTCGTCCATCCCCTATTCTGTTTATAACTTCCTCGTTAGTAATTCAATCCACTCATCTGGTTTTCAGTTTTGGCCTATAGCACCACATTTCAATGGCTTCAGTTCTTTTCTTTTCCGCAACTCCTATCGTCCACGTTTCGCACCCATATAACACCAAGCTCCATACGAACATTTTTAGCATCGATTTCCTAATATTCACTCATATTATCCGTAAGTAAATTCCTCTTTTTCGCGAAAGCCTTCCTTGCTTGTGCTATCCTACTCTTTATGTCTATTATACTTCTACCATCCCTGATTATTACGTTTCCCAAGTAGGAGAATTCCTTAACTTCCGTCAAAATATCCCTTCCCAATCTAACACCCTTTGTTATTACACTGTTACCCAAACTAAACTCCATTACCTTGGTTTTCCCTCTTTAATCTCAAATTGAAGTCTTTCTCCATTACCACGTTAATGCCATTTATTATGGTTTCCAAGTCTTCTTCTGAAACTATAATATCGCATCGCCCCTTTTCAATTCCCTTCCTATGCTATTAAAGGGGTTTTGCCTGTTTCAGGATAACCTTCATGTAGCCTGTTTAACCCAAAAAATCGAAATAAACGAGGAAAATAATTTTTTATACGAGAATTAATGTGTATGCGGATTCAAGAGATTCTTGGGTTGAAATCGTCCTTTATCTCTTTGATGTGTAGAAACCGTAAATTGAGTATTCATTGTCATGCAGTATTGTTAGATAACAATGGAAACATGTAAGGGGAGAGTTGACACTTAACTTTCTCCTCAGCAAGAGACGTTTCGGTTGTTGAGCGAGAACAACTTTAGTGAAGAACGAGAGTAAGACCATTTATTTTCATCTCTAGGTCTGATCAAATATTCGATTTTAGAATTTTTTTAAAAACTTTAGTTTTTGATTGTGAAACCTACGAATCAGGGTCTTCTGCCAATCGGTTGACAATTTCGATGGATTAGTTAGGGTGAGCATAATTTATTGTAATATTAATTGTAGAGAAATAAATAAACAAAAAGACGACCAGTAAGTCAGCAAATCATTTTATTACTATTAATATAAATACTACGTTTCATCCAATTTTGTGGAATTCTTCAGGTAAATTATTAAACGGATGAACTATTTACAATAGATTAATTTGGTGTCGCGGACCATCTCGTGTAATGATTACGGCCGAAAGTTTCAACTGAAGACCAGAAAAATATGATTGAATTGCAGAGGAACACTAATGAACACGTTTTGCCTCCTTGTTAATTGCTATTTGTCTAATGTCCCTAATAAACAAAAATTATGGAATGCTATTTTACTATTCAATTATGATTTTTTTATGGTAACCATGTAAATATTAACTAACATATTCACTATTAAGTTAATCTAAAAATTGTATTGAAACAGCATCTTCCAAATAAGAGCATTTACCAGTTTGCTTTTATAAATATGTATCCCGTTTTGAAAGATATAATAATTATTCAACAATGGGTATCAGATTATTGTTCCTTGCAACATTTCAGAATTGCTCGAGAGCTTTATGAAGTATGAGGAAATTTCATGTCCGGGTTGAGAGGCAGGAGGTGACCATTATTGCCAAGTAGAAATGTGGTTTCAAAAATGTTAACTCGTAAAGTTTTGACCTACAGTAGGTCTTGATCAAACACTGATTATTGATAAGCTGAGGTTATAGAGAAATTTTGAGATACAAATAAATCTATAAATTTTTGCAGAATGACTGGCATATGTCATGTTAGATTGCGGTTAACCTCAGTTTATCAACAATCTGTGTTTGACGAAGACCTACAGGGAGGTTGAGTGAAACAGCTTTACTAAAAAAAATGCATATAGTCGGTAATCAAGGTCAACGTTCTTAGATTAATATCAGTCAATAACCGTATAAACGTATATGTATCTTAGTTTCTTTTGACATGTTAATGTGAACGTAATTCTATAATTCGTGCTACGAAATGGAATCAAACGTAGAAATTTTTCCGAGTTATCCAGAATCTATTAGGTATATGACCAATTTATGTATTATAATAACGATTTGTCTGTATAGTTTAAATTAAATTATAAATAATGTCAAAATGAACAGTAAAAATTATAATTAATTTATTTCATTTAAATTAACGGCATGTTTATGTTCGGATATGTTGCTTTATGAGATTGACAATAAAGATATTAAAACTGTAAGTAGAAACTAAACGATTGTAAAATAGCTTAAGAAGATAAAATAACGAAGATAAATACCGTAAAGTTGAAATTTACTTCGAAACATTATAAATACAGCTCAAAAAATCAGAATCAGTTTGGCATTAAGGGTATTCATATTAAGTTTAATGTCATGAATCTGGGAAACAAATCGGCATCCATAATTGGTGGCTTAATCTGAAATATGTAAATTATCACAGTCAAAAGTATAGTTGGTATGCGAAATTGTTTGGAAATGACAGATTATAACTTCGAATTTTGGTGATGGCTCTCTTGGTTTGGCCTATGTATGAAGATGAATAGCTATTGCATTCCAATCGGTTAACTGCATTGTGAATTTTTTTTTAACAACAAGGTCTTTCAAGTTTTGTATAATAGTAATAGATTATGGGTGGATTTAGTGTTGAGCTGAATATTGTTGTTTTTTAATTAAACAATTGATGACCTGGTACTGATTTTATTCTATAAATTTATTCGTAAAAACGTTTCGGCATGTTTTTAAGCCTTCTTCAAGTTTTCCTCCCACAACATTGTCAAAACAAAACAACACAGAAGTCCAACAATAGTGATAGAGATCCGAGGCAACACGTAATACTTGAACGCATTTTCCACAAGTAGTTTTCGCCAGTTTTTGTTGTTTTCAGTCCTAAGACTGGTCTGATGCAACCCTTTATTCTAACCCATCCTACGCAAGCTTTCTCATTTCTACATAGCTACCACTTCCTTCTAATACTAATTTTACAAGACCATCATGTCTCACAATGTGGAATAATAAGCTATCCCTTCCCTTACTCAAAGTCCTCCAAATTGTTGTTCCTTCCGCTATTATGCTAAGAACGAACTGAATATTAGTGATTTTTAATAGTTGCATTTCATGTATTGATAGCATGTCATATTAATATAATTTGTTAAAGCTGTGGTAGGATTTATATTGAATATTTGGCCTTTGTGTTTGAGTAATCTTCGTTTACGTACACTTGTGGATAGGAATTTTCTACTAAAATGTCTTTGATGAGTTTATTGTTGTTCTGGTGTAACTTATTGTGAGATAACAATATGTCTTTTTCAGTTAGGTTATTGGTAACAATTTTTTACGTTTGATAAAATGTTCCCAATATAAGTTTAAAACTCTGCCAGAAGCATGCTAATTTAAATGCATTAACTAACTAGCTATGCCCGTGACTTGGTTCGTTGGGAAATGGGACAAAACAGATACAGAATTTTGATAAAGTTGAATTAATTGTATATATATATATATATATATATATATATATACAATATATACAATTGTATATATATATATATATATATATATACAATTAATTCATCATTTATGTATCTATTTTATTTTTAATATCTAAACTTCAGCGTAAACTTTTTTTTTGGGGGGGTAACAGGCTACATGAGGGTGATCCTGAAACAGGCAACTCCCCTTTAATAGCATAGGAAGGGAATTGAAAGGGGGGGATGCGGAAGGTAGAGCAAGGTAGCCAAGCGTTAACTAGGGCCCCCGGGCTATGGTTTAAGGATCCTACCCGGTGTTCCACCTAAAGAGATGCAGGGAAAACCCTAGAAAACCTGCATCAGGTAGGTCGGGCATTGGGAACTATTCTCACGCCCTTCCGAATGACGGGAGACGAGTCTGCTGTGGGGTCGCAGCATTCCCTTCTCCGTGTCTCAGCCAGTTTCAGGAGGCAGTTGGCCGACTGATCCAATGGGATTAGCAGACAACTCTTGCCATATGCTCAAGGTCTTAGACCCCAGTACATATACCTCCTAAAATAGGTGCCTGCGAGAAAACTCCCGCAGTTGGTTTTGTGGAGCCTCATACGCATAGGCGCTGCAGGAGTTTTCTAGCAGGCTCTTCACCCCAGATTGATCGCGGGGCTCACCTGATTTATGTCGGGAATGCCTCGCAGTCTCTGGTTTTTCTATCAAAGTTCTCACATGCCGAGACACTTTCACCTATTTTAGGAGGTATATGTACTGGGGTCGAAGACCTTGGGCATATGGCAAGAGTTGTCCGCTGATCCCATTGGATCAGTCGGCCAACTGCCACCTTAAACTGGTGCAGACATGGAGCAGGGAATGCTGCGAACTCACAGAAAACTCGTCTCCCGTCATTCGGAAGGGCGTGAGGATCGAACCCAATGCCCGACCTACCCGATTCAGATTCTCTAGGGTTTTCCCTGCATCTCTTTAGGTGAAACACCGGGTAGGATCCTTAAACCATAGCCCGGGGGCCCCATTTAACCCTTGGCTACCTTGCTCTACCTTCCGCACCCCCCCTTTTCAATTCCCTTCCTATGCTATTAAAGGGGAGTTGCCTGTTTCAGGATCACTCTCATGTAACCTGTGTAACCCAAAAAAATGTAGCCTGTTAACAAAAAAAAATATTCGAGACTAACTTCCAGACAGACAGAAACTTCAATTGTATATTTATTTTAGTAGCTTTAAAAATGAGCAATTACTAAATATTAAAATTTATCTGACGCGATAAATAAAACTAATTTACGTATACAACGTATTGACGATTCAAATAACTTTATTATTTCTCTCTGCCAAGAATAGGTCAGTAACGGCGATAAATGTTTATAATTTAAAAAAATATATAGTATTATGGATAATGAGTAGAGGGAACCCACATTAACTATTGGAGATCTCGACGCTCGTATGAGCCACAAACACCATATACCGCAGAATGTTTTTCACTTATATATATATATATACTATGTACTGTGCCAGAAGCCTTCGCGGGAGTGAACTCAACAACTTCCCATAGTTTCATGGCGATCCGATGAATGGTGTAGTAATGCATAAAGGGTAAACAGACAGACATACGTTTGTAACATATATATCTACATATATATAGATTATAATTTTATTGCATGTTTTTGGCCTTATATATAAATTGATTTAAACTACAGACGTAAGCGGATATTATATCTCCCAAAATAATCAATTTACGTGTAATTTTTGAAGAAAAAAATCGTTATGATGGTCGACGTCTAGTAGAGTAAATATTGCAATTCCTCAGTCGTAGAAAAAGAAGTAATAATCCTTACAAAGATAGTTTTCTGACTTGAAGTTTATAAAAAAATAAAAACGGCCTATAAGTCAGCCTATAATTTTATTACTATTTAATTAATATAAAGAAAACGTTTCGTCTCCTATGTGAGACTTCATAAGGCATAAAATTTAGTAAATTCATGTCATTCACACATTGATTCCCTCGGCCGAAAATATTATTAAATATATTGAAGTATTTTCATGCGAGGAATTTGGTGTAGCAGACTACCTCCCGCGACGGTTACGCCCGAAAATTATTAATAATCCTTAATACTCCTTAATTCAGTCTAACCAAAGAAAGCCGTTATTGGCCTTTAGGTTTCTCTTATATAATATATACAAATAAGACACGGACAGCTTGTAAGTGTAATTTCCGGAAAGACGGAAAGGCTCGACCTTGGACACTAAACGTCGGAATGTAATGATATGAAAGGTATTTTCTTTTCTTCCCCCACAGCCAGCGGTCCGTGGGCGCTGTTTGCAAACATTTCACTGTGAAGGCTGCGGTAACGGTCGTTCGCATTCCCAGGTAGGTTAGCTTGCTAATTGTGGATGTAACGGGGCAGCCGACTGCAGGGTTCCGTGTCCATAACTGCAACACGCGTTCTGCTAAGCAAATGTGCCATTTAACTTATACTATGTATGTCATACGTTATAAAAGTATGTTCTATGAGGTAAAGAGTGAGAGCCGCTGATGTAACTATGGCAAAGCTTTAGAGCTCAGAAACTTGCAGAATATATTTTTCCTTTTCTTGAATATACTACACGGCGCTCTAGCAACGATTCCCAGTTGCTTACTACTCTTTGATTTGACCTAAACTTTGAAAATTACCTCAAGATTCGAGAAATCGATAATGGTTGAGATTTATAAATGGCAAACTAAGTCAGACGCAGGAAACATCTTAAAGAACTGATACGTGCAAAGAAATGGATTATATCATCCCGGAATGTTTGCTAATGTAATCAAGTAAAACGAATACATAATTTAGTGACCCACTAGTGTTAAAAGGGTCTACTGTTGTGAACGTCTTTTTTGTCAGTGTATTGTATTTCACTGCGTGATGATGATATAGAATTACTGCGGTCCTAATTAATTTCTCCAAGGCGTTTGACCTCATACTGGATCATAGAAAGATGGTATTCTAGGGTCAAATATTCTTAGATAATTGGGGTCATAGGGCGAAACATTGAAGTGCAATGGCATGAGAATTGCCCCAAGGTAGCGTTTCTAACACTAACTATAATCGTTATGTTGATAATATGGGGATGATTATTGAATCAAGTTGCCTCTTTCTTGACGACTATATCATAAAGCGTGAAGAAATTCATACACTAATAATAGTATAAGATTCGGAAAACATGACACAAACATTATATATTTATCACAAATTAAAACGTAATTTTTTAATTTAGTGTTTCGATAATAACATCCAGTGCTAAGTTTTCTGAATGAAATCTCGCAGGCAATGTCCGACCTCTCTTTCACACCATCGCGTTGTAAATTATCAATAGTGCTCGTCAAGTTCAGATTAAGGTCACGAACCGTCCGCGGATTATTCTCGTTAACCTTTGATTTCACATAACCCTATGAGGTCTGGGCGGCCAGTTCACATCGCCATTCCGTAAAACAACCCTACAGAAAATTTATCGTGCAACAATTCAACTTTCTCGTGCGCTGTGTGACATGACATCGTTCTCTAGGAAGAAAACACGTCAAATTTTTTTCCAGTTGTGGTCACAACGCACAAGACATCAATTGCATCGGACACACGTATTGATACTATTCCTTTCTTTTTTTGTTATTTTGATGTGAATTACCCTTTCAAACTTACCTAAAGATTGGGAACAGTGGCTACCCTTATTGTTTACTAAATAAAGTGTCTGGAGCACGCGCATTTTCAACAGGATGCAAATATTTTAGTAAATTTGGTAACGTGGCAGTTCAGAGTTCTGACACGCTTATTGGTTATAATTTGTTTCATGGAGAAATAAACCTCCCTCACACAGTCTACAATGTTACGTTTTTTAACAAGACAAAAAACTGTAGATATCAAGAACTAATAAAAATACAAATAGGAATACTGGAACTAATGTGATTTATAGAAATCATATCTCTTGAGAAGAGAATGTTGAAGTTAACTGGTCACATTTCTACACCTCATTTTGCCGATTTGCACACATTTAGATTTATTTGTTGCATCCGTTAGTCCTTTACCGATTAAAAAAGTAAAAAGTACCAATATATAAGCTACGCTTATAAGAAAATATAAGCAATCCATAAATTAGTATTGGTATGAAGTAAACTAGTTACAGTGAAGCGAAACGTTAAGGTAAAATAAGAATAAATTCAAATTTACAAGTAACGCAAAACTTCGCAAATAACACAACGCTTGAATCGGGACCTATTTGAAAGACGTGTTGCAGTCATCAATGAGTCTTATAATACAATAGAATACACATGGAGCGATATTTATGTATGCGAATTAACTTATACAACACTGATTGCGCACTATTTCAAGAAAATGGGTTTTAATTGGTTACTAGCCCGTTTAAAAATTTATCAACCGAGTAATATGAGCCTTGTAGCAGAAGAATTTGGTGAAGTGGTTTAAATTGTTAAAAAAAAATTAAATCTTCGAATAGATTGTTTTTTAAGTTTTAATCCAAAAAGGTGAAGTTGATTTTTATCTGATCGGAGTACGGATCGGTTTCCGGATCCGTGTGCATATTGTTGCCGTTGGTTAGGAATTGGCTAATATTACGCTGTACTAATTTTAAAATTTCTAAAATATAGACGAAGGGAAAGGTTAGGGTTCATTGGAGTGTACAGCGTTCCTTACAATCTTTGTAGTATAATATTCTTTCTGGAGTTTGCATATTTCGGAGCTCCTGGCGTATTGCCCTCAGCACATACAGGAATAAAAGAACAAAACACCAAAGTAAAAATAAAAAAACATTCAAATTTACGACATCAACTTGTTTTATGAAATGAATTTCACAAGTCACTGATAAAACACAGTAGTTTTCGTTCAATAGAACATAATCATCTGTTTCTTTATGTCCATCACATATCAGTTGTTGAAGTTGAGTGGGACAGGTCCGGTTGAGTGAAATTGATGTGTGACGGACAGATAGATAGATACACAGATGATTATGTTCTGTTCAACGAAAGCTGGCGGAATTTATCAGTGACATGTGAAGTTCATTTCATACAATAAATTGATGACGTAATTTTAATGTTATTTACTTATTTCGTAAATGTTGTACACGTCTGCTATTTAATTTTTATTTGTTTATAGTCGCACCAACTGTTGAGGTTATTAGCGACTGTAAACTATTAGCGGAAATTAAATCTATGTAAGAATATCACAGTATAGCTACTCAAAAAACACAACGTCCATGCCCATGTCAGGATTCGAACCCGGAATCTCTGTGGTACATAATAAACCACTTTCGCATTAATAACATGCGATGCTGCCTGAAGGGATCCTGATTATCGTGTCACCGTAACGAGTGAAGAAATTTTCTGCAAAATATTAGGGAAAGGAAAAAGCACAGAAGGAATATTCCTAAATAGGAATTTCAAAGAGGGCTATAAATTTTCGTTTTTCAGTGGTTTCTGTTTCTATAGAAATAAATGACTGATTACTTCGAACGATCTAAACAGTAAGGAATGACTACTAATTAGCAAAAAGCTAAGAGCAGATAAGGAAATCGTTCTTTCTAATTAAAACTATCATTACTGAGATTGTTTTTTATACTAGACGATTATATTTTATGACGTATTTTTTTATAAATCTTATTAAATGAAATAAACAGAGCCTTCGGACTTTGCCAAAGGAGAAGAGGTACTTAATTACTTATAAAATATTATATTCTAAAGTTTTTGTTCAAAAATAACGAACTGTTCAGTATAAAATACAACTAAACCAATTGTTTTGTCATTTCTATTTAAAGAGAATGCATTTAATAAGTATCAGTTTTATATTGCGAGTTCCTGTATTAAAGTTTGGAGCAAATTAAGCTCCACACGCAATGCATTGTTAGCAAGTTAGCGACTGTGAGCACATTAAGTCCGCGCTGCTTGGGAAGACAACAGGGACACTATCTGCTCTGACTTTCTAGGCTTTCACTGTGTCCCGGCCAGAAATAGAGAAACAGACTAACAAAGAAAGCTAGAACAGAACGCGACCGTCACCAGTGAAGTTGATGAGTACCTGGCTTCAGCAGTGGAATCTGCCTTTCCCTGTTGGGCTGCAACGTCCAATACAATAAAATAAATAAATAAAAAGCAAAACTCCAAGAGTGTCGAAAGAGTTCGTTACAACTTACATTGTTTTATACATAAGGAATATTTATAACATAAAATCCTGATTTTTTCTTGATTAAAATCGAACTTCACATTATAAAAGTAATATTACCATAATGCTAATTTTACAAAACCGTCATGTCTTAAAACGTGACCTATTAATCTATCCTTCTCTTGGTCAACGTCCTTCATATTGTTCGCTCTTCCCCTATACCAGTGATGGCCCGCGAGTCAAATGCGGCCCCCTCAAATGTTCTATCCGGCCCGCGAGACATTATTCCTAATATGACGAATAAACAAATAATAAGGGCTTTACGAAAAATAAATATTTTCCTCTTTTCCCTCTGTTTCGTTTTGTATCAGTGACGACGTACAAATTAATTGACTTATCCTAGATATTGGAATGTTATGTTGAGAATGAGAGGCACTGGCTGCTGGCAACTTTTTGGATGAGAGTACAATTGGCAACGGAGCCTCTTCGCAGTAGCTACTCCCTCTACCGCGGCTATATATAGAAAAACGTTACTTGATTCAGACCTGTCTTAGCGTTGTTGGTTTTCTAGTTTTATTCTGCTTATTGAAAAAACTTTAACCCCAAGGTGTTATCCAAGAAACGTAAAGTTGATTATGAGTACCGTGTTTTCAATTATGGAGTTGGAAGTAATTTTTATTAGTTTTTATGGATAAACCACTGTTGCGCGACTCATGGTTGCATGTAATAATGGTTAGTAAGATTAATAAATTTGGGAGATAGGAATGTGTAGCAGCTAGACACGAGCGCCTGCCTTATAGGATTTCACGGTCTAAAAATAAACGCTGCGTTTCAGGAACGAAGGAATGTTCCCCTCCTCCTTCACTTAACGCTGCAAGGGTTCCCGAAAAACAGCCCCCGTTTGCCCTACGCTGACATGAAGTAGAAGGATAAAGTTTGTTGATTCGTTCTCCCATAAAAGCACGGGTAAGTAGGAACCAAACAGAGGCTTTTGACGATCACTGATCCAGGGAGAGGTTGGGTGGTCAGACATATGCGGTTGATGATGACGGAGAGAGGAAGTAGTCTATGACCGGGTCATGTTGTAGCGGAAAGACTGTTCTGTGACGATCAATTTGTGCAGATTTCTTTGATAGCCTATTTACCCTACGGAAAAACCTTGAGTGTAGAGAACATCTGCATATTTATCTAGCCGGAAAATAATTTTTATTTTTTTATCACTTTTTAGTAAAATAATTATTGTGTTTTTATAATAAATATATATTTGTCATCGTAAAACCTTCAAGATTTCCTATGAAAGGCACTCTAGACCACTGTGTCTCATCTGCAACGAAACTGTAGCAATTTACAAAGAATATAACATTTCATGATGCTTCAACTCTAAATTACATTGGCCCGCCTAAAGTTTTTTTTCCTTACCCTTGGCCCCCTCTGTAAAATATTTGCCAATCACTGCCCTATACTGTTTAAAACTTCCTCGTTAGTGATTCTATCTACCCATCTGATTTTCACTCACGCACTATGCTCTGCTATTACACACGACACATCACACAAGATCAGCTGGTTTTCTGGTGAGGTGTTGATTAACACTTTATTTTTAAACATTTCTATCACTTGTACAGCCCCATATCTGAATACCATAGAGCCATATTGGTTTCAATATTTGAATATTTTATTGGAAATTGAAAGCTTGTAATTTCTTACACTTAGCCTGTAGTGTCTTCTATAGTAAATGTTTAATTTCGCTTTTTTTTCTTAACGTGTTCTTTCTACCTGAGTTTGGCGTCTAGTCATACTTGACACTGTTCTCATAGGTCACAGTGATGCCATTTATATCTTGAATCCTTGTTTGTAACGATGGTATGGATTGATTTCTGTTCGTTTAACTTATTCTCCATTGTTTTGCCCAGTCAACTACTGCATTGCTGGCCTCTTGTAGTCTTCTAGCTGACGCATTTTGATTTTTTTCCTCTGCAAGTATCCCGGTGTCATATTTTGCCACCTCGGTTTCATCCAGTTTTGGGATATCATTCGTATATAATAAGTATAGAATACTCTGCCTTGGGGTACTCCTGCTCCTATCTATTTCCAATCGGAGGATTCATCTTCTTCTTGGACTGTGAATAGTCTATCTGTGATATATGGTGTTTAAATAACTACATATTCCATTGGCAGCATTTTGTATAGTTTATGTATAAAGCCATCTTGCCATATTTTATCGAAAGCTTTTGACACATCTAAGAAGGCTGCTGAGCAGACTTGTTTTTCTTCCAGTGCTCGTTGAATAATATCAGTTATTCTATGTTCTTGATCTATTGTTGAACGCTTTTGTCTGAATCCGAATCGGAATTCTGGTATCAGATTATTTTCTATTATATCACAGATATGCTTGATAATTTAGTTAAAATACGAATACAAGGAATATTTGCACGGAAATTTTTAGGATAACAAACTTAATCTTTTTATTTGTTAATGTGTATTTCTAATGTTTGAATGATTTATGCTGTTTCATATTATACAATATTGTGTTGCAATATAATAACGTCCCCTCCCCCCTCTCCTCCCATTTATTTTTCCAGACTAAGTCGTGAAGTTTACATTCGTGATTGTCCCCCGTGCCGACCGTTAGGACAGACTTCTTGGCTGCTGTATGATAATTATTCCCGTTGGTACCGTATGAAGCCAGTGACGTAATAGCCTACTTCTCAGGAAACATCTTCGCTGCTAAGAAAACTAAGGATTTCTAGCCCTACCTCCTATTTTTATTACTTCTAAATGAACGGTCCACGTAATCGAATTTCACGAAATTAGATACTTGTTCTTGGTGTGCTAGAAGCTTCTTATTTTCAAATATGTTACCAGAAATTGTTAACAAGGCTAGTTTCTCTGTAGCACCGTCTTTTTAAAACTAAATTAAACCCGTCGTAAGAGTCTTTAAATTGGATTTTATTTTTTAGTACTGTACAACAATTATAAGAATATTTCTTCCTGTACGTAAATATTTTATCCCAATTATGTATTCAACTGTGAGTCGTTAAAACATTGCTAAGTCAACTACTCAGACAACTCTGGATATGAACACTTCTGATACTATATCGTGGAATCAATCAGGTTCAAAACTAAATTGGAAAGAACAAATTCAAAAGAAACGAAAATGAATGTAGTTGGGCATTCGAGAGCTATTCTGCCATTGGAGAGCATAAACTTTATACAAAGCCATCATTAAGAACATATGGACATTCGCTTTTGAGCTATGTGGATTTGCTAGAAAATCCAACACTGCCACAACGCAAATATTCTCATAGCTAAGCACGAACTATACCTAGGCCCAGTGCTACCTTTCATAATGTATGTCATTCATGACCAATGAAATAAACATCATGATAGATTGTAAATTCACTATATAGCGCCATAGTATAATTATTATTTATTATATACGTATTTCTTGAATTTTACTAGAAATATTCACAAAGATTGGGAGCTTGACCAAAGCGACAGCCAATCGCCGCATCTACGCTCGAACCTGGATGTTCCCGAATAAACTTAAGTTTTAAGTAGGGTGCAATGGTCGAAAGTTAATAAAGTGTTTAAAAATAAATTTAACTGACGAAGGTTTTTAATATGTATTATAAATTATGTTTTTTTAAAAAATCCCCTTTTGAAGTTGAATTTTAAGGAGGACGAAGGTAGCTCAGCCGACCTCCTGTGGTCTAGTGGCTAGCGTCGCTGCTTCACAACACAGAGCTCCTGACGTCTTATCGTGGCATAGGCTTGGATGTTTGTAACGTCATGGTAACGGAGACTGGACTTAAGACTGCTGGAGATTCGATACGCTGACCACGCATTACTCCAAATTCATAAGTCCGCAGTCGACCCGGTGGCCAAGGCCCTCAATGGACTGCAGAGCCAAGGAAGAAGGAGGTAGTTCACCAAGTACATTCTGAATGCGAAATTAGTCTCTTGGGTTGGACACCCGTGCCTTAGATAGAAGATATAACAGTGATTGTAGGTTGAATACTGATATTGCCTACGGCTCAAACCAAGCAAAAGACCGCTTATAACAAGAAGACAAGCACCATTACTTCCAATTGCAGGGACACCTCAGCAAATATCTGGTAAGAATGTTCGTCTACAGTAAAAGTGGTACTTTTAGGTAAAGAGTGCCAAACTAAAAGGTTCTGAGCGGGGTATAAGAGGAATCGCCGTGTTTGTAGAAGTTACTATGAATGAGGGACTTAAGGATAGAACACCTGATAAAATAACGAAGCAAAATAATAGAGTTAGTGGTTGAGGGAGAAAACGTCAGCGACAAACCGAGACTCGCCTTCTAGTAAAAATCTTGGGACTTTCAATGATGAGCATGGGAGGGCATTTTCTTCAGGCTGTTCGTACAGCGGATGTGAGGCACACTTCTGGTTAAGTATTTTTTTATTTATGTGCACAGTTAAGAAAAATCCGAAAACGTAATTGGATTCAGCATAAAAACACTTCAGCATTCAGTTATTCTTTTACTAGTTGGGTGCCCGACGACGTCCGAGAATTCATTTATATTAACCCTCTACAGTATTTAATTCGACTGTAATCCCTTTGTCAAGACGGATTAAACCATCAGCGAGAAAGTCACATTTTAGAAATTTTACCTTTACACGCCCCCAACTTTATGAAATCTTTTATAACAACCGTGATGACTCAATATCTTAATCCACTGGCACTTTAAATAAGCACAGTAAATCAAAAGAAGTATTAAAAGGGTATGTTACCGATATATACAGGATCATTAACAGCTAAAATTATTTATTTGAATGAACATATACCTTCCGTTTATTCACGCTTTAAATTACCGTACTCTACCCCAACCCCCAGACGTGTTAATGGTGTCTTGCCTTACACTCACTGGCTGCTTCTGGATTGTAACGAACACGTGAGCAAAATTTGGTCGAAATTGCTCTACACGTTTAGGTTTGTATGCGGCACATACATTCACAAAAATTGTAACAGTCAATTATATTTATGATTAGAAGATACTTGAAACATCTCATGATCTGATTACGTGAAATGATGTATCTATATATCAACGAAAAAGAAAATTGAGTGTGTGTGGGCCGTGTCTTTATATAATTAATCTGCGCTACGACTTTTTGTTGTATTTTAACTTATTTAACTAATGAGTATAATTTCTTAAATTATTTCAGGCTTAACAGCAATTTAAGTATCTGATTTGACAGGCTACGTGAGGGAATGATATGTCCATGTTTAACTTATATATGTAATTGGGGTAGGGCCTTTTTAGCCTGAAAGGGGTAAAGGAATTAATCTAAATCTTTAAAAGATCAACAGAGAACTTATCGGGGACGATCAGCGCTAAGCACCAAAATTTCACGACAATCGGATGATTGCCTAGGGCAGACCTTATGGCTCGCAGTTGGTTTTAAACAGGTCCGGTTTTGACGCGGCAATTAGAGGATAAACAAACATTTTTATCAATATCTTATGAACCCTGTAATATATCTAAATGAACAGACGAAAAATTAAGTTAAAATTCGTGTTTCAATCTCTTAAATTCTCGTTGAAATCCGTTGAACCGTTACGCTGTCTATTCGAAATAAACTTTCATAATGAAATACACTTCAATTTTATTGGTATAGACTTAGAACGAAAGAAAAAAGTTTATTATTTAAGTTTAGTGTTCTATTCCTACTTTTCCTAATTATCCGGGTTTGAAACAATTCTTTGTTTGCAATGCGACTTAGTTTTTAAAACATGCTTGTAATTGGAATATGAATTCAATGCCCTCGGACAGAAAAAATAGTTTATTCATTCCCATTTTAAATCTATATATAATTGAGTTATCAATCAAGGTTATGTTTTAGTCTAGCCCCCACATAAGCCATAGGGGTGAAAGACCGTTACATAAAGATAATACGGAAACAACCGAGATTGGTGTCAAATACGGGGTAAGTCACTGAGATAATTCTGACGTTCAGCATGTCGGTTAAACAGTAGTTCAGCCCCTATGAGTGGGGTGGATGGGTGTGAAACTGAGATCCCCGTAACAACTTAAAAGCGTGTTGTAATTTCTACCAAACTTTGTACATATGTTACAGAATCCAGGAGTAGTGTGATAATACTCCTACAACATTAACAACAGTCGTTTACTAATACTTTTAATTTATGTACAATTGATTAGTGTTATAATTTTTAAATATAGACACTGCAACGTTTCAAATGTTTTTTAATCTAGTTATTATTTGATTAAATGTTTTACCATTCAGTTCTCTTATAAATTAATTCCGAGTTAAACGCGCAATTGTTCCAGTTTGAAACATGTAACAAAAGTAATTTCATTGTTGTTAGTCTGTAGTATGTATGCAAGGCCAGGCTCGTATTGCAGCTGGCATACTGATCTTGTTCATTCTATTGTTTGACGCAATTTTCTCCATTTAGCATTCTTCAGAGGGAAGAGAAAAGAGAAAAACAGTTGTTTCATAAATATATTTATAAATATTCAGGTTCTCGTTACGATGGAAATTCTAATGTGACCCCGAAATGTTATCCTTCCAAAAACGAGGTTTGAAATAGGTTATTTTCAATACACAGCCAGGTTAGATACAGAGTTAACGATCTACACCCAAGTTGGTTGACTTTTAACCGAATTAATCAAATAATATATCCCTCAATTTTCTTCAGGATTCTACTACAAAGAAATGTAACAAAATGAGAAAATATAAAGTAACTTTTTCCTTACTAAAATAAAAAATACAGTCTATTTACTGAATATTTTATTTATTCATACTTAATCGTCAGACTATGTATTTATTGAATATTTAGTTAAGGAATAAATTATTAAAATTTCCAGTTACTTAATTTATTTTGTTAAAACGTAACTTACATTTTTTAAGTGTTTATATTCTTAAAACTAAATAACCTATAAATAATGATAGAATCTTGAATCACAATGCTGTCACTATATATAAATAAACTATAAGAAAATCAAGAATTGACTTGCGATAATACTGAAATTTTAGACTTTTTACTTGAAATGTTATTAATTAAAATAACATAAGCACTGTAAATTCTTATAATGCCATTAAATTGAAAAATATTTGTTACCCTTGATAACTTTTAATATTTTATTAAAGATATTTTAAAATAATTTTTATATAAATTTAATATAAGTAATTAAGTTTAATTTTTATTATTGGTAATATTTATATTTGCCGACCTCCTGTGGTCTAGTGGTTACCGTCGCTGCCTCACAACCCAGGGGTCCCGGGTTCGAATCCCCGGCGTGGATGTCATAGTCGCGAAGACCGGGCTAAATGCTGCTGGACACTGACCACGTGTTACTGCAAATTCTGAATATGTCATGCAAGATGACAGTCCACAGTCGACCCGGTAGACCCAGGCCCTCAATGGGCTGTAGAGACAAAGAAGAAGAAGATTTATATTTATATTGAGGAATTATTTGATATTTTGGTTTCTTTAGTCTTTAATTCTTTAATGATTGGATACTACGTATTTTAACTTATTTTATTCTCACTAATTCCCATTGTCTAGTTTAATGTTTCATACTTAATTTTTACTCATACTTATTTTTCTTCATTTCCACTGTTTCACATTAATGCATTTAGTGGTCTATTATATGTAGTTACTCTGTGTTTCTCTTTCCACTGTAGTTTCGTTTATTGATCTTTACTTCCTTCCTTTTTATCCTCCTTTAGCCACTTTCAGAGGAAGGAGTGAAGCAATATTGGGTTCTCTTAATGTATAATCGATTACTTTGTACGAAATTGAAATAATTAACTAATTTCATTAATTCACAATACAATTTTATATACGAGGCTACTTAAATATTATGACAACCAGAAGATATATAAAAATGTATTTGTACTGTCAATAAGTTTTAAATGGACATTTTGGATGTGAATGTATCAGAGGGATTCTGAACTCGCAAGCAAGGATCTGCTATGTCTGTTTTGTCCCAGAGAAATCACTACTTTTCCTTACGTCTAATGTTTCAACACAAAAGTTACGAACAATTCAGCTAATATAAATTACTAGTAGAAGCACGAAATACAACCACACATTTGCTCAGCAAAGTTCTTCTCGAATTATCCAAAATCCTGTAATTTTAAGCGGAACTGCAATTAAAAATACACATAGGGGAAGCCGGGACGGAACGGGACACTTATTTTTTAACAATTTTTGTAAATTACGGAAAAAGAAAAATGAATTCATAAAAGTAAAATTTAGTTTATTCTATTACCTACTTAATCTAATATCAATGTTACTTAAAACAACGAATTTAGATTTTGATGAATTTTTAAAAAGAAACTTACAAAATTCCCGTTCTGCCCCGTATTTACAATTAATGTAATAGAATTTAATTTAAGAAAAATCTAAACACCTTTTGTGTTTTCTTTCTTATAGTTATTTGGCGTACGGTTAATCGCTTTATTAATTTTTCCTTTCGGAACTGCACAGTCTTTGCTAACATTTTTCCCCTTTTCCCATTCCTTTTCTTTTTTAATCTATCCTTTCTGGTTACATCATCCTGTAGCTCATTCTCATAAGGTGTCTGCCTGTTATTTCTCTTTTTCTTGAGGAACGCAATAAATTTTGCCTTAAACAGTAGTATCCCCTTCCGTCCCGCAGGCTTAATATAAGTACATTTAAACCTTGAGCGCAACTTACATGCAGCTAAAGACATCTAGTTTAAGTATATATACCATTACCTTCTATCGAAATGTTGCAAAAATTATAAATTCTCAGATGTAAGATGCCAAAACAAGAGTTGATTCACAAGGCTCAGTCATATCTTGGTGACGTCAGATGCCAGGACTTCTGCCTTGACAGTTACAATGTTTTACCCCTATTTACTAACCTCCATAACTATCCAGTAAGAAAAAATAGGGTGTCCTGTACTACCCGCTATTCCGTTCTGCCCATACTTCCCCTATAGACTGAAGTTGAAGTATCTTACCAAAATCATACTGATTGCTAGCTTAATTAATTGAAATTAGAATATTGACGAGACATTAATCTAAGGAATTCGCTATTTGGTACATCCAATAACCGGTTAGCATTACTTTTAAAAAATAATATATCACTTTAAGACTACTTTATAGAAATGAGATAACTGAGTATTTTATTCAACAACGTTCCAGTACATTTTTGTACTTTCATCAGGTTACTTATCTAGTTTGTGCGGTAACAGAAGATAGCCTGTTACAAATTTCTGCTTCATAAAACACATTGATTTGTGCTCTTTAATTTAACCTTTTTACATAACACGATTAATAAATAAAAACCCTATAAAAATTTCAAGAGGTTAAGGGAACAATACATTTGAAATGACAAATTCACATAAAACATTTTTATAAATGTATACTCAAAACAAAGATAACATATACAACCCGATGAAGTACAAACATGTAGAAATGCCGTTCACTGAAATATTTTGTAAATGCCCGTTATCATTGTGGTTTAATTTAATAATTGACAAATTTTCCTTTCTTAATGGAAGTGAATAATGCTATTCATTTGGTTGGCTGCAGTGAACTACCAAAAATTTTATTCGTACACACTAATTAACACTAATTCAGCTACTATCCTATTTATGCTCATTCCTTCTGTGTACTTGAAAACGTTTGTAATCCCCATTCTCGTTCTTTTCGAAGTTGGTACTGCGAGAAAGTGGTCCGCAATGGATGACTCAAAGTCGAAGGGTCCAGTTAAATGAATGTAAGGAAGCTGCAGACAATTGCGTGAAGTCCTAGTTCCGCATATGCAGCAGAGACTACCCACACGAGAATGTCGGTCTGCTTCCACGAGATCCTGTTCCGGAGAAAGTTGTCTGACGCAAGGCGGAAGTGTCAGACCTGTACCCGTTGGAATCCTGAACATTCCTCGCACCTACGGGAATGGAACTCATATTCAAGCTCCATATTTATATTACAATACCAGTATTCATCAACCAAACACTTCCACGTGAACATATGCTAATACAATTGAAAAGGAAATTGAACCGAAACTCTTAAATATTTTAATTCAACCTCTCCAAATATGTTAAAAGTAATAATTAATGTTCGTCAAAATTACGATATTACACATAAGTAAAAACATTTGAATTTAAATTTGAGATAATATGTATTAAAAACGATCACAATGGGCCAATTTCTATGAGTGCAATATGTAAAGCCTTATATCTGAATTTTTTACTGAATTAGTAATATTATTAGTATCCGGCCCCTAAGTTCTGGTGTTTGTTAAGTTTAGCACTCCACAAACAACAATAAACAAGAAATGAACAACAAATCAACCAATAATGTATTCTTTGCTGTTGTCCCAAGTTCAAGCATTTCAATCCCTCGACGGTTGGAATCACTTGGTTTCGACTCGAAGAAACCGTCCAACCAAGCCTTCAATTCCATGTCAGTATTGAACAAAATACTACGCTATATATTCGAGAGGGATGGGAACAGATGGAAATACGAAGGAGCCAAGTCGAATGAATATGGAGGGTGTGGCAGCACTTTCCAGCCTTATGTTTGAATGGCGATGTGAGGGCCAGCGTTGTCGTTTATGCAGAAGAACGCCATGTCGCCGGTCAGGTCGTTTTTGCTGGATAGCGTTATTCAATAGTTTCAGTTTTTAGTTCCGCATTCAGAGTTTGATTCCGATCAAGTAATTGGTAGTGGCTAATGCACCATACACACAACATCGATTTGCGCGCGTGAAGACCTTGTTTGGCTCGCTTTGCTAAGCTTGATATTGACGCACAGGCACCATTTTATGTTCCCGGTAACAATTCGGTAGAGGAATCGCTCCTAGCATACAAAAATTGACCGATGACAGGTAAGCAAACCGGCAGAGGTCGTGTTGTTGTCTTTCAAACCGTGCCAAATCCGTCAGTCCAACTTTTGAGTTGCAAACCTTTCTTCAAAACTTTGCAAATACTTACTTTACAAGCGTATATATTTATGAAATATTAAAGTTTGTAAAGTGGAACACTAATTTGTTTCAAACAAATGACGAGTTTCATGAATACGCGACCAGAAATTGTTCAGCTCTAAGGTCGGACAAGCATCGCCTTGCTCTACACCAGAAAAGTATTCACAATACCGGGATAATTTTATACAACAGCCTTCCTCCAGAGGTTAAAACCAGCTTCGTGAAGCAGAGTAAATCCATTCTTTTAAATGGCGCGTTTTACTCCGTGCAAGATTTTCTTAATCGTCCTTATAGTATTTAAAATCAAGCTTCCTGCTAAAAGTGTTGAATGAGCTGCCTTGTAAAATAGCACACCACATATCTTTAAAATTTCTATTTAGTTTTTTTCTGCTCTTTTGTTTGTTTGTTTCATGTATTGCCTGGAGCTACGACAGAAGGACAGTTTCCTGGTCGCAGAGCTCCAAGTAGTCAAAACTCCATTGCGTGTTTCTCAGTGTGTGCTTGTTTGTGTTTCACAGTGTGTGTGTGACATCGTGTGTCCGTGTTGTGTATATATTGACTTTTGTCTACATACATTTTCTTTTATTATTTTAAGATCATTTGTCTTTAATTATGTACCTCTTTTGTTCATTTGTAATGTATGACGTATCCTATTTCCTCAATCGAGGACTAATGGAAAACAATAAATCTAAGTCTAAATCTGAACCTTTCCCATCGACTGAAAGTGACGCTCTATGGTACTGTGGAAGCATTTCATTACCTCTGCCAATTCCGTCGTCGTTTAGCGTGGATCTTCATGAATAAAGTAATTCAATCGATCTTTATCGAACTGAATGCAGCATCCGGTTCGATACATGTCTGTGAGACCGAAATTGCCGTCTTTGAGTCGCTAAAATCAATTTTGAACCGTCCTGGCTTCTTCTCTCGAGCAGCATCTATTACTTTGGCACCTCCATAAGCCCGTTGGTGTAGAAAATGATATTTTTTGTTGAGTTGCCACTCCATTTTAATGACCTGAAAATAACAAAATGAATAAATACCATCAAAAATTATCACAATATTATTTTCCCACAAATTTTCACTTAAATAACGCCAGTACTTATGGGTCAACTTAATGAATGCATATAGCCTTTAATGTCAAGTGTATATGTTTAACTGCCAAGTAAATGCTAATATCTGAATAGGAAGTATGTGTTGTTGTGCTATTCAGTCCTAAGACTAGTCTGATGCAACCCTCCATGCAAACCTATCTTGCGCAAGCCTTTTCATTTACTCAGCACATCCTCCATAATCTATTTAGCGTATTCAATCCTTTAATGCTAATTTTACAAGACCCCCATGTCTGACAACGTGACCTAGTAATCTATCCCGTCTCTTGGTCAACGTCCTCCATATTATTCACTCTTCCCCAATTCTGTTCAGAACTTCCTCGTTAGTGATTCTATCCACCCATCTGATTTTCAACATTCGCCCATAGCACCACATTTCAAAGGCTTCTCTTTTCCGCAACTCCTATCGTCCACGTTTCTCACCCATATAGCGCCACGTTCCATGTGCTGAGACGAGACGTTTCAATTATGTATCAATTTCATCAATAGACGAATATTGTAATGTCGAATATTTGTGGAATAATGGCAGCCATGAAGTAATCTAGCAAAATAATAACGACAAATTCATCATAATCTCGAATCCCGCACTGCAATGCATAACATCTCCAACATAAAAAGGGTCAACGCCATACATGAAATGCACCATGACATCACTACCTCAGGTAAAATACTGGTATTGGCGTGGGTCACAACACACACACAACCATTATTCAAAACCCAATATTAGGAAGGAATACATGAAGGCTCATATTAGACTACAGAAACTAAGCGCTTGCAATATTCCATACCTTTAATCGCATATTGTAACAGACCAGAAAATAAATAGGAAAAATGGTGCAACATATGGAAAAACTTCAAACCCAGCGATCTTTACAAAGGAATTGGAAACTTCTACAGTGGGTGAAAAAACGCAGCTCATGGAAAAAAGGAACAGAACTGTGCAATCCAATCTACCATCTTGTTATCAGCGCAAAAACGTCTTAACTAAACAGTCAGTGTGATTAATCAATGCACCTATTACCGTCAATACAGGGTAAAAAATTCGAATGCATTCTTGATTCCAATAAAAATAAAAGAGACATTATTAAGTTTTGTGTCTATAAAAAAGATGTATCTGAAGGCAAAATAATTAACATTTGCTATGTATGTTAATGAAAATAAATTGGACAGCAAGAACATGACATTATGTACATGCAAAATTGTAAATAATTTGTAACAAATTGACGCAATATTCCCCAATGACTAAGTAGCCGATTCCACTTTTACAAATAAAGAGTAAAAAAATTATTCGTCCCTGAGTGAATTTATGATTTTTTATCCGAACTTAAATATTGTACGAAATGACAACTCAACAATATAAAAATATATGCGAATAGGTTGATAGAAATTTTCATTTGCGACACTAACAAAGAGGAGCGAAGGCTTTCCCGGTGAATTTGATTCAAATATAATTCTCGGGTTTCAAGCCGGGTAAAAGTTTGTGCACACAACGTTTCGACGGCAAGCTCCGCCATAGTCATCAGGTAGACTGTCACAGTCAGAAACGTTGTGTGCACAAACTTTTAGCCGGGTTGAAACTCGAGAATTATATTTGAAACTAATAAAGGGTTTTATGATTTATTTCGTAGAAGTATGTAAAATAATGCGGCGGAGAAAAGACATTCATCAAACTAATTGCATATTTGTTTATCTTTATTGATCTTTTTCCCTTCTAACTTCTTAAAGGGCATTCAAACCATCTGATATCTATATACATCTATTTATTACTTCTATGAAGTGCCTATTTCATTTATTTATATCCTATTATTGTTAACAAATATAATGAAATTTCTGCTATTACTGTGACCATCGAATATTATTTGATTGTGTTGCGGTTATTAATACTATACGAATTAGAGATAGTACGTAGACGTTGATTAAGGGTATAGATTTGAAGTCGCTTATAATGAGGATTCTATTGTTCTCTCCCTTAATAAATAGCCAAAGAATTGCGAACGCCTGGGTAATGTGGTTCACTAACTCACTAAAGCCTGAAGACGTTCTTCTTAGCAGATAAACAATCCTGGAACCGCTATCGAATTTACTCCCCTTCTCCGTACCTAATCGGGATACTTCAAATTATTATGATCACTATCACCAAAACTAACAATACCAATAACGCCACCATCCCTTTTATTTAAAACCGTTTATAATCACTCAATCGGCGGTTCTGTGTTTCCGTGTAAGCAATCTTCTGTCTGAGCAAGTATGGTTAACTGTGGTCACCGTTATCAACGATTATCTATGTAGTATTATTCACTCGACAATGCTGTCTCCCAAATGTTCTCCGTTGTGTCAGCAGATCGGACTCGAAGAATTTGTGGTTGTTGTTGTGCAACTCTTCGCAGGAAATGTAATCAGGGTTGTCCACCTTACGAAGGAACTCTTGATATATCCGCGCGAGTCAGAAATTGAGTTGAATATTAAAACACTTGTCTAACTTCCTATTTTCCCATGCAGCCAAGCGTAAAATGAATGTTTGTGGTGCATCCATGTACCTCGAGCGTCGTCCGTTCGACTTTGCGTCATCTGGCCCGGAGGACCGAGAAGTTCAAGATTGCTCCTCACTCGTTGTCGCTGTGCTCAATAGGAGTAACTGCAGCTACATCAAGCACCGCGGGTGCATTCTATCCTCGTCTCTGCGCAGCTGCTATTCGCTTTCTGTGCTTCTCTATGAGGAGAAAATCTGCACAATTCTCCGCTCCGGTTAGCAGAATGGACAGTTAAGTCGACAGAGTTTGCTGGGTCACAGGATCCTGTACTTTCTTTAAAAATTTGGCCTGCTTAAATGTAGCTGTCTTTTCGGTAATATTTTGTTTGTGGGAGCAATAGGATAAGCTTCAGTCTTAAGACTTTGTCAAAACTTAACTGTAACTTCTCTCTCTTGTAACCCAATATGATGATTATCCTGGGAAGTTGTTCAACTTGGCCTTTCTCTATTCTACTCATTCCACGGGCACAACAGCGGCGTGATTTGATTTATCTTGAACTGGAATGACTCTAAGTCTAAAATAAATTAAATTCATTAATACAAAATAATGAAATAAATAAAATATATAACAGAAGAAATACTTCCACACGAAGCTCAGCAAAATATTTGATTAAAGTATTGGAATGGAAAGATCTCCAGTAGTCCTGGAAGCGAACTTTGGAGTCTTTTCGCCTTTGAAGAAGTTCGTGACTTTTGTTTTACCTTGAAGTTATATAGTATGTAGTCCATCAACGTTGTATCTTCGCAAGGACGAATCTGAATTAAACTGTTGAATCACTTTCCAAAGATAAGGTTGTTCCTATCTTAGCGGTAATCTAAGTTCTTTTTCTTTTCCAACCACTTGAACATCTTGAACCACAAATTATATGCGTTTTCCTTTTCAAAGGGGAAGCCAGGGCTATTTTACCATATCGCCTCTTCATCTCTTCTCTTTACTTTTTTCTGATTGATCCGTGATTCATCCAGATAAACATAGTGGACATGTTGGCTTCCAATACAGTACAAATTGTAGATTATTTTTCATTAATTTCCATGTAATGACACATAGAATTGATTGACCCATATATTAAATGTTTTTAAATAAAACGTCAAGAAAACAAATAGTAGTTTGATATACGGAAGGTACGAGGTAAGAAGGAAAGAGGTGTTAATAGATATTTCCTAATCCTCTGGGTCATACGAATTCCTACTACGTTTGACCCTTGCGGCCAGCCAAAATCGCTACTTCATATTACTATAGTTGCAAATTGGAGATAAGGAAATAAATTGAAATATTGGTTAAGTATTGTCTATGCACTATGAAAGCCTAAATAATCACATTCTTATGACCGCGTAAAGTAAGAGACATAAGTGTATTTGATACGATGAATTCATTAATTGCGATTTATAATAAATACGGCGGATTCCTGAATTATAATTTGAGATTAGCGGCATGTCCCGAGTTGCTGGCTTCGAAGATCCTGAACGAGAGAGAAAGTATGTGTATTACATATTGCTTTGGTGAGTCATCTTTGATCTATAAAATAACTTTTAAGGTATATAAATTAAATAAGTATCATTACACTTTATTTCAAATGCATCAATCATTTCTAGACACCGAATACGTTTTGTCAGAAATTTTTGTTATATGATATAATAAAGATGTCAAATTTTGTAATTACCGATTTTTGATTCTGTAAATTACAAACTTATAGATAGTAGTAGTAAACAATGATGTATGGTGGGGGAAGTTAACGCTGAATTTTGCTAACATTGTTGGCCTCCACGGTGAATCCATTGGATGAATGTAATAAATACGCAGTTATTGGGTCCCAAACCTAGGTACAGTTTTTGTGAGACGCGACTTTTCTACTGTATACTAGCTAACGTCAACATTATGAAAATGTTTTGGTATTATTTTCTAAAGAGAAATAACAACTGTGAGTCAGCCAAGGAACTTAACATTGCTAATGTTTAATAAAGAGACAGATTTCGCATTACTTTCTGTTTCAAGATCCTACTCACCAGGATATGCCGACTTTCTCCTCAGGAGGGGCAAGACCTTAAACTCATCGAAGGCGACAGGATCCTGGTTCTAGTCGTTTACATTAAACGAATCACAAGAATAATACTTGTAACCAAATTTTCATTTCAATTACTTGGACCGATTGATAGAATAATTTTCAATGGATTTCTATCTGTGAACGTTAATCAACAAACAGCACGAAATAAATTACCGTGTGTACAAGGAATACGGGTCCTACTGTGGGCAAATGATATACAATTTTGTAACGAGATCTTGGTTTCGTTATTACGGGAGCTTAATCACAAGATCATGAAGACGCAATTCAGACCAGCGTGTCAAGTAATACATTCATCAGTTAACAAAATGAAAGAGAAGGCTATATTATTATTATATATTAGAAGGGAAGGGATAGTGAAAATGTCAATTGAAGTGTTCAGATATGTTTCATTAATGACATAATCATTTTAACAATAATAATAGGTATCATCGTGCGGCATGAAGGAGAATTATCTCGTAACTGTTGTGCTATGCCACAAGTGGGAAACGTGCGCCCGCCATAAGTTTGCTGTGCGGCCTTCATTAAAGCTGGTACAGTGAAACCACGGTTTACGTCGATAATACATCCGAACGCGATCGGAAAAATACCAAACCGAAGCAATCATTTTCATATGAAGCAATGTATATCCAATTAACTTATTCTCGGCACTCATTAACGAAAACACATTTTTATTGAGAACTTACATATTTTAATAATAATATTCTAACTTTATACGAGGAAACGTAAGTGTTGATCAATTGTACTACCGTAAAGTTCAATGGTTAACATGTTTAGATTAAGTTTGAAATTATTGACGACCAATTTTAAACGTTTATCAAGAACAAGGCTGACTACTTCATCCGTCAGATAAAAGATTTTGCAAAAACATCGCATTTTATGATATCATGACAAAATAAAACAATTTAAATATTGGCCTGCTAGGTAAAACAGAACACTTTGCAGAGCTTGCAGAAATGTTGAAGGAGCAGAAATGAGAAAATTAAAAATTACATTAGTATGTAGGTTTATTGGATACTTTACTAGAAGAATCTACTGATAGGGTTTCAGTTTTTGACGATCAATCTTCCGCTAAGAAAATTTTATATGAAACTCAGTAGAATTATCCAATGCTCTTTTGGAACTACAAATGGAATTATTTCAGTTGCAAAAGATAGTATACTGCTGAAATGTATCCTATAGAAATCTGGAAACATACAGATGATTTACGAAAACATGTACGCCATTTACATTTCTTATTTGGAATTACTTTCAGCTGCGACGAATTTTTCTCTCACGACTTAATTAAAAGTACTAAAGTTGCAGGTTAAAGGATAAATTAAGACTTCGCGTCACGAAACTTGATCCAAATTTTTAATTACTTTGGAAGAAGAAAGAAATTCAATTTTCTGATAAACTTACACTCCCTATCGGATTGATAATTAGTTAACGTATTGTTGCTGAGATATTTAATATTATTATCTTTATCTTTATATTTTATTTATTTCTAATAATAATTTATTTAAAAATACATCTACTAATTTGATTACTACTTCTATTTAATATTATTTTTCTATTCTATTGCTTTATAATATAATTAATTTACTTAAAATGCTATTATTTTATTATCTTATGTAGTTTTTTATTAAAAAAACAATTAAATGTGAATACAAAAATGTTATATTGAAACTCCTAATATTAAATAATGGATCAATAATTTACTATTCTTTTGTGTTGTGTCTATACAATCTAAAAGCTATAATAATTTCATTAAAATTTTATTTATAACATTTAATTTTATTAAAATTGGTACATCAGGTTATACGGCCTCTGCGTAATTTAAATGTGATCTCTAATAGTAGAAAAGTTCCCAACCTCTGTGTTGTGCCTAACTGAAATTATTTATAGATTGGCCAAAAAAAGTTGTAAAACGTAATACTTTCATACCTCAATTATTCCATCGCCAAGTCACTGTTTCTCCTAATGGTAAAACGGTTCTTCTAAACTTTTTTTCCTCCAGCTTCTTTAGTATAAAATAGTATTTCCCAGTCCCTGTTATACCTTTTCAAGAATGCATTTCGCATCCCAAAACATACGCCATAGCCTTGCCTGCAGGTGGTCCCTTCTTCGTCTCATTCTCAGCAGCACTGCATTGACTGTTCTTTTGATTATGGCATGTATCGGTGAATCCATGTTTCATCCATTGCCACATATCAGCGCTGAATATCGCTCTTGCTTCTCGCAAAGCAAACTAAATACTATTGGGATGCTGACTTTCGAATGCATTTTTAATCCGTAATAAATACAGAAAGGTTTTTCGGTAAAAACGTTAACAAATCTTTCTTTTAACGTCCTCACAATATCAGAACATTTTAAAAATCTACGTTCAGAGTTCTTCCAAAAATTTTAGATAATTTCTGTTCTTGTTCCACTTTTTTGTATGTTCAAGTTAATTATCTCAAATGAACACAGTTTAAACTCGACCGCCTATTGCATAACGGAGAAAATTGAAGACGAAAGTGGCAAGTCACATTTACGATTTAATGAACCGTAATTTTTGGCCGTGTGAGCATAAATTTAGATACTCTGAAGAGTCTATTTGGAAAGAGAGTTGGTGCAGATCAATGCACAAATAAAGTGAAGGTGCAGCCAGGTTTGGCGTTCAGCTTGAGGGAGGCCGAGAATTAAATGCTCAGTGGCGTCTTGGTTGGTGACGTACAGCTGATGTGAGTACAAACTGTACGTCATTTGGAGGTAAAAACTGCCTACCGTTATTCTTTACGTAAAGCGTTCAGAACTGGAATAATGGCACCATTTTCTACTCACTACCAAATCTCAAATTCTCAAAAGTATTGTTAATGTTTGTTTTTATGTATAAAGAAGGTATGTTTGTTTTTGTGGCCCACTAAATACCCCGCAAATACTATAGTATCGTAAGACAAAACGCAGAAATTTGCATTCGAAGTATTTATACTTGACCCTTTATAAAATATAGAAGCAGAAGTGGCACGCCGGGATTTTTCCACGCTCGATATTTCTTGGAAGGAAGCTCGAATTTCTTACCGTGATTTTCCATAAATATAACACAAGTAAGTACATTTAAACAGTTTATTATAATAAAGAATTTAAGTCTTATTTAAGAAAATAGATTACACATAGTTTAAAGAACTGTCTATTTAGTGGAATCAAGAAAATAAATGTCCGTCAACTCTGCTTCACCATACAACGGCAAGCGGAAACTGGACGCCTGCAGACTCCACTCTTGTTGGCCTCAGACGCTGGATTCCACATGCACCGGCGAACGGCAACGCTAGTGGGCGAGAGTTGTCAGCAAGCGTCTGGGACCGTCCACATTGCACAAATGCATACTCCGCTTGCCTGAGAGGCAGATCGACGGTCTCTAAATTAAAACAAGAAAATCCTCTCCCCAAGCGACTACGTCGGGACTATAAGTACCGCAGATTATCAACCAGGGAGAGGACTCGTACCAACCATATTGGCACAAATAAATCAGATGATCATTTGAAGCTCGCGTACCGTGCATTATTTTTTTATAGTAAAATGATTAAAAATGTTAATCTTTTAAAACATCTGTTTTAAAACTTCCAAAAACATATAAAAGTCCATAGTGATAATTTCGTCTCGTCATGAGGTCCATATAATTTGCTATATTGGATAAACATATGTTTTATTGAATAATGCACATAATTAAATATTTAAAAATAAATTTATTTTGTTGCTCATTGCGTTTGGCGCAGGGTAGCTGGAGACATTATTAAATAATTCAATAACTTTAAAATTTCTATTTTGTGTCTTCTATAAATTAGCACTACAGTTCGCTGGCTCCGCAGTCCATTAAGAGCCTTGACCTATCAGGACGACAGCGGACTGTCATCTTGCATGACACATTCCGAATTTGGAATGATACATGGGTAACGTATCTCCATCAGTCTTACCCCAGTCTCCGTGATCATGACGACACAGCAGACATCCAATCCCATGCTAGGAATCGAACCCGGGACCTCTTGGTTGTGATATAGCCAGGCCACTAGGCCACAGGAGGTCGGTTATTAAATATAATGTAAAATAAAATAACATTATTTGTGTCTTTTTCACAATCCATGATTGAATGAGTGAATTTTATCCTCAACATTTTCATTTTCAACAACACGTAACTTAAACGACATCTAAGGGACAGGTCAGTAACTGGGCTGAATGTGTGTGATTGTGTAAAGTTATCACTGAAAGATGTCTATTATAAATATGAATGAAAAATGACACTCCTATTCTGAGAAAGAGATCAATCTTGTAGCCGGTCTAATAAGCGCTCTTCCTATTTCATGGTTCAAACTCAGCGATTACAGTTGAGACTAAACGGCATATGACGAAGTTATAAATCATCATCACATGTAAGAATTTAATGCCAGGATATGTGGGTAGTCTATGTTTTAGCAAGGTTTTCAGTAGAAGGTAACGATCTATCGGCAGTGTACTTAACTAACGCTCGATCTAAGCAAATTTCTTGGGAGGAATGACCTAGGGTTGGTTTATCAGTCCCATGTTTTGGCAAACGTGATAGATTTTAAATACAGACCCTGAGGCGAAAAATTATATTCTATGAAGGGCACTTAAAACTAAAAAGAAATATAGTATCAATTTATGAGATAATAATAAGAATGAAACACCTATTATATAATAATACGAACGAAAATAACTATATTTATAAAAAGAAAATATTAAAACTTTTACCTGTTGTATAATGTTTTATAATTCATCAAGTTGGAGTGAAATGAGACTACAACTACTTGGAGAACGAAGTTGGCATATTGTTGTTTTCGGGCAGTTCACATTATTACATTAATCAAACATCGACACGATGTTACGTCACCGTGTATATCACATCAACTCTGGAAATGGATGCACAAAAACATGATTGTTCCAAAATTGAATACATTCAATAAATACATAGGCAAATTCTGAATCGGGGTAATTTAGGAGTGAAGAAATATGTATCATCCTAATAAGTATATAATGTAAATTAAAAGAAAAACTATTGAACTACGAAACAGCAACTCGAACTAGAACTGTGTAATTCTTATCGGTAGTTGAACAAGATACTTTATAAGTCGCAGTGAGTAAATGATGAAGGAATAATAATAATCACGAATCAAAAATTACGTATACTACTTCTACAGCTGTCGAAAGTATGTCCAGTACATTGTAAATAAATATGACTTAAAAGTACTAATAAACGATAATAAGCATACTCCTCGTAGTATACAAATAATTGAAAATGAAGTTGATAATAAGAACAGAAAGGATTATGGAATTAAAACGGTGAAGAAAATGAGCAGGTTTGAGAAGTGGAACACGCATAAAACAAAGCGTAGCCAAGTAGTGAAAGAACTAATGACTATAGCAGTAATAGAATTAGTAGACCCCAAAGAACCATTCGACTGTATTCATAGAACCGCAGTCATCAACGCTTTAAGAATAAAAGGAATGAAGAGTACCGTTGAGAGGTCAGATACTACGCCTAGATTTGCAACTCAAGTGCAGCACTCCAGAGAAGAAAAAATTTAATGGGGTCGAAGATGAATAAGGCCCAAAATTTTATGGACGAATGTACGGTTCGCTGGAACGCCCTATTCTAATGGAAAAATCCATTCATTAACCTGAAAATAATCGAATTAAAAGAATATGAAATAAAGTATTTACGATTGCATATATTTATTATGTTACAAAATTCCAGAGATAAACAAAAAACATAAGTATGATGGCAGGGTGAAAACTTGTTCAACGAAGACATTGTATTACACAGTGAGGTTCATTTCATGTGTGGCGTGTAGTTATTAAAATAACGTATCTGTTTAATTCTTGCATTCCATTTAAAGTGTGCCACAAATAATTTCAAAACAGCACAGATTATTTACAAATTGAGTAAAATTTTGCCGCAAAACTACTACTCTCAGGGTATCACATGAAGAAACCTATTCAGGGTTTTATCTAATCGTAGCTGGAGTGCCTCAGGGAAGTGTCTTAGGACCTTTCGTATATCTACTTTACACCTCAGATATTCCGACAACAGAAGACACAGTGATAGGTGCATTTGCCGACGATTCTGTCATAAGGCGCCAGATGCATCTGAAGAAAAAGCAACAGAAAGCCTACAAGTAGCTGTAAATATGATAAACCAATGTAAAAAGGATAGGAAAATGAAATTGAATGGTTTAAAATCAGTCCATTGCGTCGCGTGAATAGGAACATTAATATTTACACTGATGGAGTCGCCAATCAGACATAGTAAAATATTAAGGTCTTCATCTTAATAGAAGGCTTAACTGGAAGTACCATGTAAGACAAAAAGCGGAACAAATTAGACTGAAAGGGTGCGAAATGGTTCATTGGTAGGTGCTCTAATCTAATCTTAAACTACAAAAGACTGTTTTACCAGTCCATCCTAAAACCCATCTGGACACGCGGTGTACAGCTGTGCGGATGTATTAAGGAAACTAATCAGCAAGTAAATCAACGGTGTCAAAACAATTTTCTTCGTATGATCACTGGAGCATATCGTTACATGACCAACAAGGAGCTGCATGAAGACCTTCAAATCAAATGGATCAGTGAAGTGATTTGTGATAACGGCACAAAACATGAACAACGACTGATAAACCACACAAACAGAGAAGCCATCCAGCTCCTTGACAATACTAATGAGCTAAGGCAACTTGTTGTGGTGGTAGTATTCAGACCTAAGAATGGTCTGATGCAGCCCCTACATGCTAACCTATCTTGCGCAAGACTTTAATTTCAGCATAACTACCACATTCAACATCCTCCCTAATCTGCTTAACGTATTTCATCCCTCCTCCCTCTTCTGTTCTTACCCCACACACTTCTCAAAAGCTAATTTTACAAGACCCGCACGTCTTAAAACGCGACCTATTAATCTATCCCTTATCTTGGTCAACGTCCTCCATATTTTTATCTCTTATTCTGCTCAGGACTTCTCTATCCTCTCATCTGATTTTCAGCATCCTTCTACAGTACCACATTTCATAAGCTTCTATTCGTTTCCTTTCTGCACCTCCTTCCGTCAATATTTTGCACCTATATAATGCCACACTTTATATGAACATTTGCTAGTAATGATTTATTAATATTCACACTTATATTACCCATAAGGAAATTTCTCTTTTTTGTGAAAGACTTCCTTGCCTGTGTTATCCTACTCCTTATGTCTACTATATTTCTACCATCCCTAGTTATTATGCTGCCAAGTAGCAAAATTACTAAACTTCCTTAAAAATATCCCTTCCCAATCTAACACCTTTTGTTATTCCACTGTTTTCCATACTACCCTCGGAGATCCTTATATTGAACTCTTTCTCCAGGACCCCGTTCATGCCATTTATTATGGTTTCCAAGTCTTCATCAGACTCCCTAAATACCACAATAAAGCGTAAGGTTTTTATTTCTTCTCCTTGCAGTATGATTCCTTTTCCACGTTCTGTTTTAACATTCTTCATCGCCCGTTCCATACATAAGTTAAACAGACAAACTGCATCATTCCTTACTTCTTTCTTGATTACTGCTTTATTTTCTTAATCTTTTATTCTGATTACTGCTGTCTGTCCTCTGTAGAGGTTACATATAAGCCTCCTTTCTTGATATTTTAGTCCAGTGCTCCTCAAAATCCTTAATAGTGTGTTCCAGTTCACTTATCAAACGCTTTTCAAAATCTGCAAATGCCATGAACGTAGGCCGGTTTTTTCTTATCCTGTCTTCTAAAATGAATCGCAAAGTCAATATTGCTTCTCTTGTCCCTACATTCTTCCTAAAACCAATCTGATCTCCTAACTCGCATTCTATTTGACGTTACAACCTCCTATATACTATTTTAGTTAATATTTTGCATGCATGGGATACAAACTAATTGTCCTGTGCTGTTCGCTTCTATCGGCCCCAGTCCTCTATGGATGTAATTATGTTTTTACTAAAATCTTCTATTATTATTCCTGTTTCGAAGATTTTGCCAACTATCCTGAACAGCCATGATATTGCTTCTTCGCCCGATGATCTTATCAACTTCACTGGAATGTTATCAATACCTGGCGCTTTACAATTTCTCATATCTGTCAGCACCCTGTCAAACTCTGATCTTAAAATTTTGTCCCCAAAATCTTCATCATCCACTGCCTCTTCGTCTTCTATTACTGACTGATCTAGATTTCCACCGCCATGCAGCTCTTCTAGATATTCCTTCCATCTTTCTGCTTTTTCTTATTTATCCAGAATTGGCTTTCCATCCGCTTTCCTGATGTTCTTGCAAATATTTTTCCTCTCACCGAATGTTCCTTTGATTTTCCTATAAGCTGCATCTATTTTTCCTTTCACCATGAATTCTTCAACCGATTTGCATTTCTCTAGTCGATTTAACCGAACTATGTAAATAAATATTAATTAGACGTCAGTTTTTAAGGAATCTGCACACTGGTGGTGCAGCCTATCCACTCATGTTCTGCTCATGATGTTATCAATAGTAATAAATTATATGTATAAGATTGTACTATTCGTTTTTTAGTGTCACGTGTAAGTAGGAAATTAAGGAACGAAATATGAATTGGAATTGACGTTTTCTGTAGTAATAAAGATTTTACTAATACCTGAGCTGTTTCGTGCTCTCAGAGCGTGAACTGAAGTGTCCATGACGAATCAACGCCTTTAAACCAAATATGTGGACCTCTATGAATTAGACATATTATTATTTGGGATTTATTAGACCAAAAGATAAGTATGTCCGCGTTATGCAGAAGTTGTTGGTGCGCCTGTGCCACTTCAGCCTAAGTGTAGTCTGTCATAGCGGTAAAGGATGAATTAGACAAGCATGTGAAAAGTGTGATGGAAAGGAAACGTCACTGTACAAATTACATTTCAACGAGTGATAACATCAAATGAGAAGTTTGTTGTTGTAGTAATCTTTCTTAGACTAGTCTGATGCAACCCTCCATGCTGACCTATATTTATCGATCTTTTACATTTATACATAACTACCGTATTCCACATCCTCCCTAATCTGTATAGCATTTTCCGTCCTCGGCCTCCCTCTTTTGATCTTACCTCTCACACTTCCCTCTAATACTTATTTTACTAGACCCTCGTGACTCAAAACGTGGCCTTCTCTTGGTCAAAGTCCTCCATTTGTTCTCTCTTCTCTTATTCTGCTCAGGACTTCCTGGTTACATCATCCATCCTCTAATCTGATTTTCAGCATTCTTCTATAGCACCACATTTCGAAAGGTTCTATTATTTTCCTTCCAGCAACAACTACCGTCCAAATTTAATTTCATAATGACCTTAATATTTTTAGTTCTGTTATTATACCGAGAGTATTTTTGACTCTGTTGAGATACTAGGGGTATATTTGAGATTTATATTGTGACATTTTCAATGCCAGTTTGTTGTTGACAAATAATTAAATAATGTACCGGGATAATATAAATAAATACCCGGACAACATCGGGTTCTCAGTAAAATTACGAATGGAGTCCTTTCTGCACTAATCATCAACTTTTTATGTAAATTTAAGAGTTTCGGATATCAGTGAGTTTCATTACATTTTCTTCATTATCTAAATATTTTTATTTATGACACAGTTTGCTATAACATCAAAACTCGTCGTTTCACCGGCAATGTCATTAAATTCATTCCAACTATCATACCAACTCGAGCAGTAGGCACTGAGAGCAAACAAAATATCTTGACACATGGTGGTTACTCCACTCCAGAGGCTCAGAATAGTGGCTGAGAAATATGACTAATTTCTTCAGTTTTCGTACAGAAAAACATTATTTTAATTCATTGCTTCCTTTAAAATTGAGCCAAATTGTAAACGCTACACATAGTTGTGTCTATTTTTTTTTAAAAAAACTCATAATCACGTGTAGTCAAAATCGTCTGAACGTTTTAGCCATATTAACCATTGAACGTGAATTTAGTTAATAAATTAGATGTTGTTATAAATTATTATCTAAAATAAGTTTATAATTAATTATATACAGTAACAAACCATCTCCGACTCTTTCATGATCCAAGAAGCTTTGCTTCTTATGAGCACCTACAAGAAATTGAATTTATTCCATTCTCAAGGTGGATTATAGGTAGCATATAAAAACATAGAAGTTGAAATACTGAAGCCGATTATAATAGCAGAAAAGTATTTTAACTAAATAAATAGGACGGAACCATATAATCTGAAATAGTAATTTTAGAGAACATGAGAAAATTGGCCTTGGCCAAGACCCGGGAGCAGGAAGAGGTTGTAAGTTACAAAGGGGTCGGCTGAGTTGGACTAACGGCAGCTAAGCGAAACTAGTTCGTACAGGAACGATTCAACTCGTATCCAAGATTACATTAGCAATGTTACTGCACACAAATATAAAAACCTAGGCTTAGAAGAACTATTTCTAAATTTTCTCCAGATTTTGATTCCACATTCCAATAAGTGATTTAGTGTACTTCCGCAAACCATCAAAATCATTAAAGTTTGTCATTTATAACTATCATAGATAAAATTTCTTGATGATTCATGTAGAGTACAATCCAATATCAGTGAAAAATATTTTGCTGTCTGATTTCGTACAATATATAATCTTTTACATTGCTTCACCATTCGAATTTTCAAATCATCTTTATAAAATTAACATTATCAAGAAAGAGCTTGTGTATCGTACCTCTGAAAGGGATGTTATAATCTACCTGATATTTTATGACCTGTATAATACGTCTGATTACTTTCCAGCTAATGTTTTATTTCTTTCATTATCATACTTCTTTGTTTTTCATTTCTACTTAAATTATTTTTCAGTCTTATCTCATTCACACTGTTAGTTCTTTAATAGTTCTGGATTAAGAGACTGCTGATGGATTTGTATCTTCACCTGTTAGCTGTTATTATTCAAAGTTTTTGTTAGTTTCCAAGTACGTTGAATACACCTCGTATTGATGCCATAGTCAGTATTGGCGGAAGTCTTGTATTTTACCGAAAGAGCCTTGAAATACGTCGTTTTCCGGCGACATTAAATCGATTGATGTTTACCCAACAAGTCAAAACCGTGATGGGTCGAAACATGATTGCCAAAAAGTTATTAATTATCCCAAAATGTCCCTTCCCGAATTGAGTTTGCCTAACTGTCGTTTTTACGAAATAAAAAAATTAATAGGTTTATTATATAAAACAGCTAATATGGTAGGTATATTATTATTCATAATTCTAATGTAAATTAAGGTATTAATAATCCGTGGAACATTTTTCACCCAAACTTCGAATACACGTGACTTCCAGAGATATAAAAACCCAAACATTTAATTTTTTTCACACCCTACTTTTATCGACCAACTTTACTTTAAATTAGGTATGCCAAATTTATTCGAACACTTTTTTATTCTTTAGGGTTAAAAGAGTACCAAAGATTGTACAAGACAACCAAGTCCCATGTCTTATAATAAAATATTGCCAGACACATTACATCTCAAAAGTGCTTAAATTTCAGAGTCGTATGGTAAAATTTTGCTGTGTGGAGTCTCAAAAAAGATTATATTTCTGTAAGTATTCCAATAGAGAACGTGAAACATAAGCAATGTTCATTGGCGACATTTCTGAACATTCACACAAAATTTCATTGAAATTGGAGATGGTTGAGCAGGGACCCACAGATCACTTCACGTCGAAGTAGTTGCTGAGTTTAATCAACTATCAATCAATATCACATTTCCGATCAAGATGTTTGAGGAATAAGTGGCGACTGCTGCGGAATTACTTGGACAACCATTACAGGTAATTGTACCATCATATACGAACAATGTTCATGTTTTACAAAGACAAACGGTGCTTACCAATCATACATGTAAATTTAAATGCTCACTAAAAGATCTTAACAAAAATTCTTGTTAGGCAATGCATGTAGCTTACGAAAGGTCTTTCTTTCGTTAATTCAAAATTTTCTGATTCATATTACTCTTCAATTATCTTTTAAGTTTTACTAAGGCGTGAGGTGACCCCACAACTATTCTTTTTATAATTGGAGTAAATGACGGTAACTGTCCGAATTAATCACAAAAGTAGCAGTGTTAAAATTCGCGAAGAACGTTCGGCATAAATTCTAGGAATACCCGTTCTACGTTTCTTTATGTTTACAATGAAAGTATTCGAGAAGTGTTTAAATAAGCTAATAGAATTTTATTTTTTTTAATGCATCTAAAGTGTACTTTGTATGACATGTTGTTGTTGTGGTATTCAGTCCTATCTTGTGCAAGCCTTTTCATTTCCCCATAAATAGCACATCCCACAACCTCCTAATCTCCTTAGCTTATTCCATCCCTGGCCTCCCTCTCATGTTCTTACACCACACACATCCCTCTAATGCTAATTTTACAAGCCCCTCGTTTCTTAAAACGTGGCCTATTAACCTATCCCTTCTCTTGGTCAACGTCCTCCATATTGTTCGCTTTTCCTCTATTCTGTTTAGAACTTCCTCGTTAGTGATTGTATCCATCCATCTAATTTTCAGCATTTGCCTATAGCACCACATTTCAAAGGCTTCTATTATTTTTCTTGCCGGAGCTCCTATCTTCCATGTTTCGCACCCATATAACGCCAAGCTCCATACGAACATTTTTTGCAACAATTTCCTAATATTCACATTTATATTACCCGTAAGTAAATTCCTCTTTTTCGCGAAAGACTTCCTTGCCTGTGTTATCCTACTCTTTATGTCTACTACACTTCGACCATCCCTTGTTATTACACTTCTCAAGTAGTAGAATTCCTTAACCTCCTTCAAAATAATCCTTTCCATTCTAACACCCTTTGGTATTCCAGTTTCCCATATTACACTCTACTACCTTGGTCTTCCCTTTATTAATCCTAATATTGAACTATTTCTCCAGGATTCTGTTCATACCATTTATTAATTTTTCCAAGTATTCTCCTGATTCCCCTAATACCACAATATCGTCGTCAAAGCTTACAATGTCATAAGAATTTATTATTATAACCATCCCAAGTCACATCAACCCTCAATAACTGCATTATACAAACATTATGTGGTGTGCTTTAAAATGACACCTTGAATCATTTTGTAATTTGTTTCAATATATTACCTTAATCTCGAAAATTCCTTTACGATCTTGTTGTTTTTGTTGTGTTGTGGTATTCGGTCCTTAGACTTCCATGCTAACCTTTCCGATACACCGCCTATACTCTCAGTATAACTAATAATTATATACAATATTTAAATGAAGGAAAAATGAATTATTCGTGGAGGAAAGAAAAACGAAGAAATGAGTATAAAGAAAGGGGTGAGACTGAGTTGCTCAGTATTCCCGTAGTTTTTTCTTACCTTGTTAATACATTAAGTTATGGATAGCGTTCGACAAGGATTCGATGTAGAGATTCAAAGAGAAAACCCGACTTGCAATTATGATCTTCAAGAGACGTTAAGTAAAAATTGATACAATAATATAAACAGACAGCCTTTTGTCAGACAAAAATTTACTCTCTTTATTAAAAAAATACGACGTTGAGTCCTCTTCCGGGACCTTTTCAGGTATAACAAATCTTTGTCTACGATTTAGAGAGGAAATAATATATATATATATATTAGAAACTATTTGGTAACAAATATAAATTGTTTAAATATAACTTAGAATTTATGCTTGTCAAAATTGTTAATTGGGTAAAGGTTTGTATACAAAACTGTAAGTAATTTTAAAGTTGTTTATACATGATACTAGAAAATAAAATATATGGTTTTATGTCATAAGACCGTCTGTTACTTTTTATATTGTTGTGATTATGGTCAGATTTTTTTCTTCATTAAAATGGATACAGTATTGACGGGAGAAATTGCCCGAACATTAATAAACTAGTAAGTATGAGAGAAATAAAACAGCAGTGAATATGAAACGGAAAAATTAAAATATTTAGGGAGAAATATTACAAGTAATGACAGAATCAAAAGAAATAAATAGTGAATAAGGACGACGAAGTTTGCGATTAACAAGAAGATAAGGCCTTTTCACATCAAACAATTTAAGCTTCGATGGAAAAAAGAATTTGTTACAAACCTGCAATTGGAATATTCCATTATGTATGTCAGTTTGAGGTAAGGAACAGAAATTACAATAACATTTTGAAATGTAGTGTTATAAAATAATGTTTAAGATGTTTGAAATTTTCACAGTATTTAAAAAAGAATCTCCAATTTGCCAAGTATATATTTAAAAAATAATTAGTATATAAAATTAATCCTTATTTTCTAATGAAAGAAAATACATTAAGTGTTTTTACAATACTCTCAATATGCCCCCATCGACATGCACAGCACATTTCTATGCTGTATTCATATTCGTCTCATATCCTATCGATCATATCTCCAGTTATTGCTTCCACGGCTGTTGTTATATGGCTCCGCAGTTCGACCATTGCTGTCTGAAATTGGGGGTATATAAACTTAGTTTTTATTACTACCATAAGAAAAATGTCACATGCAGTGAGTTCCGGTGATTTTGGAGAACATTGATGTAAGAATCGTTTTATTAAGTACGGTCGACTAATCGTAGAGATAACATCACATTTACACCATGTAAACAGTTGTAAAGTACATTGCTCAATCGGGTTAAAAGCTGAATTGTTACGAATTTTTAGATCGCATGATTCTTTTTGAAACGACCTATGAAAAAATAATAATAACAGAAGACATGGAATTTGGTTCCTACTGTCAATTTAAGAGAAAACAGATAAACATCAAGAGCGTAGTGGTGCTGAAAAGCGGCATAACCAAGAAGTATTATTTATAAAGAAATAAAAGAATCCAACGACGTTTATGCACTTCAATAAGACCTAAACAAAATATATAACTTTTCGTTGCAAATGAAAATAAATCCATCCAAAAGTAATACCATTAGGTGATGACTTAGTAGAAGTATCCAACAGTTGCAAATGTTTGGATACAACATTTAGAGAAGAAATATCATGTGAGAATAATGTCAATTCCGTTTTGAACATTAAACTTGCATTGCGCTAAACTTCTAACGCTGGGCATTAAAGAAAATCTCCTAAAGAGCTAATGCCATGCTCATAGACCTTTAGTGCGGCAGCATGTTGGGATCCATGTAGCAATGAGCATATTCAGCCACTGGACAAAAGTCAAAAGAAAAAGCACTGTAAGTATTTTGCAGACTTGGAGAAAATGAGGTAGAGACTTCGTCAAATACCATAGAAGAAAGTGGAATACACTTTTTGAATTATTCAGGGCACATAATAATGAATGGGCCTGGAGAAAATGAAGTATTATTTTACCCCCCACTAAAAGAATTCACACGTACAGTGAACTGATTTGGGAAAATTCAAAATAAACATTAAACAACTTAATAGGGAAAAGTTGTAAAATAATAGTGTCGCTATTAATAAAATTCAGTGAAGTGGAAAATAAAATTATATTTTTAAAAAAGTGTATTTAATCCTTAAATCTAATACATGTCATGCAGCGGACTGAAGTGAAGGACAGTGAAAATATAGTGCAGAGAACCTTATATAACTCACAAACCTAAAAAAGCCGAGTGAGGTAATTAAAAAATTTAAATAGTCCTATCTAATTTTTTAATTTTTTCACTCTATTTTTAATGTTTGTTTGTTAATTTACGTCATTAATAGTTAATCTTTATTAATATATATATATCGTAAATCTGCTGGGTCGACAAGCTTCGATATCAACATTTTGACACGTCTAAATTTTCCTACAGAAAAGTGCAGTAACCTGGCACGTGAGAATTGTGAACTCTGAAATGTAAGATGAATTCCTATTGACTAAAGTGTAGAGGAGCAGATCCTAGATTTTGAGGCTGGTGGAAAATATTGAGGGTTATGGTTAATATTTTAGTTAGTGGTTTAGGGAATTTCAAAGAGAGCATTTGTTGAGAAGTGTTAATAGTATTTGAGACAGAGAGGGCAGTAGTTGAAGCGGTTGATAATATTTTAGTCGTGGCACTTGCCTAAGGAACGAGAAAGAGTAAGTGACGGAAGAAATTAAAGTTATTTAGTTCGAAATTTAAGAAAGTCAGTTAAGTTGTTGAATGGACGTGAAACACCTGATGGTAGCAGAGACGATGTGTTCAGGCAGATTCCAAAGGCGTCGATGCGGGCCATTCAGTTCCAGATTCTTTGCCGCTTCAATGACTACAAATGTTCAGGTGATTATCTACCTACGAGTTCCGGTGTCGTCGATGATCCCTGAAAGCCATCAACTAAATGCCACAGTGGCCATCGTCACCAACAATTAGAGTTCGAAGTAATATATACCGGGTATTGAGCCCACCATTCCCTGAGATAAATAATCAGTTTGTTTTATTAACATTTAATTTTAAGTGAGCTAAGGCTTTCGCGGTGTAGTTGATGCAGAAATAGTTCTCGGGTTTCCACTCGGGTGCAGGTGCGATGAAAACGCGACGTTTCGCCGACCAAGTGCTCTGTCGTCATCTTCAGTCTGAGTGTTTTCATTGCACCTGCACCCGAGTGGAAACCCGAGAACTATTTCTGCAATATTTAATTTTAATATAAATTCACTTTCTAAACTGCATCATTTTTTAAAGATTAGGAAGATAAGTTTTTATTTGTTGTTTTGTTAAATATATTATAATTTTTTAAACTTCGTTATTATTTATTGACCCTGCTTAATTAATTTAAAGTGTAATAAGATTCTCCATTAAAAAAATTTCCCCCTCTTTTTATTTTTTTCATATTGACTTATATATTCTTGTGTACATTCATTCACAATACATTAAATATATCTATTTACCTAAATATAATACAGGAAGGAGGAGAATATAATTGTGACGTTACAAGTATTGGAATTTTTGCTGTATTTGTCTAAAGAAAAATTGAAGGCAGGGGTCTAGGACCAATTTCAGTTTCATTTAGAAGGATGCTAAGTCAGAACGACTGCCGAAAGAAAAGAGAAAAGTCTGTCAACCAGACTGCAACAAAAATTGATATTAATTGAATTTATCATTTCTGTATGTTCCTTTAGAAATGTTTTGAGGCGCGATACGCCGGTAATTGGGATATTAGCGAACATGAGCGAATAGAGACAGTATAGCCCACATTAAATTGGAGTGGAAAGTGTGCGAGGTGTTTGTTTTTGTGCCGTTACTCTGTGGCGGCGCTTCTTTGTGGCCAGCGATGATGCTGCATGTTGCAGATGCCCCGTTACACAGGGGAAGGGGCGAATCTGGGTCACGCTTATAAAGACAGGTTCAGGGCCAGGGACACGCATTCACACCGCCAGCTCCGAACCGACGACAGGTGAGTCCGTCTTCTTTTCTCCTCCGCCTCATCATCGCCGCCCGCCAATAGTGGTTGGTCTGTCTCTCTTTGCACAATTTGGATAAAGGTCTCAACAACTTCAGATCGAATTGCTTTTCGATTAATATTAATGCCATTTGCGTCAAGAAATCAGTGGTCCTGGCATATTTCACAAACGGTCCAAATAAACATTTTGATTTAAAAATAGCTCTGGATTGCTAAAAACTCCAGGAGTTTTTTTTGTAAAGTAGTGAACGTTTTAGACGTCTCAGCGAAGGTAGTGAAACAATTGAATTTCATAATTTTTGTCGAATGCACAAGTAAAAGATTCGGAAAAGAATGTCCCATTAGTGCATACGTGCAACTGAATCTAATGAAATTACATTTTAGAAACGAATAACAGCCTTGTAAAAACAAGTATTCACTAAAATTAATTTTTAATAAACGAAAAACTCTGAATTTAGTCTTATCACATAACACGGCGATGTATCGAACAGGCTGTAAATTACTGAACATAAAAAAATGAAAAAAATGGTTCAGGTTCAAATTAATATAGTCTATATTCATAAATATATCATTCAGTATGAATATGAAATAGAATGAAACTCATTTCGGAGCGGTTAATAAAGTCCGTGCTGATTGGTGGTCACTAGTGGATATCTCTTCTGTTTCTGATTTTCATACGTTTATAATTAAAAAAATTAAAACTGAGGTTGTGTGTTTCGTGCTTGTATAAGATATTCCGTACACAGTACACGAACACAGTACACGAAGGCGGTGTTTTACAAATAGTCGTAGCGACAAGCAGAAAATGTCAAAACTCTAAATCACTTTCCCAAAGTTGTTCGATTTATGAAATATCAAACTCAAATCATTTAGTAATTTCTAGATTAGTTTAAAATAAGTCATCAGCTTCACTGTGGTGCATGTCAAGTATTATAAATAAATTATATTATCAGTAGACTCTTTACAAAATAGTAACGTTGATATAAGGGCGAAAGTCAGAAAATACAGAATGCATTAACCTAGCAAACGGTTTCTAGATTAATGAAATTTCGTTTGTCAAAGTTGCACTTTACAAATTTGTTATTGTTCCTTTCGAGTCGATAGAAAAAATTATTATGATTCTCAATCACAAGGAAATGTAGAAAATTATCATATTTTTTCCTTAATTTTATAGTGTATATTCTTTTCTTTTAATTTTACTTTTATTTGTACCAACTTCTAATGGTTATTGACATTTTACGAATCAGGGAACTCATATCTTTGAACACGTCCCACAGTACGGAAACTCATCCACACAACATCCTTGCCCTTGCCAGGGTTCGAACCCGAGGCCACTGTGATTCTGACAACTTCATCACAGGAAGTCGGTCAGCGTACAATTTATTTTGTTGATGACGATAACTTTCCTATTACTCGAATTGTTTTTATCATATCCTCACAACTCCAGTTTGGAATAGTTATATTTAAATTCTTACAAGGATTCTTACGATTTGTAAACCCTCAAATTCCCAATATTCCCTTCCCTCATCTGAAAATAGACACTATAATTCATATCATTAATATAGAGTTATTTGTAATAGCGTTTGTTACACTTCCTTGAAGCACCCTGAAATTTATCCGATTTACTCGAATAAATTATTTATGCCCAATATAAATTCAGCACCAACGGTTGTTTCTTGCAAACTTTTGACGTTTTAGCAGTAGTAGTAGACACTTCATCAAAGAGCTTAACCGCATAATTAAAACGTGCCGTGTCGATCGCTTCTCTTCTTCGTTTGTACCAATTGATCAAATAATTTCAAGAAAGGAAGCAATTATTTGTCGAGAAAGTGTTCGAAATTAAATGTAACTCGTAATAGAATTACCAGAGTTATAATACATTTAAAAATAATGAACTCAGAATAAGTTTTAAATTTGTATTTTGAGTCGTGAAACCGAAAATAATAATTTTTGGGGGGAAAAATTCTTCGTACGATCGTGATAGAGATAAGATGAAGCTTGCAAAGTGGCAGGAGTATTCTTGAATCAGTGGCAGCCAAACGAACAGTCCGCCGTATGGACGGAAGCAACTTTAATGAAATGAATTGCCAAGTACAAACTGATGTTTGATTACTCTCCGAATCGATGAAGCAAGTAATGCAAAAGTGAGTGGACGCGTTGTTCCGCATGCAGATCCAGGAAGCTTGCTCGAGACGCAGGTCGTTGGTTCTGGCAGTTGCCTACATTGCTGGAATCGCGGCCACGAGGTCATTGTTTTCTGTGCCACTGGCGGGACTACGTCTAGACGCGAGAGAAAGCGATGTTCCCGCTGGAAATTAGACTGCAGTTATGGGTCAGCGAATTTTTATAATGGCGCAATTTCAGAAATTCGGGCCTTTGCCATATTCAAAACTGCCAATAAACTTACAAACCATGTTTATTGGCGAGTATTTTCAATATTTCCTTCCCATCGAAATAAAGAAGTAAATGCATTACACTATACCTGAATATAAAAGCCGAATATATCACATTCATCACAGATACGAAACCAAAGATACATACTGAACGATGTTGCACCATACTGAGGCCGAAAAGAGCAACAAATCTACGTAACTTTTATTGATATTGGCTGTATTTAGTAAAACTGTTCAATGTAGCTTACCTACACGTTTAATGTTCTCATTACGAACATTTCGTAAGTGATTTTTGTGGAAAGGAGGCGTAAACAATTCATCCAATTTTCAACAAATAGTGCTGAAAATATAGAATGTTGTTAAGAAACGGGAAGAAAATCTGAGGAGGTTCCAGCTTCAATATAAAATACTTTTTTAATAGTCATATATATAAAAGTAAAAATAACAGATGATAATTTTTTGTTTTAACTATAGCTACAAAGATAATACAGTAAATACAAGGTTACTTATTATTCATTCAAGTTAAACTGGAACTTTTCTTCTAATACCTAACGAGACTCGCCACGTTGTCTAAAATAACCCTAAACTATATGTGTCTAATTCTAATCGATTATACAATTGAATCCAATTAGTATCAGGTTACAATTGATTTGCTACTCGTGTTTTATCTATTTTCTCCTCTAGGAATACGTTTTCAACTGAAATCTTTAAAACATTAATTTCAATATCATCAATGATGGTATTCCTAATATAGTTGTGTCTCATCTTACTTAGGAAAACTCAGCTCTTATATAGTTACATCATCTACTACTAATATAGTTAACCGTTCCCAGGAGTCTATACGTCTTTCATGTATTTATCATTGCCATCAGAATCTTCCAATCCACTTGCTCCTCTTACCGTTAAAATCTTCTGTTCCACTTATTCCTCTTGACAAGTTGTCTGGCAACTTGTTTTCTGGCGCTACACTTGTGTCGAAAAATCAACCTTTCGTTCTTATAGGCCTGCAATGTTTTTCTCGAGTATATATAAGACCACAAAAGGTCGTTGTCTGACGACTTACACGAAACTGCTTTATCAACTCTTTAATTTTAAAATTTTATCCATATTAACTAACTTGAATATCTTTTTCTCGAAGTCCTTGTCGCATGAATTACAGTAGATACCACTAATGTTAATAAAACAAAAGTAATTATGCTCAATTTTGAAGTACAATGGACAAAGAAGTATCGACAGAAGAGAGACAGAAGGTTTTGCTTGACTTGAGAAGCGGGATTGGTATATTAGGACGCAGTAGAATGTATAATAAATGTGAAACGGGCAACGACATGACTCGCTTCTTCTATATATGTTGCCTATGGACACAAAGAGAAATCAGAACCGCAAACCCACAATACAAGCCCAGAAGACCATTGAGAATATGGGAGTGATTATTAATTTGATAAAAGCAGAGTAGATAATAAAACATGAGTACGAATAATATTGTACGGTAAACGAGTAAGAGAAGGTTAACACTGACCGAAAATAGTTAGCAATATCACTTTATAAGTGACAAACTGAAGAGGCACCGACTCATTAAAAGTTAATCGTTTAAAAGCAGATTTCATCATCGTTTAGTAGTTTCTGGATGTAGAATTAGGTACAGATACCAGAAAAATATTTAAAAAATGACACTTATAATATATCTATTATTTTTCCTATCGATAGTTATTTTTAAGTGTGCAGAAATAGTTGTATTTTTTGAGGCGTCTGCGTTAGCCTCGCCCTTGGTCGCCGTCAAGGTCGCGCAGCCAACGAACCGTTAGGCTGACCTGCTTTCCCCCGCAGGTACCGCACGCGACCTAATAACGGAAAGTCGCTCCCTTCGCAACACATTCTTACGATTCCACACATATTATCAACTTTTAACGTATTATACGCTTTGTCGATGATATTGTACAAGTAGGGCAGTCAGAAGAAAAATGGCATGGACGTGATCCTGGAGAAAGAGTGCAAAATCAAGATTAATAGACCAAGGTAATGGAATGTAGTATGGGAAACAGTGGAATGTCAAATGGGGTTAGATTGGGAAGGGATATTTTGAAGTAAGTTAAGGAATTCTGCTACTTGGAAAGCGTAATAATTAGGGATGGTAGAAGTATAGTAGACATAAAGAGTAGAATAGCACAGGCAAGGAAGGCTTTCGCGAAAAGAGGAATTTACTTACGGATAATATGAGTGAATATTAGGAAATCGATGCTAAAAATGTTCGTATGGAGCTTGGTATAATATGGGTGCGAACCGTGGACGATAGGAGTTGCGGAAAAGAAAAGGAGGAATTTAATTACGGGTAATATAAGTGTGAATATTAGGAAATCGTTGCTAAGAATATTCGTATAAAATGTGGCGTTATATGGGTGCGAAACGTCGACGATAGGAAAAGAACAGAAGCCTTTGAAATGTGGTGCTATAGAAGAATGCTGAAAATCAGATGGGTGGATAGAATCACTAACGAGGAAGTTCGAAACAGAATAGGGGAAGAGCGAACAAGATGAAGAACATTGACCAAGAGAAGAGATAGATTAATAGGCCACGTTGTAAGACATGAGGGTCTTGTAAAATTTACTTTTGATGCAAGTTTCTGGGGTAATAACAGAGGAGTGAGGGTTGGCTGTAATACGATAAGCAGATTATTGAATGTGCTAAATATACGTAAATGAAAAGACCTGCTTAAGATAGGTTAGCAAGGAGGGTTGCCATCAGACCAGTCTTAGGAGTGAATACCACAACAATATATTATTGTAATTTTTCGTATTTGTCTATGCTTGTTTTTAGATAAGAGAGTGTAAAATAACAGTCATTATAGATGCTGTGGTTATCTACAATTTAAAATCCAAAGTACATATAAACAAATACAAATAATCTGTACATTTGCCAAACCCAAATTATTGAAAAAAAATCTGCCTTGCCTGAAATTACCGTAACTAACAAACAATACTTTTTTGGATTGTTCCAAGACTGACAAAACTACGAGCATAATTTTTTAGTTTTTCGTAACTACCCTGACAACATACGACTTCTTAATTTGTACCTATGGTCAGTGTATCGGGTTATTTACTTCTACAATTTCCCGAGGTTGGTTGTTTCGTCGTTCCCATCGCAAATTTAACTTTAAATTTCTGCATTTTGGCGTAGTACCGCCCATAAAAGGAGATGACCCACGCTTCTGCTGCTGCCAATCACCGCACACTGGTTCCAGGTCTTTAGTTCTGTAGACCAATGTTTATTCGACTTCTTTTCTTTGTCTTGGTGGTTACTTCCACCTCCCAAAATATTCGACGCCTTTTGTAACACCCTGTATACCAAAAGTTTGATATATTTTTAATGATTTACATGGACTTTAGTGTTCACTTGTTATATTTATGCGCTTTTACTAAACTTACTTAACTCGCTTTTCTTAATTTCAATCATATATGAGTCCTTGCTTCCCTATACCAACGCTAGCGGGATTACGGAAATTCCACAGGTCATATCCCTATGTGCCGAAATGGAGATTAGTGCCCGCATAGGTCTTTAGATGCTGTCACCAATTCCAGTTCCCAATCCTCGTTAACTTAATAAAATAATTATATATCCACTCATATATATAGTGTAGTTTTGTGTGGAGCACGAACGATCTACGCGTCGTGTAATGCTGTCCTCAAAGATTAAGACAGCTCACCCGAAAATTTGAAATGTTTCTTCCTCGCCGATTTTGTCGTAAACTTCCAGATACGTCATTAGTTCTTTATGCCTCCCATTCAGGCCCATATCAATTTTATATGTATGTGTGGGTTTAGGCGAAAGGAAAAATAAGATGTCAAAGTCAAATTAATAAATTTATTTGGTTAGTAAAAGAACAGAAATCAACCTCAAAATGATAATAGACATAAGCTGGATGGGGACTCCAAAAACGTGAATTTACGAGAGCCTCAGCTCCCTTCTTCAGACAGAGAATCTTTGTACGGCATGGTAGCCATATATATCGACGTAGTGACAATAAGAGAGAGAGAGTTATAGAACTACGGAGATCCATGATGTAAAACAGTATGTATTCTTTTATCACACTAGAGATTTGTTAAATATTTACCAATTATCTTTCTGAGCAGGATTATGTTTCAACACAATATTACGTTTTGCAGAAATAACTTTTTACATTTATCATTAGCTTCTCTTTTTTGTGTGGTTACAAGAGTTTGTATTTAGATTTCAGTCATGATTAAAATTTTAAGAATGTATTACTTCACAGAATGAGCCGACAAGACCTGAGGAAGCAGTTGCTAGGCACCAGTCTGCTTGTACTGGTGATCAGTTCTGGTGTCTTGGCCATTCCGAATCCCGAGGCCCGGAAGTTTGCCGAGAAGCCAAATGCACTCAAGAAAGTGGCTATTGACAACAATGACCTGGACGACGTCTCAACGAACCAAGTGCAGGTGGGAATAATTTTCCTTATTTGTCCACATTTTGGCGATATAACACGACACTAATCTTCTGCGTTACTTTACAGGGTCAAGATGGCTTTTCCTGGAGTAACATGTTAGGAATGGTGATGCAATTGTTATTCAATCCTCAGCAGGGGCCAAATAAGTCTGATGGCATCGATACGGATCAGGTGCGTTGTAGAAAGGGGCTGTTAACTGTAATGGCTTCTCCGCTTCCTGGGATCTTTCGTTTTACGATTTTCGACTACAAAATTTGATTTGATTCATTGCCACCTTTAAAATACATACAACAATTCCATACACCTTGGTTCCATCCGCTCAGCCACAAGGTTCCTCGCTCTTTATGACGCTCTCATTCTTACACATTTAAATCTATACTATTAACAAATACGTGGTTGAGCAGACCCCTTCAAGTTTTGAATAACAGGATCGCGTTATTCTGAGAGAAACAAACTAAAAAAAATCCGGGAAGTGAATACCACTACCAAGAGTTTTCGAAAACGCCCTCGCAGAGAACTTCTGGTTATTAGACTGTCTCACAAAATTGGCAAAAAGTTGTCACTCGGCAATAGTTGGCAAAGTGGTGGTCTTACATTCTGATGGGCTGGCGCGCCGTTTCCTTGTGTAACAACTAGTCAGAGGTTCATGACCCGTCCGTGTTCCGCGCAGCCAACTGACATTTCCGACACACATCCGACTCGGATAGCATTCCAAACTTTTCTTTAGAAAACCACGTACTTAGCTGTTTTCAAAACTACCCTCACCTAGGAAGATTTTAGAATATATATATACCGTCTGTATTAGTTTATTACTGCTCCTGCCCTGAGGTTCACGTCATCCTGTCGTGCGCAAAATGACCTGTCAACGTATTTACCGAGGCGTGCCTCACAATCATGCGCTACATTCCCGTCTAAATTCGCGGTAATTATCACAATGACCAGTATGTTAACTTGTCAAATATTCCAATTTACAAGAACACTAAAAAAAACATTAAGGGCTTATACATATATTACACATCATAACCGTGCCGTATGAGGCACCACCTGAGGAGGGCGACATACGCACGAAAATAAAAATAAATTCTTATCATTTGGTAATTAGAAATAATTTATATTGTAAAAACAAAAATAGTATCCGTACATTTTACTGAGTATTTAAAATAAAAAACATTTTTCATTACTGCGAAAACTGCCATAGAATCTTGCATAAAATAGTCATCATGTATGACTTATTTCTAACATGAAGTTTATTTAAAATATGTAGGATACAAATGTGTGCCACTTCGTTATAATTTTTGTGCTCTTAAAGATGAGACAGTAGAAAATTAGCATATTATGAGCCGCAGAGTATTGGCAAACTTTTTGTAGTATTATTATCTTCCGTAATTGTCTTCGTAAAAATTATTGAATCGTGTAGCATATAACTTAAAAAAGACTCACGAGCCACCAATGATCTGTAGCGTATTTTTATTTTATAACATATAAATATCAATTTTTATTTGGGTTAAGTAAACTGTATTGCTATCTATCCGTGAAGTAATAAGATGGAATAAAACTTGTGACAGATTCAGAAGTGGTGAATAACAACTCACGATAATTACAATTCCTGAGACACAATAAAGCTCCAGATGTCTGTCGAAGAAGGAAATAGATTTGCTGGAAATGTTTTACAATATTAATTTACATGTAATCAAAGTATATCGTAGAGAATTTAATAAATAGTGATAAAATATCTGACATGTTGATTGCCAGATATTAATATTATTATCAAGCTTACGTAGGTTTCAATTAATTTTTTCTGAGTTGTTTTGATAATAAAATTCAATTACTTATTCTTTCAGAACGTTTCCACTTCACCCTGGGCCAATTTCATCTCTGTGGGCCTTAAGATCCTGACTGCCATACTTGGTGGGGGTGGTGTTAGTGGAGATGGTATAGATAAAGTGGATAATGGCAGCAGTCCAATGCAGGTTAGTACTGATGTATGAATGTATCTATGGCTGAATAGTATTTGATCTGTTCACATTAGTCAGCTCGAAAAAGCGTAAATTTTAAGAGTTGTGCCAGATTTGTTGTCAATTACTTGAAGATTTCTAAAATGATCTATTATAAACTTCGATTTGTAAATCTGTATAAATACAGGTGTTCTCCGTTTATTAACTTGAGAAAACTAATTTAAAGAGATGATTCAAATTGAGAGGAATCATGCAGAATGATGAAAAATTTTGAAAGAAAACTTTTGTGCAGGTTAGTTGTCAGACTCAATGCAAATGAAAAATGTAGGCACTTTAAAATCACTGAACAGAGTGTAGTGTTTCAACAAGAGCATAACTAATGTTTTATTGGTTCATTCCTTTTTATTATCAATTAAAAGTAAGGCCAGTTTAATCAAATGGGAACATAATTGAATTGATTTGTCTATAAGCTAAATAGATTTGTTCTATAATAGATAACATTGGAATAATTAATGCTCCATTTAAGAAAGAATAATTAAAATATCTAAATGCAGGTATTTTGACCCCAAAAGCATTGTTTGGTCTACCTCTGCATAATTAGTAATATTCATCAGAATGTGGAGTAATTTTAATTTTTTAAGTATATACGGTGGCGGCTGTTCATGTGTGCTCATGCGCATAAGTTGTATTAATTCGGTAAGTTATTCTAAGAAGTTGAAAATAATCTTTTTTTAACAATGTGAATTTCTGCGTCAATTTCAAAGTCTTTAAGGGGTTTATATTCTGAATACAAAAATAGTATTCGTTCACTTTCCGTAGTAGCTTTTTTTTCTTAAAGATAAAACATTTGAGGGGGGTAATTTCGAAGACTTTCATGATATTATGATAATATACCGCAGGATCCATCAGGTGTTGCTTGTTCCTAAAATTAAAATTATTTTAAAAAATACGAAAATGAATACTTTCATGTTAAAAACGTGTAATAACTTTCTATTAAATTATTCAGCTTTTAAAATAAATATGCTTAGTAAGTTCAAAGAACCCTGAAATGACCAGGTGTTATCTGGAGCCAATAAAATATTGTAAAGTGTTAATGAAAACTGACGTTTTTGTGATCCTCGATTAGTATATTAGGTGATGGTCGCGAAGACCGGGGTTAAGATTACTGGAGGCTCGATACGCTGACCACGTATACTCAAAATTCAGAATGTGTCATGCAAAATGACAGCAGGGCCCACGCCTCGACCCGGTATGCCCAGGCCCACAATGGGCTGTAGAGCTGAAGAATAAGTATATTACGTGAGCCCCGGGATACAAATCGTTCAACATGTCGAGGAATTATGATATTTTTTTGTGAAGAGGTTCCGCAATGTCAACAGCTGTAAAATCAGGGTATTCCCAAAAGAGACTCCTACCCCTCCTGCTGTATACGTCATTGACAACATTTTTAATAATTATAATCCTCTGATATGTTTCGGTTTTACAATAAATGATTCGGCAAAAAGTCAGAAAAAATTAATAAAGCAAGATACAAACACAACAACTCTACGTTTAGTCCTTAATATAGGACTCCTTCAGGTGTGCACTGGATAATTTTACTTTTATGGCATCAGCATTTGCTTGATATTTAAAGAAGAATCTTACAATGTATAAGAACTGTACATCGATCAACAAATTACGGACGAAACGTTGTGTACTTGTTTTGCAGTAGCTTTATTAAAATTTTAGTGACTTTCTGATGACAATTTGGACGAAACTTACATTGTTCATTATAATAAGGTAAAATCATTGAACCGATTTCAATGAAACTTTATTTTGTTGTTATATGGAGGCATAACAATGCTTTAAACAATATCAATCGGCCACCCTTGAGATTAAATGGCAAATATTCCAAAATTTGATCTTAAATGCTTGTGCAGGCATTCTTACTCTAATGTTATCAAACAAGCACGATGTTTCTGTTCTCATATAAAATACCCAACTAACACTAACACTGTCATGTTAATTAAAACAATAAGGAAAGGAAAGAGAGATAGAAAGTGGGTGACTTACCTGAGGTTCATAGATGGTAAACACCTTGTGAGGTTTGGATTTCTTTAAATTTTCGGAGGCACCACCCCCTTTATCAGAAAGTTAGGTAAGTCACCTACTTTCTATCTCTCTTTCCTTTATATATATATAGAATGCAGACATCAATTACATCAATATTATATTAAGAAATAAGTAACATGAAAAAGTATGGATGCAAACTACATTTTGCCATTTCAAACCAGAAAATGTAACTAAGTATCTCATATGTTTCAAACAATATGAAATAACTTCTTATGCACCTGCACATAAGTAATTACACTTGTATCTTTGCCTCACATGAGAATATTAATCTTTCACCATCAGTTATAATGATAATTTATAAATAGTGTGTGCAATTTTCATTACTCATGAAGTTGCAATTTTGTTAATAAATTATAGTTTAACGCCATCACTCACATATTCAATGAATGTAAATTTGGATGCATAGCAATATTGATAACATTTTATTTTTATTAATTCATAAAATTTTGAAATTTTTGTTTATTAGATCCCAAACCTATCAAGTATAATCTTTGTTACATAATAGAAGACAATAAATATTTGAATTAATGAACTTTAAGAATAAAGGTTCCAATAAGAAATGTGATGAATAGATACTATTGTAAAGAATTTTAAATTTAAAGGAAATTTGAGATATGGCGGAAAACTACAACTGATTATATATTCTAACATTAAATCCAATGCACTAATTACATGCTTAAATGCTTCTGCTGTGGGCAGCACAAAAATCTAAATTTCCAGATGTGGGATTAGAATATTATTTCAAACTTTATTCTAACTTGACTCTAAGATTGTTTATAAATTATAATTGATAAACTTTATTTGTTATGTATATATTGTATGAATGAACCCTTGTATGTTGAAACTATTTTGATAGGTTATTATAATGAAATAGAAGAATATTCTGTTACCCTGATGATTGATAAATATTGTCAATTATTAATACCTTATATCCAATGTCAAAACCTAATCAAATTATCGATCTTTTAATGGGACAAAATAAATGACATTCTATGGCAGTTCCAGTATTCAAATGCAGTGAGATCATCTAAATATTATAATTTTTCATTTAGGCACTATAAGATGAACCATATTAGTTTAAATTAACAATTCAATTGCAAAAAGTTTAAATAAAAAGTGAATTTTTTTAATACCCAACATTTGGCTTATATGGATACTTAATAGTCTATAAAGGAAATAAAATTGCTGTACAGTAATGGATGTGTGTATGGAATGAATGTTCTTTGCCATGGCTATGGAGCTGTAGTGAGTAGAGCAAGGCTTGTTGCACGCACAGGGTATCCTAGCTGCTGTGCTGTCTGCAATCTTTGGTTCTCGAGATCCTGATCAAGTGGCCACAATGGCCAAACAGGCTGGTGAGGTGAGTACATTGCATGTAATTCCCTGCCTGAAGGAATGCCAGTAGCTTGTTTCTTTCTGTATGTTTGCAAATATCTAACAAAATAAATTGATTTTCTTAACTTGCAATTCATCAGTCAGTATTTTTACACAATAAGCATGGTATTTATGAAAGAAAAACATATAATGAGTAATGTCAAATTGATATGTTGCATGTGAAAAAAAATTCAATCTCCATATAGATACCTAAATAGTTATATGTGATAGTTTTTCGTTTTAAAGGTCAACAAAATGCAGAATGCCCTTAGAAATAGGTACTATTTGCTTCCTATGATAAATAAAAAGGTTAAAAAGAAACAAGAAAATAAAAATTGAAATTAGTAGCATAACATATAAATTCATATATGAATGGAGGAGGTCAAGGAAGGAGCATTTTGAATTTTACAAGTTCAGGGTATTATTTTAAAATTTAATAACATTAAATTGTCCTAAAACCAAAAGTTGTGGGGGAAATATTTAATTAATAATTAAAAGCTTTTTATTACTAATTTATAGGGTGAGTAAAAATTATTGCTTTGGTTAGAGGATTTTATAGACAAGCAGTTAATAATACAATAATGGTACTGACATAAATAAATACAATATTTGTCAAAGTTTTTTGTCTGAAATTATTCATGCGCGCGAAAATTTCGCTTATTACCGTAGATGCACTTGAGTTTATTGACCGGCGACCAGTGCAGGGCATACATTTTTAGCGCATTTTAATTTCATTCCACGAGTCCGTCATTTTCGAAATTCCAACACTACAAATACACGCTCAGCACCAGTCGCCATTTGTCCTCTACGGACAAGTGGAAGTACGCGCGCGCGTAGAATTTGAAGTAAAACTTTGAGAACTAATCTGTTTGTGATACCTACACCATTGAAGTCTTATTTACGGTTTGCCTATATAAAAACTCCTCTAATTATGACAATAATTTTTACTCACCCCGTATATACCCTGCAGTCCGAAAGTTAGTCATAATTTCAACTTCTATGACTTGAAAGTGAAACGACACAAAGAAAAACAAGTTATGAATAACTACAGTACGATTTTCTGAAATAAAATGATTGAAAATGTATTAGAATATACCATAAGAAAGAAATCTCTGAAAAGAAATAATTGATTATTTCTAGTTTTAACCAAATTATTAAACTATTATAAATTGTAGTGCTTGAAATGAATTCTGAATTAAAAGCTACTAACTGACTATTTTATGTTGTATTCACTAAGAAGCCAAATTAAGACGGTAACTTTGTTGCTAAAATTTCATGATTAAAACTGCATGTGCTGTTATTTAAAATGGGGTCATTCCATGTCAAATCGCCAAAAAAGAGCTCAAGGCTCTCGCTCGACCAATTCCAAATCTCATGAAATTTTGTAATGAAGTAATCCTCGACCCCAAATGAAACTATGAAAAATATTAAAGCTCATTGTACATTCGTTCAGAAGTTATAAGCCCACGTTCAATGGTGAATGCGCACACGCTGCTTAAACGGCCAACTTGGTTGGATCCCTTGTCATATCAGTTCTAGTGGCATGACATGATTGAAACTTGGCTTATCGATCAAACTATAGCCCAGAATGTGGTGGTCTGATCAAAAAAGTAGTACAGATATGTATCCATGCCAAAGACACCACAATAATTTGTCGCGGAAAATTCAGACCTTATTTTCGGGGCCAATTGCTTAGTAGCGAAAGATCTATACACCACACGGACGCTGTAGTGCGTATAATAAATATGAAATGGTCAACGATGTTACTCGCTTCCTCTATGTATGTTGCCGATGGACACGAAGAAGTAAGTCCACAATATAAGCCCGGAAGAGCTTTGAGAATTTGGGAAGGATTATTAATTTGATGAAAGCAGAGTAGATTATAAAACATTAGTCGGAATAAAAGTGTACGATAAACGTGTAAGGGGAAATTAACGCTACTGAAATAGTCAACTATATCACTTTAAAAGTGACAAACTGAAGAGTACGGACTTCCAACATAATAGGCACCGACTCATAGAAAGTAAGATGTCTAACTGTCGATTTCATCATCTTTTAGTAGTTTATGGATGTTGAAAAAGGCCCCTTTAGCGACTCGCGCCCCTTCCACATCAACATAGCACACATATATATATATATCTCAGGAAATGACATTGTCATGTTAAAACAATTAATAGAAAAGGAAAGAGAGATAGAAAGTGGATGACTTACCTGAGGTTCACAGATGTCAATTGTTGGATAGCCGATCACTGGAAATGTGTGTATACTTGGTATGTGTGTGTATTTTGTTTACATTGTGAAGTGTGGTTGTATGTTTGTGTTAATATTTACATATAGACACCTTTGAGGATGGATCTGTTTGAACGAGTGTGTTTCAATATGGGGGTGTTTGTATGCTTTTCCCCAGCTCCCATCAAGTCCTTGCCTCTTCCCAGCCCTCATTGAGAGAGAAAGTTGGTGGCCTGGTGAGGTCCATTGTTTAAGAACTAAGCTAGCCATGCAGAAAACTTTGTATGCTCAGTTGTTGGCTAGCTGATCATTGGAAATGTCTTCCTAACTCTCTTATAAAGTGGACGGTGTCTCCAAAACTTTAAAGAACTCCAAACCTTACAAGGCGACTGCCGTCTATGAATCTCAGGTATGTCATCAGGTATGACATTGTCATGTTAATTAAAACAATTAATAAGGAAAGGAAAGAGAGATAGACAGTTGTTGAGTAGCCGATCACTGGAAATGTCTTCCTAACTTTCTGATAAAGGGGGAGGTGCCTCCGAAAATTCAAGAACTCTGAACTTCATAAGGTGTCTACCATCTATGAACCTCAGGTAAGTCACCTACTTTCTATCTCTCTTTCCTTTCCTTATTAATTATATGTATAAACAATTATAAGGATTTTATTAAGCAACCAAGTTATGCATTGGATAGAGAGTAACAACAGAAACTTGGGAATGTGCTCCAAAGAAAGTATTTGCCCAAAGGAAAGCATACATTTGAGGAAGGAAGAAGAATGAAATATAAAATTTTAGGCAGGGCTGCTCTGTACTCAAATCAGTCTAACCATTGAGCTACCATACCACTCTACAGCTCTAGCAAATATTTATATGAAACAAGGAATGATAAGTTGACAAAGCCAAATAATTCATTCATTTGAATAGGAAAGAGAGGCAGAAAACAGTACTTGACTTGTCTTAAACTGATAGTAGGCATTGGCTAGAAGATGCAGGAAAACATAAATATTAGGCTCTTGAATATTTTTTTCCTTTATCCCTTACAATCGACACTTCTATCAATTTACTGCCAGTAAACTGTTATTTTCTTTCTTTTCTATCCAAATGAATTATATAGAAGAAAAAGGGATGACAAATTCATATTGATAAATTGGATATGAAAGAGATAAATGATACTAGGGAAGTTCAAAAATATAATTTTCAAGAGCCCCAGCTCCCTTCTTCAGACAGTGTTTGAACAGTAAGACATCTATCCATTTAATGATGAATCAAATACGGCGTGCAACTACTTATAGGATAACAATTTACACCCAAAAACTATCTCTCTCTCTCAGGAATAGGTCACAATAATGGGAAGGCATATATAAAAATGTGGAAATATGCTATAAGACAATACAGTTTTTTCTACGCCATTAAAAGTGATTTGCCTCATTGTTTCATGAGAAGTAATGCTACTAAATATAGAGGAAATTGGTAAATCAAGGAATTTTAGGTCCTGAGCTCTTCCTGAATTATAGAACATTGTCAGAAGGATGGCTCACTCAAATGAAGCTTAGTAATTTTTAAAAATAATTAATTTGTTGTAATTACTGAAAGAGTGGGCAAATATTTTTTTGTTTATAACTCTACTGAAACGGTTGATAATGTCTTGGGTCTGGTTGACATTTTTCCATGCTTATCTTTCTTCTAAATTAGCTATGCACTCTTACCTGTGCTTCAATTGAAGCATTTCTGCTTCCTTTGACTATTTATTTTTTATTCATCAACAGAAATAGAAAAAACTTAAAATCCAGCAACATTTTTGTGTTATCAATAACCCATCCACTGGAACCATCCATGCATTGGAAATATGTCTTGTCTACTTTGTTCTTCAATTAGAATCAATTTAACTAGCAGTTATAAATAAGTGTAAACTTATTGTCAGAAATATTATAAATGAATAATATCAATTTTTTACTAATGTTTAAATCAATAGCCAAATATTATGTAACAAATAAATTAAAATATGAGACATGTTATAATTAAAAATGTGTCAAGACATCTGCAAAGAGATGAAAAGTAAAAATGTAATAAATAACTTATTTTGTATATTAATATTGAATAATGGTTGGAAAGACAATGCATAGAATAAGTCATACCACAGCCTCCAATTATTATAAAATATGTATATATAAAGTTTGAAGAAATTTAGGGATAAGTTAATGTTCCTAGTAATTACTAAATATGTTGATGGTAGGAAAAAAAACATTTGTGTTTCAGTTTATCAACATAGTTGTAAATCTCCTGGATGCACTCAAGACATCCTTCAGCCACCGTTCAATGGCTGCTAGATCCATTGGAAAAAGAGATTCAGTCTCAGAGGCAGCTGTCGCTGGAATGTCATTACTCAAGGTAATAAACAATATGTTCAGTTGAAATGCAGTCTATCAATATTATGTTGTAATGAAACAATTCTGAGTGATTTATAATTACAATATTACATTATCTTAGGGATATGTGAGGACTATGAAGACTAGTGATTCAAACTGTATGCAGCGGATGGTGTGTGAGGCAAACAAAGAATGTGCTGCTGACACACAAGGAGCCATCTATTGTCAACTTGGAACGTGAGTATTCTTACTTTCAATACATACTTAGACATCTGAGAAATCAGAACTTAAAAATATATATGCAAGTAAGGACATGACATTGTCAAAATAATTAAACTGATTGATATGGAAAGGAAAAGTAAAATTGAAGGTGGTGGTTTGTTGATGAAATCCATCTAGTTCTCAACGGCAACTCCCAGACTGGTGACAGCAACTATCAATTGTCTAGCTGAGTTAATTAATTAGGCAATGTCATCATTATTTACTTGTTTTGTATATATGGATACAGAACAGAAATGGAGGGTAGCTGATTAAAGGTAAATTGAAATATGGTGACAACACACCATATAGTCAAATTTTTAGTTTTTTGAAGGATATAACAAGACTACACTATGTGACAACTGACTGCACAACATTAAACTCTGGCAGAGTTTGAATTTGATACTGTGGTCAGGTGTTTACAAAGTAGTCCTAAGGAAGGGCGTTTACACCCTCTGAAAATTAGACATGCAGTCTAGTGAAGCCATCTTAAAATTTAAAGTAACTTGCCCACTCTTTCCAGTTGGTATTAACACTATGCTGTCCAGTATCACCATACTAGTGTTGTGTTCAAAGCTATCAATCAAATGTCGGTAACTCCATGTTGGTGATGCAGTAAAACAATAAAATGGTCCAAAATGGCATTATATGTAGTTAATTGTACTTTATTCAATTCATTCAATCACTTTAATGTGCTTTCATGATTTTTTGTTGAAAATATGTGACTTTTGAAATCCTTGGTTAAAACAATACCTATTGGTGTCAAACAATATAATCCTGATTAGATGTGTGGACAGCTTAGAGTTGATTTACTAAATTTACAATATATTTAATTTTTCCTCTTCATAAATATATTCCATTTTTAATCATCTCATAAAAATAATCAACATTAAAACTATTATATACAGGTACGCTACAAGTTTCCTTCTTGAAAGATCCAGTGATACACCATTTGATGCATTTTATGATGCTGGACGCAGAGGAAGGAGTGGAGAAGACTGTCGTACTCTATTTTTGGCATGTAATGAAGTTTAGATTGATGGTGTCCAGTGTTAAAAATAAGTGGTGCTTTCAGAAAAAACTTTAAACGCCCACCGGAAGACAATAATTTGTTCAAAGTGCTGAATGCAGAAGGAATAATCCAACATTGGATTTAAGGAAATCAATTTCAACCACAAATAGAAATTCAAATTTCTCATATTTGATGATATTTATTGGTGGAAATTGGTTTCTCAAGGATTTTTGATTTGTTTCAACATCAATCTTCTAGAGTGCAAATATTTTATTTCATAAAAAAATATTCAAATGATTTTGATTACTGAACATGAACTGAATAGGTTTTATGATTTTATTGGCTAAGGACAAATGACATCTCTAAATTTGAAATGAAACTATAAACTCTTCACATACTTTTTATTGCAATGGATTTTAATTTAAAAAATCATATCTAAATATACAGGGAGAAAATTATTAACATAAATTTTTCAATTGTGGTGAATTGTTTATGCAAACAAGAATTATTACAAAGCAATATCTGAGTAACTATTAAACTGTGCACTCTATTAGGGTTCAAATTAGCTTCATAATCAATAATTAATGTTTTTACGATATGTGACTGTGCACATAGGTTTATTTATTTGTTATTTATGAGAAAATGAAAACATTTGTGATCTGTGGTACATTACTATGAAAAAGAAAGATTAAAAACATTTAGTGATTACTTTCATAAGATCAATTAAATATTTATTTTAAAATATTTATGCACATAATTGAAGTACTTCTAAGAAACAATGTAGATTTGTACAAAATGAAAAAACTGTTTAAATGATGTATTACCTAAGAAAATCCTTTTTTTCTTTCTTACTATAACAAAAATTAGGAAACTTTTTTTCTGCCAGATATAAATGTGTCCTGGTATGCATAGCTGAATCATTCATGTGATGAGTTATTTATTATTACATCATTAAATACAGTTATGGCTCCTGGATGTTGGCATCTCAGGAATTGTATTTACTGGACAAGCTGTTTTCACAGACTTGTTCTTTGGTTATTATATTTTATAATCTTTTATACACAGATAATACATATATTTATATGTGCACATATACATACACATGTACACGGTGTACATGGAAATATGAATGAGTGAGACCAGGTATGTTATGAGTGAATTTCGAAACAATAAAAGTTATTTTACATAATTATTGAGAAAGTATTGTTGAATGTACCATGTTGTGTTTATATATTTCTTTTCAGGCAATTTACTAAAAAATCAAAAGGAAGATTTATTCCAATATTTCATCCTAAATCATTTGAAACTTATTCAATTATAAATATGCAAATATTTAAAAATACTGTCCAAATGGAGAATGTTAGTAATTTTACCATTTCTACAACTTAGCAACCTTCCTTGCTAATATATATATAAAGGGAGTTCACGCGTCTGATGAATAAGGAGGTAGGGCTTTGAGGGGGGGTCAATGTGAAGCACTGGTTGAAGTTGTTGTGGCTTTGGGCATGGGCAGCTATGGGGTATTGTTTTTTGTAGAGTTTCACTGTACTGCGGTGGCAATCCGTTTGGAGGAGGTCTTTTTGTCTGGCGAATGTAGAAGGCTGGGCGGAGTGAACTGTTTATTTAGTAGATAGTGTGGGAGGACAGACAGGTTGTTTTCCTTAATTTTGTATGTAGTGCTGTTGGTGAGATTCTGGAAGGTTTTGGTGGGTGGATGTATTGGGCAGACATGGCATCTGTTCGTATCACAAGGTCTGCAGCCAATTGTGGGTGGGGGTTTAAGGGTGTGGGATTTATAGGGTTTGACCAGATTGACTGGAGGTTAGGTGGACACCTAAAAGCAACCCTTGGACAGGTGGGTAGTATGGTAGGGAGCCAACCTGTTTATGGGGCAACTAGAATAACATTCCTCTCTACTCAAACCCTTAACCTGGTTCCGGTTCATAGATGACGTTTTCATGCTATGATGAGACAAAATTCTCCTCTTTTTAAACACCACGATTTTTCCCACTTGGATCTTGACTTATTACATTCCTTCTTTAAAGTCAGGGCTAATCCAACTGCAATAATTGCTGGTATACAGTAGACATGATCAGCATACAAGAACTGAGCATAAGTAAGAACTGAACACTGATTGGTTACAGACTTGAACTACGCAGGTAAGAAAGACAGAGCATGTAGAGTGGTCTTTATATAGGATTTTTCAATAAAGGCAGGTCGATGTTAAAATGGAATAAAACATGCTATGTGTGAGTTATTAATGAGCCATTCAAATAAATAAATAATTTTATTAATACCTCACACAGTTTGTTTTATTCCATTTCAACATCAAACCACCTTTAACGACAAACCCTATTATGTATATGCACACATTTTTTACTCAAAATTTGCAGATAATACACAAATTGTAGACTGTGAGCTCTGAAAACTCTGTTACCAGTGTGTATTTGCAGTGCACTTTCAAGGATATTGTGTGTCTGAGGAAAATGTGTGACTTAAAAAAAGTTATATATCAGATGAAAAATTAAACTTGTTGAAGTTGAATGCTATCATATGATGGAGGTGGTTGCCTCTGAAAATTTAACTTTGCAATCAGCATGGTACCTGCTAACTTTCCACTTCAGGTATGCCACCAATTTCTCCCCCTCTTTCATGTCCTTATTGTTTCAATTAGTCTGACAATTTCAATTCTGATTTACCCTAATCCGCAACTGATGTCAAAAATAAAATATTCAGGAACAATAGTTCAGAATACGACACATCACAGGATAGCTCCTATGTAAAAATGAGAGTGAAACTGCCTAAATTTGAAGTCAGAACAAATGCAGTTACTAGGAACTGTTGACAGTACTGTGGTAACAATCAATGTCTGATTATAAATATATTTTCTGGTTTGACAAAAGGTGTTGGAGGAGGTGCAAGTTATGCTCCCATTTTTTTATGATTGGTTGTTGAAGGTAATCAAAAATTCATAATTGGGCAAACATGGCGGCTTCAGAACCTGTTAACGATTTGCCCTATGATTCAAGGTACAACAACAATGGCACAAAATGTTTAAAAGAAGCCCAACATTCTATGTATTAGAAAAAATAATTCACTACAAGTGAAAAATTAAATACAAATGATATACTTTATTAAACAATAATAGTTAATAATCAAAGTAAATATATCACAAAAGGTATATATTATCTTCAAATAAATAATATTAAACTCAAATTTCAGATTAAGTTCATATTGCACAAAGAAAATTATAATCTACAGTCATTGTGATATTTGTTAAATCATACTTTTAAGTGTAAAGGAACTTCGCATTTTTCGCACTTCCATGTTGGTTTACTGTATTTTATTTTTCATACAAACTGTACAATCTTTATGGTTTTGACTTTGATACATTGGATTGATATGCTTAGGAAAATCACCCCAATGTTTCATATGCAGTCTCTGTGGTAATCGTTCTTTATAACCTGCTTTTTAGTTATATTGGGCTGGTTTGTGTACCACAGTCTTGACCCAAATACAAGTCTCATGTATGGATTTAGACAAAGGGTTCACATATTTTGTAACTTGCATATTGAAAGATGCGTATGTTACTTGTATTTAATGCAGGATTAAAATGCTGTGAAAATAGACAAAATTTTTGATTTTCAGTGAGTGAATATGTGGTGGGATGACATGATTTTCAATTGCGAATATAACCAGTAACACTCAACAGTGGAAGTTCTCATTTCAGATACCATGGCATGTATGATAAACGTCAAGAGTAAAAAATTATAATAGGACTGGCATTATTAACAAAAAAGGACAATCCTACAGTACAATAAGTTGAACAATAAATAAAAAGACAGCCAATAAGTCAGAAAACTATGTTATAATAAATTAAACACATTTACAAATGGAGGATATAATTTTCTTTAAAAGAAAATAAAGCATTCTAGATCCGTCCAGGGACGGGAGCATTTTAATATTTGGCCAAAATAATCACTTGATAAAAGGCACCTGAGGTGACATTTTTGGTGGCCTCAATGACACATTATTTAGACAAATCAAACAAAACAAGTTTGTTATTTTGTCATGAATTTTAAACATTGTCAAATGCATCAACAACTAACACTGTAGGTAAGATTATTTCTTCGGCCACTTAAATTCATGTGGACCCAACCTGTACTCTTTTTAATCAATATTGTCACAAACGATTACTACACAGTATAAACTTCGAACCTGCCTAAATCTCAAGTCACATAGAAAGACTTACTCTCAGGTTTCTACCAAGGCAAAAATGGTCAAGACCTTTTTATGGCTCTGTCTGTATCTTCCCAGCAAAGTTTGTCTGAACCCAGGTGGAAACCTGAGAGCTCTTTCGACACAGATTGTACTAGGCAAGCCTTTGAAATTTAATTTCTTACTTTCTACAAAAAATAAGAAAGTGTAAATCAGACCAGTTTAAAAATTCTGTCTAACCATTACCAAAGGATGTTACTTATGATTTAAAGACTTTCACAAATATATCATGTGGAAATAATTCATAGCTGAGCATACATTTTTAACCATTTCAAATTACCTAAGAGATATGTTTAATGTCTAAGAGAGATTGAATTTCAGAGCATCAAGAATCTGAAGTTGATCACAGAACTCCACCTGATTAATTCAAACTACTGAATAGTTTACACAAATAATTATCCTTGTTATATATAAAGAAACATTGAATAGTCATGCTATATTCAAATAAACCAAATAATATAAAAGGTTAAGTAAGGTTTACTAACACCACAGACAGTACGCCCCCATTCAAAAGATTAATTATTGTGCACATAATTAAGCATTGGATTTGCCTCCATTTCAGCTGCACTTTTAAAAATGAATAAGAAAGACAAAGTAATACATATTTTCATCTATTCTGAATATAGGCTATCATTTCACTGCTTGGAGTCGGTCTGGCATCAGTGATGTTAATAAACTCTTTTTATAACACAATTTTTTATTACAAAATTTATATGAAGTCTGGTTTTAATAAACCCTTTTCAATACTTCTGTCTCTCTTTTCTGCTTTCTGTCTTAGATATTTAAGTCCAGCATCAATTGCCTGAGAAATTTCCTGAAACTCTGGTTTTAAATTCGATCCCTGAGCACCACTTACAAATGATTTAAAGTCTACTTCTGTGTATTTGCTGGCAACACTAGTTACAGGCTCACCTAAAGAAATATTATTAGGAGGACATTTCTTTGGGGAAAGACTACAAATTGATTTCGCCATATCTGTAACTAAAACAGGGCGAGCAGTATCACATGAAGGCGGTGCGAATTGTTCAGGCCGTTCTGCACGTTTCTTGTCAATCCACTCTTCCTGTGACATAACTTGCCATTTCCTATGAACACCTTTAATGTTATTAGTCATTACACCTTCTTTTCCTTCATCCCAAGGCCTTATATGTAAGTCTCTCTTTATTTTATTAGAATCTACCTGATCATCTTTTTCCTCCACCTTTTTATCTGATAAAGATTTTTCTAGCACTAAGGTTGCCTCAGCTACGATAGAATCTTTAGTTTCCTCCATAGATTGTTTCATAGAAGAAAGTAATTCCATGTTGTCTGATGAATCTACAACTTTGCTTCCTTCCATGGGAGTTACTGCTAAAGAATTCTGCAAATATTTCAACATTCTTTGCTTTGAGAATTCCAACCTAGAAGAATCCAACCTCAGAGACATTTTTGACCGTTCCTTCACTTCTTTTTGCAGTTGTTCACTCTGCTTCCTGAGTTCCTTCAATTGGGCTTGCTGTGAAAGTCTTGTTTCCCTGTCCCTTGAAAAATCATAGTAACTTACACCATGAGATCGCGCTTCATTAAATAACACATCTTGGTAATGAATATCATCCTTGTTTTCTAGTTCTCTCATCTGTACATCCCAATGTTCATGAAGTTTTTGTAAATGCTCAGATTTAGATGTTGTATACTTTTCCTCAGGGGTTTCCTCAACATTACATTTATCTCCTCTCAAAGCAGCAGCAAACTCGGAATTACGCTTCAGTGCTTCTTGTAAGTCTTCTTTTAGAACTTTTCTAGTGCGACCAAGAAAATCTGTGTACTCAACCCAGTCACTTTCATCATCAAAATATTCCTCGTCACTGGAAGTTTGACAGGTTTCTTCTTCAGCGCTTTTCTTATGGAAATCTACAAGGATATCATCATTAGAATTGTGCTTAGTAGAATCACTAACCATACTATCATATAATCTTGCTTTTTTGGCTAAGCATTCTTTCGAGTATTGCAAAATATTTGCAGACTCCCCTTCCTGAGCCGAAACATCTTCTTTAGATTCAATTGATTCTATTTTCGTTTTCTTGGGTAGTGGTTTTATCACATGAGTCGATTTTACTTTACTACACAAATCTTTCTTTCGCAGCAATTCAGCTTTCAACCCACTCAAAGCAGACTGCTTAATTCGGTCGTTGAAATCCATTACTTATGTTTCGTAATGTTTATTGTGCTTATTCTTAAATTTTTCAAACCTTAGGGAAAAAAATTATATCAACATGAAACTATTTTATTTTGCCATTTTGGAAGCTATGACGTAAATAAATACATTTCTTGACATAATTTGGTAACACAATTTAAGGCCTCGTAGACACTAATTTATAATATACTTTAATTTGTAGATCACTCAACTGATGTCTTTGAATTATACATGTATTTAATTCTTACTTCGCAAATCACGTCTGTTGCCCATGACAACTGCTTAGTTGGTTTCTTTCTTGACTTGAAAGGGTTTACCCTTCTAACAGACAACCATAAAACAGAACAGCAACTACTAACGAAATTCTATTTCAAAGATATGAAAATACCAAAGATATATATATTGTTTATATATGTCTTTGGTAAATACCAACTTCACACATACTAATATAACCAAAGAGATATATAAACATCATAGAGAGGCTACGAGGCTGTTACAGCGCCCTTGGTGGCAGCAACTAGCAACAGGGACAATCACAATGTCGAAGGGCAAGAACTTTGACCTATGTACTGTGTTCATATGACTGAGGTTGAATAATCGTGTATTTTTGTGATTAAAATATATTGTTTTTCATCCGAAATCATGCCAAATGCGTGTTCAGCGTACAATTGTACTAATCGCAGTTCAAAAACAGCTGGAATATCGTATTTTAAGTAAATATCATCATATTTTCACTTTTGACAGCACGTGTTTGTAACTTCGATATTTACCAAATTTCTAATCTTCGTGGTGCTCTGGAATGCAAGCCAGCTCTCTTTTTATGACAGTAGTTCTCCCTACTGTAATTAAGTTAGTCCAAATATTTTCAGATTCCCTTTGAAAAACAAGCAGCTTACAAAACGATGGGTAATCAATATGAAACGTGACAAGTGGTACCCTTCTCGTTTTAGTTGCCTATGCTCTGTTCATTTTGAGGACAGATTTATGTATGTGTCAGGAGGGAGAAGGCTACTTCTGCCTAAAGCCATTCCAACAATATTTTCATTCCCGGACCATTTACAAAAACCAAAAATCAAATCCAATAAAGTTCGAACAAAACGGCCAATCATCCAAGAATCTGTTTCGCTTGAGGTTAACCCGTCATCAAATCAAGGAGGTAAAACAGTGTATCATTTTTTGTAATAGAGATAGTCACTTTTATTAGTAATCAAAATATTTTTAATCCAAACTGTGGCTCAATAATAGTTTTTTAAAATATATATAGTTGAAACAGGGAACCACAGTGTGTATAAGGACCACTCGTATATAAATTAACTGTTTGCAGCATTATAGAGAAGTCTATTGAATATTTTATGGGTTTAAGGCTACATGATGGTAATTTACTTTACTTGTCAGGGAGGAAAATGGGTGTATGTGGGATTATTTTAGATCTTATGGGTTTAAGGCAACTTGCAGAGATGTATGTATGGAATGATTCCCCTGTTTTAAAATTTATACTAACTAGAAGAATGAGTCAAGATCATTTGGACTTATTTTTTTCTTGTATACGTGGGAGTGGGGGAAATAGAAACAATCCGAATGCTTATCAATTTAGGTCATCATATAGGAAGTGTTTAATTACACACATAGAGCCCTCAAAAAATGCTAATAGTACTGGTGGGGATGTTGATGCATTAATTGTACCAATTTTAAGAAATGTTTTTAAGCCTCAGTCAACTGAAAATTTTGATCATGATTATGTCCCCCATTATGAAGGCTTAACATTGTATTCTGAAAATGTGGTAGAATACATTTCTGGAAGTGTTGTTAGGCAAGTGAGTAGAAAGCTGAAATGTGTAGGTTGTTTGGAAGCTCTACTTGCTCTTCGCACTGAAAGAAAAACAGGGTTAATAGCAATCAAAGATTTTAAAGATAGCGTATACAATCCTTATAAAGATGTGGTAAAGTTATTTAAATTGGCAGAAAGAGTGTTGAGAAATAATGAAATTCATATTGGGAATAAAAATTTTCTATTAAGATTGTATGTAGAGGTTTTCAGAATGTTGGGACATAGTCAGATTTTATTTTCAGAGTTTGAACACCTTATGGTTTCAACTGAATTTGGAGAGGAATCCCATTATTCAGTTTTAATAAAAATGTTATTAAAACATTACTTTAATTGCAGGTTGCATCATTTATGCAAATCTAAAGCTATGGCTGAAAGAGGAAGACTGGTTAGGCAAATGTTTACTAAGTTAATACTGTTTAAAGGGCAATAAGGTAAACAGATTTCAAAATAGTCAAAACATCAATAATTTAATCAACTGATTTTGTTTCAGATATGGAGAACCAGATGGTCTTGTTCAATATTATTGTCTAATCAATTTCTTAGTTTCCTCAGGTTCGAACAGTATCTTCATTCCAAACCATCACATCTTTCCGTCCTTCTTGGTGCAGGTTTTTTTAGGGTTCTCCTGCACCTTAGGTAAATGCCAAGTTGGTCAATAAACAGCAGCTGAGGGTCCCTATAACCAAGGGCTGTGACCTCCCCAATCATATCCTTACATTCCCAAACTCTGCTTCAAATTATTGTGGTGGTTTTTAAATACTTCCGTTATTTTGCAATTGGCGAAATAAAATTTTCTATTCATCTATATAATGAATGTGTTTTATTTCGTTTAACCTTGATCCCTATCAACTTTCAACTATATTTAATGTCAATCTAGATGCATTTAGATGTTACTTGTACAACGTACAATTGTATGATTGTAAAAAAATTAAAATTTTAGATATTGGGAGTAATCTTTATTATAGACTGATGCTTCATATCTCATCTAATAATTCGGCATTAATATCAGAAATGACTGATTTAAAACAAAAATGATAAATTAACTATTATAAAGTTAACTGTCAATGTTTACATGTTGTATTTAGCATTGAGATGATGTTAATGAGCCCTATCCGTGTTTACTTTAATGTCGGCACTTTCCTTGTGTGACATTACAGAAATAATTTACCATTTTTAAGTGGTGTTATATATATTATATGAAATGAAACACTTTCTAGCTGGTTTCCGCTCATTTGTAACTTTAATACATATGTATATATAGTTTTTAAATCTTGATTTACGAGATACGCTTCCTGCACGTATTCGTTAGTCCACCTCAATTCAATGCCAGCAGACGACAGCACACGCCATCCTTACCCTCCAAAGAATGGCGCCTGAGCCTTCAATTTGCTTCAAATATGGCGGCGCCTTGTCCAGTCTATGTTGTTTATATATCTCTTTGAATATAACAATCTATTGCATACCAATGAAGTCTATATAAATAGTAATACTATCGATATTTCATACAAAAATGGAATGAAAACTTTTGTGTTTATTCTAATCGCTAAACTATTAAATATACTATACATACCTACAAGATTCAAGGACAAGTAGAGTATTATAGAGAACTTGCGGGCACCTAGTTTATTTTGCTGCTGTCTGATCACCTGCGTCGTTTCAGCGAGACGAGGCTTTTCCGGCTCTGTGTTGGACGTTCTGGCCAAAGATCACCGGTTGCAGGTTTCCAAATTAAATATTTATAACATCAGTAAATTGACTTCAAAGAATTAATTACGACATGGATGAGGAGAATGTGAAAATAATCTAGTTATTTATCTGTTAGATGAATTAAGTTGTGTGATTTATTTTAGTTGAGTTAATGTTTTATAAATACAAACTTTTGTCTTTCTTCGTGTGCATTTTGAGTGGGTAGAATCCCAACTATTCAAATTTAGCCTTCCACTTAGCTGGAGCGGGTAACCCAAACAATCAATAGGAGAGTTTGGGAATATAAAGTTCTACCTACATATACAAATGTATACAGACATATATATTGTTTGTGGCGGCCATTTTGCTTCATTGGCGACTGTATAATCTGTTGTTTATTATGTAGTCACTGATGCCAATTTACCATGGCAAGTTAGACTATTGAGCAGCACGTTTAAATGAATATTAAAATGAATGATCATTTGTGCAAACGTTGTCCCATTGACACAGACCGCGGTGGCCCTTTAAAGTCGACCCTCCAACGTTTAAATTCCAGACGACGTTTCGATAAACAATCAGCCAACACCCGTACGTAAAAGGAACGCCAGATCGCCAAGAACATCGCCGTGGTCCTTGAAAGTGTACATGAGAACCCGAGGCTGTCAATTCCTCTAGTGCACATGAACTCAATCTTTCGCAAACTTCGTACAAGATCCAACTGACCCAGGAGCACAAAGTTAATGACTATAGACAATTCATCTTTGCGACGAGGAGCAATTTTGGATGGATGGCTATGTTAACAAGCACAACAATTGCCGTATATGGGACGATGCCAACCCACTAGACGTTTACCAGGTGGCGATGTATGTTTTTAGCAAATTTTTGGACCGGCGATGTCGTTGGTCCGTACTTTTTTTGAGAACGACATTGTTGAGGCCAAACCGTCAACAGCGAGTGCTACAGAACGAAGATAACCGATTTCTTTCGACTCAAATTAAACGATATGTGCGTACATGACATAAGGTTCCAGCAGGATGGAGCCATGTTGGACATAAACGATTTGAGGGTACGTCTATCTCTCGCATAGGTGACGTAAATTGGCCACCAAAATCAAATTTCAAATTTTATCTTGTCTCTTCGCATCTGAGAAGCCGCGCCGGACATTTGAACGATGCTATATTCCATACATAATGGAAACACGGGCCTTTTAAATATATATATATATATATTGTAATTTAAAAACAAACGCAGGTGCCTGCTGATTTTGGTTACATAGTTTAGTTTTAAGGTGCAAATGGTATATGGATAATTAATTTAATGTTGTAATGTGAAAGGAATTCGGGAGCAATTCTCGGTAATTATTGTCATTGTGAAGTACAGTTGGGCATACAATGGAGAAATTTTTGTGCGACGACAATAGAGGCCAACAACAATGAAGACTTAAATTGGCTAAAAGTAGGTGAAGCCCCGCAGGGAAACTCCCGCGGGATATGCGTAAAAAAATCCCCGCAGGGAAAATCCCGTGGAAAACTCCCGCGGGGGTGTGTGAAATCCACTGGGATTTTGTGGAAAACCCGGTGGCGGGGAACTCCCGGGGCGATAAGTTAAAAAGGAGATGTGACGAGGATGAAGAAACAGAAGGAACGGTGATGTGAGAGGAGTTGGACCTGGATCACACTACATTCCTGGATGTGCGCAGCTGCAAGGTGTACCTAAAGACAGAGAAGCGCGGAAACATTCGTGAGATAAAAATAAAATTGATAAATATAAAATTGTCAAACCGTATAAAATTTGTACTTTAAATAATTTCAAACCCATCCCATGAAGAAGATATTCCAATACATATAAATTAAGTAAAAAGTTGAGCCTTTGCGCAGGTACATGCATTCCTCCTTTGTGTGTGACGTCATCCCGGATACAACCACAGTCTTTGACTCTGGAAACTACGACATATAGATATAATTTCCGGACATGACACTCGTTCCTTTCATAGCACAAATATTTCAAGTTTCATCTTGACTCTTGGCATATTATTGTACCGTTCTTTTCATGTTTTACGTTGTTATTTTGTGGTATTCAGTCCTAAGACTGGTCTGATAACCCTCCATGTTTACAATATAGCGCAAGCCTTTTCAATTACGCATAGCTAACACATTCCCCATTCTCCCTAATCAGCTTAGCTTATGCCATCCTTGACCTCCCTCTTCCGTTCTTACCCCATGTACATCCCTCTAATGCTATTTTTACAAACCCTCATGTCTCAAGAAGTGCCCTATTAATCTTTCTCTTCTATTGGTCAACGTCCTCAATATTGTTCGTCCATCCCTTATTCTATTATGTAGCGCAATATTAAGTATAGGCGCAATTCATTTAAACTGCGATTTAGACAGTGAATCGCGTGAGTAATGATGAGTTGTTGAGTACTGCCATGTGGAATGTAAAGAACGTCCAGACCCCCCGGGGTTGAACATCTGGAGGAAATGAGTGACAGGCCTGCAGAATCGCCAATGAAAGAGTAAAGGAGCGGACCCCCTATGGCGCCGGGCTTCTTCAAAATCTTCGGCCGCACGAGGGTGACGAATGTGCATAATGTGACACATACCCCTGATGAAGAACAAAACGGATGCCCTAGCGATGGAAAGTTTTGGAGATTTTGTGTCGTTAAGAAGCGCGACTGCCCAAAACTATTTAAAGGGCATGAAAGCGGAAATGGGGACAGTCGAGGGAAAAATTCGGAAGGCGACAGTCGACGAAACTACGGGGGGAGTCGGTGGCAAAACTTTGAAGAAGATACTACAGATAGCAGTCACAATCATTCGATGGCAAACGACAGAAGCCGTCAGGGTTCAGACAAGCTGACTACACGACGTCGCAAAGGGGAAATACCAGATAAGTTCCACTCATGGTAGTCCTTAACATTCTCATGATTACGCAGACATCGTAAATTCGTCATTTTTCCGACCAAATTTATCCCACGGTCAATCCGAGGTTTTGGGATTTCATAGCTGAGTAGCCAGTGGCATAACAAATATAGTGAGTAGGATCTGTCCGCCAAAATTTGTTAATATTAAATTTCTATATTATTTACGCCTTAAATAAGAATTGTTGAACTCCCCTCCCTTAAACAAAAGGACATCCACTCTGGCGCCCAACAAATTAAGAGAGTACACCACAGTTTAGAGCTTTCTCGTTAGTAAGTCTATCCTTATCTGAGTTTCAGTATTCGTCTATAGCAACACATTTCAATGGCTTCTGTTCTTTTCTTTTCCACAACTTCTATCGTCCACATTTCGCACCTATAAAACGTCACACTACACACGAACATTTTTATACTACCCGTAATCCTAATTTTATCGACTACTATACTTCTACCATCCCTAGTTATTACCCTGCCCAGTAACAGATTTCGTAACTTCTTTTAAAATAACCCTCCCCAATCTAACGCCCTTTGTTATTCCACTGTTTTCCAAACTGCACTGATTACTTTGATTATCTTTCAATTAATTCTCATATTGAACTCTTTCGCCAGGAGCACGTTCATGGCATTTATTATGTGTTCGAAGTCTTCTTCTGACTACCCTAATGCTATAATATTGTCACGTAGAAATCGGAACGTTGGAATAATGATAAAGAATCAGGTTAGTTGTAGAACACGTTTATTTATAACACACAAGTTATACAAGATGTGACCCGATGCTCGCTCACAAGTCAACTCCCCGCTGCATAGCAGATCACAGCTTTATATAGGCACAGCACAGGAAATGATGTAACACTCATTGTTAACATAGAACAATCTGGAACAAATTAAACGAAGTAATGAAAAGTGACTAAAAATATTAGGGGGTGACGGAAATCGATCGTTGGCCTTCCGGACCGCAGAGCAGCGTCTTAACCACTAGACCATAGCGTCAGGTCCTTTGGAGATCACAAATGTGGCATTGCTCCCCCTCTAAAGGAAACAGCGTCTCGCTGTTATGGAGATATCGACCAGAATCTTGTTGGGAACCGTTGGAAAGAAACAGTTTGTAATGTTGACGGCTTGACCGTTTTTTTTAATTATTTTTTTTTATTTTTATTCATCTTCTGGGGGTGTTGTTCCCGGAATTAGGACGGATCGTTGATCTCCTTCTTCGTTATCTACTTGAAGGTCAGGTCTATTGTAGGACTTCATTCGTAAGACGTGTACTATATCCTTTGGTTTCCGTCGCTTCGACGAAGGATCATAGTCTTCAACCTCATAATTGACATCCGAAATTTTTCGTAGGACTCGGTACGGCCCAAAGTATCGTTTTAAAAGTTTTTCGGACAGGCCAACCTCCCTTACATGTCTGAAAATCCACACTAAGTCTCCTGGCTTGTACTCTACAGGTCTGTGTTTCGTATTATAGCGTTCCCGGTCCTTGTCTTGCGTGCTTAATGTCCGTGTTCGCGCAAGCTGTCGGGCTTCTTCTGCTCTAGTTACCAGATGTCCCACGTAATCATTATCTATTTCGTCAGGGTAAAGGGGGAACAGCGTATCCATAGTTGTCTCAGCCTCGCGTGCATGGAGCAGAAAGAAAGGACTGAAACCAGTGGCATCTTGCTTTGCCGTGTTGTACGCAAATGTTACAAATGGAAGAAACGTATCCCAATCCATCTGTTCGGCATCGACGTACATCGAAAGCATATCAGTCAGAGTTTTATTGAATCTTTCCGTTAGTCCATTCGTCTGTGGATGATAGGCCGTAGTCATTCTATGAGTAACATTGCAGCGTGCAGCTACTTCCGAAACTAGCTTCGAATAAAACACTTTCCCACGATCCGTTATCATTATTCTTGGGGCTCCATGTTTCAAGATGATTTCTTCAACTAGAAACTTTGCTATCTCCTGAGCTTCGGCAGTCGGTACAGCTTTAGTGACAGCGTAACGTGTCAAGTAATCCGCGCAAACAATTATCCATCGATTACCGTAAGTTGTTTTTGGAAATTTTCCTAAGAGATCAATCCCAATTCGGTGAAATGGAGAAACGGCGGGTGGGATCGGTATCAGATGTCCCGGTGGTAACTGTGGCAAATGCTTTCGTCTCTGGCATTCCTTGCAGTGACTTACGTAGCGTCTGACGGTTCTGTACAGGCCCGGCCAATAGTATCGTCGTCTGATTCTGTCGAAGGTCTTGGTGAAACCCAGATGCCCAGACGTAGGCGCGTCATGGAAATGACGCATAATGTCAAGTCGCAATTCACGGGGAATAACTATCAACCACTCTTGTCCCATAGGATCGTAGTTCCTCTTGCACAATGTTCCCTCTACCAATTCGAACCCTCCTTTAAGTGGTTCCTCCTTCTCCAGAGCCCTTATGATGTCTCGTAGCTTCGGATCTCCCCTTTGCTCCGCAACTATGTTAACTAAAGCAGTGATGGCTGGGATCTCATCATCATCATCACTTACTGGGTCTTCTTGAAGTGGATATCTTGACAGGGAGTCTGCGTCTCGGTGTTTGCGCCCGTTCTTATATACGACGGTGACGTCAAACTCTTGTAGTCTCAATGCCCATCTTGCTAGTCGTCCCGAAGGATCCTTTAAGCTTGTTAACCAACATAAAGAGTGATGATCGGTGACAATAGTAAACGGCCTTCCAAATAAATAAGGGCGAAACTTGTTAATAGACCAAATGATGGCAAGGCATTCTCTTTCAGTGGTAGAATAGTTCCTCTCGGCCCTTGATAACACTCTGGAAGCATACGCAATGACTTTCTCAACACTCTCTTGATTTTGAACTAGAACGGCACCGATTCCGTACCCGCTGGCGTCCGTACGTAATTCAGTTTGGAACTTTTCGTCGTAAAAGCCCAAAACCGGATCTGAAGTCAGGGCTTCCTTCAAAATGTTAAATGACTTTTCTTGAATTTCATTCCAACAAAATTTTGTATTCCCCTTGAGCAAATCTTGTAGAGGACGCGCTTTTGTGCAGAAATCCTTAATGAAACGCCGATAATAGGAACAAATTCCCAAGAAACTTCTGACGTCACGAATATGTCGAAGAGTGGGGAAATGTGTAATAACTCTGACTTTTTCTGGATCTGGACGAATCCCCTCACCGTTAACAAGGTGCCCCAAAATCTTTATTTCGGATGCGGCAAATAAACACTTCTTTGGGTTCAAGCGAAGTCCTGCTCCTTGGATACATTTTAGCACCGCCGCTAAACGACGAAGATGTTCTTCAAACGACTCTGAATAAACAACAATGTCATCAAGGTAGCACAGGCACATTGTCCATTTAAGACGGAGAAGATTATCCATCATGCGCTCGAAGGTGGCTGGAGCATTACAAAGACCAAATGGCATTACCTTGAACTCGTAGAGTCCTTCTGACGTTACAAATTCGGTCTTTTCCCGATCGGCTTCGTCAATCTCAATCTGCCAATAGCCGGTATGAAGGTCCATAGTGGAGAAGAACTTTGATCCCGTGAGTGAGTCCTATGTGTCGTCGATTCGGGGTAATGGGTAGACATCCTTTTAGTGACCTTGTTTAATCGACGATAGTCGACACAGAAACGCCATGTTCCGTCTTTCTTCTTTACAAGGACCACTGGGGAAGACCACGGACTTTCTGATGGCTGAATGATGTCTCTTTTCAGCATTTTCTCTACTTCCTCCTGGATAATCCGTCGTTGGGCTGCAGACACTCTATACGGCCTTTGGCTGATTGGGGCGTGATCGCCGGTAATAATACGATGTTTAACGTTGCATTGATTAACATGTTTCTTTGTTGAGCCAGTTTCAAAAGTGTCAGAGAACTGGCGCAGTAGGGTCAATAAATGGAAACGTTGTTCGTCTGTCAAGTTAGTTCCTAGGAGCGTATTAACAATATCCTCTTCAGTTTTGTCTACGGAATCACTGCTATACACTCCTTCTTCTATGACATTCAGGTGGCTTTCGTTTATGGTTTCGGCTACCCCTATACGCATACCTTTAGGAATGAGCGTCGGCTGAGTGTGAGCGTTGGTGACCCAAAGTTGTCCCTTACCTTGGCTAAGCGTTACGATCAATGTGGGCACATACACTTCCTTCTGAAGCATCAATGCCTTGTTACTCTCCACAAGGGCTTCACAGTTGAGAGTGGGGTCTAAACTGCCCACGTGTACTCGGCTCATCGATAACGGCGGGATGACATAATCTTCAACGACGGATAACTGTCCAGGATACTGGTCGCACGCCTTCTCTGAACTAGCTTCGTCAAGATGCAGCTTAAATCTTCCGCAGTCGATAATGGCCTGTGACGCTTCTAAAAAGTCCCAACCAAGAATGACATTATGACTGCATTCCGGTAAAACAATGAATTCAAAGGGTTGCGTTCGGCCATTGATGCTGAGTCTTATAACGCAAGTTCCAACTGGTTTGATGTAATTTCCGTTGGCGACTTTCAACAACGTATGTTTTGTGTTTTGAAACATGATTTTCCTTAGTCGGCGGCGATAGTCGTCAGATATCACGGAAAACGAAGCTCCTGAGTCGACGAGTGCTTTAACTGCTCGATGGTCTATCATGACGTCGATGTGGTTTCCCGACATCTTAGCCACTGTCGTCCATGGAGGATTTCCGTCTACAGCGGCCTCCCCTCCGTAGAAGGTCGCCCCCCTCAGTTTTCCGGATTTCGGCGGGTAGGAGATCTACTTGAATTTCTGTAAGGCGACGGCGAACGACTGCGTCGAATCGGCGATCGACCGCGGCGGGGGAATGGCGACGAATAACTTTCGACTGGTTGATTGTTTTCATCGGCATAGTCTGTGTGACTCCGTACGTGATGACCGGGTTGGGTTCTCGTGGCATAGTTCTCGTCAAATGTTCGTCTTCTTTCTCTGCAATACCGAACAACATGCCCGGGCCGGCCGCAGTGGAAACGTACGGGCCTGTTGTCGTCAGTCCTCCAAACTTCAGTTCTTCTTTGCGGACTCTCTCTTGGAGCGGCTACGGGTCGACGGCGAAGTGTTAACGGCAAGAACTTTGGCGGATGCGAAAAAGAGTCAGTAGGAACCCGTTGAAGTACATCGGCATATGTCTGACGGCGCGGTGTTTCTTTAAACTCGCTGGGTTCCAGGGAGATGGGAGCTAGCGACTTCTTCACCTCATTGCGGACTATATTCTCTATGTAGTGCTCCTGAGGGTCAATTGCTGATGGCATCATCACTTTTCTGATTTCTTCCCTCACGATCTGGCGAATGAGAGAGCTTAAGTCTTGTTGCTCCTCCATTATTGCTACTGACGCCACATTTGGTAGGCGCTCAAATCGTTTAGGAGCAATTCTCTTCTGGTGTGAAGCTTCTACATGGTGACACCATTGAATGAAATCCTTTGGCGTGGTGATCTTCTTCGTAAGCAGCGCCTGACAAATGTTTTCAGCTACACCTTTCATCAGATGCGCTACTTTATCTTCCTCCGTCATTCTCGGATCAACGCGATGACACAATCCCAATACGTCCTGGATGTATGACTGGGTGCTCTCATGTTGTTTTTGCGCCCGGATTTTTAATTCCTCTTCGGCCCGTCTACGCAATTTCAGCTGGTCCCCGAATGTAGCCTTTAAAGCGCCTTGGAATGCTTCCCATGATGTAATTTCGAGTTCGCTATTTTCAAACCATTGTCTAGCAGTGGTACTGAGGAAGAAGTAGGCGTTTGCCAAACACATCATATCGTCCCATCTGTTGTACTTCGCCACGCGCTCAAACTCTTTTAACCATTTCACTGTATCTTCATTAGCCTCTCCGGAGAAGATGGTTGGATTCCTAGTGGTCTGATATACGGGAATGGTGATGGGTGCGCACGTAGCCATTATTTCAGTAGCACTTGACGTGTTTCCTATCTGATTACCAGATATTTCTTGTCTGGTGTATGGAACGTGCCGCGGTTTGAGTCCTTGCAGACGACGGCTTTTTCTTGCCTGAATAGGAGCCACGATGAACTGGAAGTATTTCTACCCGGCGCCTCCACCAAAAATATCACGTAGAAATCGGAACGTTGGAATAATGATAAAGAATCAGGTTAGTTGTAGAACACGTTTATTTATAACACACAAGTTATACACGATGTGACCCGATGCTCGCTCACAAGTCAACTGCCCGCTGCATAGCAGATCACAGCTTTATATAGGCACAGCACAGGAAATGATGTAACACTCATTGTTAACATAGAACAATCTGGAACAAATTAAACGAAGTAATGAAAAGTGACTAAAAATATTAGGGGGTGACGGGAATCGATCGTTGGCCCTCCGGACCGCAGAGCAGCGTCTTAACCACTAGACCATAGCGTCAAGTCCTTTGGAGATCACAAATGTGGCAAAATCATCGGCAAACCATAGGGTTTTTATTTCTTCTCCTTGCAGCATGATTCCTTCATAACTGTCTTCACCACCTGTTCTACATGTGGCGGCATCAGCTGATCGGAGGCCGGCGGTTGGAAGGTTCGCGAGACCCTGCTGTGTGCCCGGGAAGGGGTGGCTGGGCTGGCTGCCATGGAACGGTTGGCTCCGGTGCGGCCAGACCAGACTGCGCATCAGCTGCTGCTTTGAAGCTCTAGACGGTACAACGGAATGCCTCGGTTTCGTGAAGCCGCTAGGGGGTTGCCCAGACCCTTTCGCGATGCTGCGCGTTAGTCGTGTTATTATTGCTGCGATGCCGTAGAGCGAAGTCGTAACCACATATTCCGTTCTACGTTGTCGTGCTGAGATGGCAGTGACGATGTCGTTTCCTCCGGGAGTTATCTCCAACTATCACGGAGTAAATTTCTACGTCCCACTCATCGAAAATCAGCTGTAGCGGTGACATCGAACTGGAGATCCAGCTTCCTCTTCAAGTGGCCGGAGTTCCTTCCTCGTGGAATCTTCTATGATATGGAAATATACCTATAATATACTAAAATTTTCTCATTACTAAAATGTGTGTAAAATCCTGAGGGGAACTCCGGGATTTTGTGGTGAAATCCGGCGGCGGGGAACTCCCGGGGCGAGAAGTTAAAAATGAGACAGTCGGAGCCAGAAGGGACGACGAGATCAGTTGGGGGAGAGAGAGCAGACGAGGAGTTGGACCTGGATCACACTACATTCCTCGATGTAAACCACCTGCAAGACGCACTAAAGACATAGAGACGCTGAAACATTCGTGAGGTTGGATGTTTGTAGGCCCAGTAATTTTGGGTAAGTTCATCAAAGCCGTGAAACTTACTCATTGTGCTGATTGTATAAATTTAAATGATTTTTTCTATTTTTCAGTAACTGCGTACTTCATTTCTCGAGAGACCCAAAATCCCCCGAGATATTGTTTCATGTGAGCATTGGAAAGTTGATAAATATAAAATTTTCAAACCGTTTAAAATTTGTTCATTAAATAAATTTCAAACCTATACCATGAAGAGTATCTTACAGTATATATATATATATATATATATATATATATATATATATATATTGTAGTGTGCATTATCCCATTTACAAAATCTTTTTAAATATTTGGCAAGACAGTGTACGCTGGGGGACGCACTCTTTGTTTTCGTCAGGGCCAGCGGCCAGATGTGAGAGGTGGGAGTGGTAAAAGCGGCCTGGTCAGGCAGCACAAAAAAGGGGCTACTAAGTAAATACGAAAGGACACGAGGATTTGAGGCAGTCCTTAGAGAGAGATTGCGGCGACACGTTGACTTGTAGGACGTCGCAAAAAGGCGACGAATTGGAATTGTTTTGGGATTCCTATAGGTGTGAGTGGAGAGACACCGACCTTCATCGAGACCCGCCATCATCATCACTAACACGTGACCGACGTCGACGCCTCTGATTGCTTGCCGCGCGGAATCTTCGAGAGCCATAAAAAATATCGCGACACTGGTGAGATCCACCCATCGTTAAAACAATTTTACCAAGCATTGTCGGACCCAATATTTCAATTAAGTGTTCTCTGCTACTTGGCCCAAAATCCCCTGAGACAAGGAGTACATATGTAACCGGAAAGTAAAATTGTCTGAAATGTGTTAATAAATTTTAATGTTTTTTTAGTCTGGAAATTGTATTTGTTTATTTGACTAATCCCATCGTTTGAATTAGATATTAAATTTAAATTAAAACTTATTATTATTTTTAAAGCCTTTTCTTCAATACAATATATATATATATATATATTGTGGCAGAACGTTCGTTTCTGGACATCGCTTTCTCGATATTGGAATTTAATAAATGTTAGAGCATCAGGTATTTTTTGTCATAAAAACACCAAAAATTCAATTTAGAGTTTTAAATAATATTTGGAGCATGAAAAATTATAATCAAACAGGCGTGGTTACTCATTCATCCTTACTTCACGAAACATGACCTTCCTCTTCCATAACCCACTGACGACTGCCTGACTGCTTCCGCTTACATCAGTCAATCGACAATATCTCTTCCACAACAATACCTCTCGGATCATTGTTGCGCACCCTTAGTCCAACTCGCAAGCTACAAAACCTGGCTTGCATTGTTTTTATTTGGGACTGTAATTATATATATATATATGTATGTATATATATATATATATATATATATATATATATATATTGTAACATATTAAGTTATAGCCCCAAGCATATTGTCAATATGCGACGACAGACTGAGTGTTGAATTGGTGACGTCGCTGGTAATTATTATTATTCAATCCATTAGTCCTCGGTTGAGGAAATAGGATACGTCAAATATAATATTATAAGAAATATACAAAATTTTACAACTAAGAATTGACAAGAAAGGAGAAATAAAATTCAATCTTCAATTTTCAGTCGACGGAGAAGGCAGCAGACGATTATGCGTAGGACATTCAATAAACATATCTTGAACATGAAAAAGAAAATAAGTCAGCAGTTAAATTCTAGTAGAGTATAGTTCTAAAATAATAGGAGAATTTGATAGTACACCAGAAAACTGTTTGTCCTTCCTATTAAGAACTCTTTGAGTGAATAATTCGCTCCATTCATTAACAGAGATTTACAACTCTTTATAAATAATTTTTGAACCTTTAAAGCTTGTATTTCTTCCGGGGGTTATTGTATAGATTTATACCGGAATAGTGAATGCTGGTTTCAAAAAGACTTAGACTATGCTTTTCAACACGGAGCTGAGAGCGATTTCTTGTGTTGTTCGAGTGGCTTGAACAATCATATAGATTGATGTTGCTTCATACAAATTTTAAAATTTCTAGAATATACGTACAAGGCAAGGTTAAAATTCCAAGTTCGCGAAACAAAGGTTTGCAAGTGATATGCCACTCTGCACCAGATACTATTCGTACGGCCCGCTTTTGTAGTTTAAAAATGTGAAGCGCGTGATGCGAATGACCCCAGTTTACAATACCGTAACACACGACAGAATGAAAATATGCATGGTACATCATTTTTGATGTGGTTATGTCGGCTTCCCGAGCTAACACTCGTAATGGCATAAAGTTTGCGAGTTGCTGTCCGTGATTACCAAATTTGTGTCGTCAGCGTAGAGGACTGATTTTAAGGGATCTAAATAATTAGGTAAATCGTTAATGTAAATGATGAAAAGTAAAGGTCCCAAAATTGAGCCCTGAGGGACACCGCAGGTAATTGTTTCCCATTCTGATAGATACTCATTTCCATCCGTGTTTTGAATAGAAACTTTTTGGCGTCTGTTTTGCATGTACGACGCCAATAAAGAATGGGAAACTCCTCTGACTCCGTAGAAGTCTAATTTTTTTAGTAGAATAATATGATCTAATAAATCAAACGCTTTCGAGAGGTCAGTGGTTGTCGCAAGTAACGCGGTAAAGCTATACTGTGAATTCGGTGTCCGTGTGGTAGGGTGCTACAAATGGCCGACGCTGAGTGGGACCTGCGATTGGTGGATGAGGTCATGTGACCGTGCTTCTGCGGATTGGCACAAGCCTGGAGCTGGCATGTGGGTTAGTGAAGAAGCAAGACGTATTTCGTGGGCTGCGAAGTCTATCAGCCACAAGGCATAAAAATTACTTAATAAAGATTAGCAAGTAAACCAGAAATAAGTGGTGAAGTAGTTGCTGATGTAATTGCGGTAAATACGAATGAGAGAAGTGATTGAGAGACCATGCTCTGTTTAGATCACCTAATTCATGCTCGGATTGAAATTCAATTCTTTTGTGTTAAAGTTTTGGAGTTTTTCTGTTTAAAAACTACCTGGCGCCCTATATAATATGAACATGTGCGTAAATATGATTCTGGCTTTCAGCGCTTGACGACCCTCAATTGTTCAGATGCGATCTGTACGTGAAGACGCAACGCAGATTTGATCGTTCTCCAATCCGGCGATTGGTCGGCCGATCAGATCTGCCGATGATATCTGCTCGTGTGTGGTTACCCATTCTCTAATCTCCACTGTCTGTACAATTAAAAAAATGTATCTAAACGTGAATTTATTTCTGTTTTACTTTAAAAATAGTGTTATTGTACATTACACAGTCATAAATCAATAAAAACTGACAACACTGATACTTATGTTATCATTTGTTAGCCTGTCAACAGTTATTCACAAGAATATCTTGATCGCCATATTACAACACAGGAGATTTTATCCTGCCATTCGACATTGTAATACTGTAACGTGATGGCTGCCTGAGTTGGAGGTTACAGATGAATATGGCTTCATATCGATGAAAGCTCCTTTGCTATATTGCGGCAATCAAGCTAATAAAAACTTTTAAAAACATGAACATTACACATTATCTTATCTGTTCCTTTATTAGTGGGAGCCCCAATATAACTTAACAGTCAAACAGTTTTTCATTCATTCTCAGAAAATTGCGGTAATCGCACCGAATATCAGATAGTTCTCGGAGCAGTCTCCTATGTCCATGACTAGGACGCTTTTCCAACCAGTTCTTTGCGCAGACGTTTTTGTCTGTTTTCTGCTTCTTCAATGCCATAGACAAAGTAATGAAAATCATATCAAATTCACTATCATTAATTGTAATAAAAAATAGGCAAGGTGACTGCAAGACAGTAACTGACGCGACTCAAATATTGCCTTATTTTGATGCCTGACGGATGATAATTACCAATGTTACATATTTTTATTTCCTTTTGGACGTTTATGTTCAATTTTGTAATAACGAATCCCTTTTTATGCTTATACTAACTCAAATATATAAAACTAGGCTTCTAAAAGAGAAAATAAACATCAGAGTTATTATTATTACTGTAAAAAATATAGCATGCTTGCTGATATCTAAGATGAAAATACGCAAAGGCATATATTATTATGATGCAAACTTGTAACTTCGGATTTCTGAAACGTTGATCTTCATTTTAAGAGGTTATATTAAATAGCCCTTAACTATATTAGCTAATGACTGGGTTCTGGCCGCATTGCGTGTGTGTTAATTCCTGTAAGCTGATCGCCATTTCAATAGTCACTTCTACAAATATGTGTTACCTAGATCATTTTCTTTAGAGGTATACGGTGGCATGAAATCTCCTTCATAGATCATTTGTTAAATATTGGAATTAGACTTGTAAAAATGCCAAGAACGTTCTTTATATGATGACGCATTCTGAATTTAAGTACAATCATAAGGTGCGCCGGATTATATTGGTTAAATTATGCCGAGATTCTATATCACCTTTACCGTTACTTCCTCCTTTGAGTGGTATATGTGATTATTTTTGCTGTTGTAGGAGCAGTGTTAGTTGTTGGAGCTCTCTGGCGGCGTACACAGAGACTGACAGTAGCGAGACAGGCAGTGTACCCGACGGGTTGATATCAGACAACCTGTACTTGTAAAACATACGTGTATTTAATAAAGTGTATTCATTAACACAACATGGTGGCAGCGGTAAAGTAGTGTAATTACCGACTATTGAATGGTTACTAAGGGATAATGGCACACCAAGATCATGCGGCGGCATCGTCATACAACATCTCAGCGCCGGATCCGTTTGACTTCAATTCGCCCGGCGACTGGCCTAAATGGAAAAGGAGGTTTGAGCGGTTTCGACTTGCTTCTAAGTTAAACGCTTTGTCAGAAGAAGAGCAGGTAAATACATTAATATATCTAATGGGAGAAAAAGCTGACGAAGTGATGCTCACTTTTGGGTTAACGGAAGCTGAAGAAAAGGCGTATCAAATTGTGATTACTAAATTTGACAATCACTTTGCGCCGAAAACTAATATAATTTATGAAAGGGCACTTTTTCATACCCGAGCTCAAAATCCTGGGGAATCAGCTAGTGATTTTATCACCGCGTTACGTAACCTCGCCAGAAATTGCAACTATGGCAGTCTAAAAGACGAATTTATTCGAGACAGGATTGTCGTAGGTGTTGCAGACACAAAGCTGAGCGAGCGTATGCAGTTAGACGATACGCTCACGCTTGATAAAGCCGTCAAGATGATTACGCAGTCTGAAGAGGTCAGAAAACAAGTCGACCAATTGCAACAACCGAGCATAAACAGAGTCGGGTTATCTAAGAAACACGACGAAGGCCCTAAATTCTCGTTACGGAATAAACAGGATAAACAATCAAATTCGCGGTCTAAACAGTGGAACAGCTGTCAATGGTGCGGCCGCGATAAACACGAACGCAAACAATGCCCTGCTAACTCTGCCATATGTCACAATTGTCATAAAAAAGGACATTTTTCGAAAAGTTGTAGATCTAAGAGAAATATGTGTTCAGTTAATGAGGGCAAGCTAGACGCCGACGGGTTATTTCACATCGACACGGTCGAGGGGAAAAGCGGCGACAATACAGACTGGACGGCAACAATCCAAGTCAACGGGAAGGACGTTCGATTTAAAATCGATACGGGGATCGACGTTACGGCTCTTTTACCGAGATATGCAGGCAACAGAGAAGTTTCAGGGTCAGTGAAACGATTAACAGGCACTGAATGTCTACGGAGTCGAGCAAGCTACACTATCCTACAAGAACAGACATATTCGTCAAGAAATTTATTATATCCGAAACCTTCAGCAGCCTATATTGGGGAGATCGGATGCAATGAAATTAGGCCTAGTGAAAAGACTCGACGCTATTTTCAATTCAAAGGCTATATCGTTGGATGATGTTAAGTCGAAATATCCCGAATTATTCCAGGGAATTGGGAAAATTTCTGGAAAGTGTAAAATAGCTGTCAAACCGGATGCAATGCCGGTTGCCGTGACATCTCCAAGGCGAATTGCGATACCTCGGATAGACAAAGTGAAAAAGGCAATAGAGAAGATAGTAGAAGAAAGGATAATTTCGCCGGTCAATATATATACGGACTGGTGTTCTCCTGTGGTTGTCACGTTCAAGAAAGACGGCAGCCCGAGGATTTGTGTGGACCTGAGAGAGCTGAATAAAGCCGTTCAACGAGAGTACCATCCCATACCTGATGTTCACTATACTCTTAACTTAATAAAAGATGCCAGATATTTTTCCAAACTAGATGCGGCTTCAGGATTTTACCAAATAGTCCTAGACGAAGGATCACGTCTACTCACCACATTCATCACACCTTTTGGGAGATTCTGCTTTAATCGTTTACCATTTGGAATCACTTGTGCACCTGAACGTTTTCAGAAAAAAGTGCAAGAAATACTGGTAGGCTGTGATGGCATAGTATGTTTGATGGACGACATTCTAGAAAACGGAGCTACTCAAGAGGAACATAACAGTAGACTAGAGATGGTTTTAACAAAACTGCGTGAATCTCAAATTACGCTCAACGGGAAGAAGTTGGTTATCAGCAGCCGATCAATTGAATTCCTGGGACACATCATCGACGAGTCGGGTACTCGTATACATCCGGAGAAGGTAGAAGCCATCGTCGATATGGAAGCTCCAAATGACAAGAAGGGACTAAAAAGGCTGATGGGTATGGTTAACTTCTTAGCGAAGGCCATACCAGATAAAGCAACCATCTTGGCTCCACTTCAAGCCTTGCTGAAAGAGGATTCAGCATTTGTATGGGGACCAAGTCAAGAAGCAGCTTTTGCCAGAGTGAAGGAAATCTTGACTTCGGCTCCGGTATTAGCCCGTTTCGATCCTAGGAAGGAAACGATCGTAACGGCAGACGCGTCATCTTTCGGGATTGGAGGAGCGCTACTCCAGATGCAAGAAGGGGGAGATATCAAACCTGTAGCGTACACGTCAAGACTACTTTCAGACGCCGAGAAAAGGTACGCCCAGATCGAGAAAGAGGCACTAGCTATTATCTATGCGTGTGAGAAATTTGCCGATTACATAACGGGCATAGTGTAAACCGACCACAAACCACTCATCCCGATTCTTACTACCAAAGCTCTGGATAACTTGTCTCCTAGACTTCAAAGGTATCGTATCCGTCTTATGTGTTTTGATTACAATGTGGTCCACGTACCCGGTAAAGACTTGGAAACAGCCGACGCCCTATCTCGACAACCAATTGTGCGGACAATACTTGACACATTCCAGGAGGAAGTGGAAAATCATGTGATCGGGGCGATTTCAAATCTTCCAGCGTCTATTTCTAAGCTCACGGAAAATCGTCGAGGAACAGAAACAGGACTCAGAACTAGCAGCTGTTAGGGTCTACATCTGCAGCAGATGGCCAAGACAAGAATCTCTACCCACCTATTTGAAACCGTTCTGGGAGAAACGGTGAGACATTACCTGTCAGGGTGAACTGCTGATGTACGGGTCGAGAATCATCATCCCAAAGAAACTGCAAGCAGAAATGTTAGACAAGATCCACGGGGAACACCTCGGTATTACGAAATGCAGAGCTAGAGCCAATCAAACTGTCTGGTGGCCCGGCATGTCTACGCAGATACGTCAAAAGGTAGACAACTGCGACATCTGCGCACAACACCGGTCGAATAGACATGAACCATTGATCCAGGTTGAACCGGCTAATCGCCCATGGCAGAAAGCTAGCATGGTTCTATTTAAAGTAAACAATGAATGGTATCAAATAATTTTTGATAGATATTCCCGATACCCAGAAGTGACGAAAGTTCCTAACTTAAGAATGGAAACTATCATAGAAAAAATGTCTGAGATATTTGCAAGACAAGGCATCCCGGAAGAGATCTTCACAGACAACGGGACTCAGTTCAACCCATTTCGGGAATCCCAAAGGTTCAAGGAATTCCAGGAAGCATATGTCTTTAAATTAGTTACAAGAAGCCCTGGCTACCCACAGAGCAATGGACTCGCCGAAGCGGGAGTCAAAATCATGAAGAGAATTTTTGCGAAGGAAAAAGACCCCTACAAAGGCCTGCTGGCATACCGCAACACGCCTTTGGAAAACGGACACTCACCAGCGGAACTATCGATGAATCGTAGATTGAAAGTTTTCTTACCTCATATTCCAGTCAACTTGGAACCGAGGGTGGTGAATAGAGGAAAAGTTAAAGAAAAAGAAGACCACCGAAGAGCAAGAATCGACGACTGATGTGTCTACTACGCCCGAGTTCATCGAGCAGCCGACGGGAGGTCGACGGACGAGATCCGGCCGAGTATCAAGAGCATCCCAGCGACTAGATCTTTAGCTTTGAGGGGGAGATGTTGTAGGAGCAGAGTTAGTTGTTGGAGCTCTCTGGCGGGGTACACAGAGACTAGACAGGCAGCGTACCCGACGGGCTGATATCAGACAATCTGTACTTGTTGTAAAACATAAGTGTATTTAATAAAGTGTATTCATTAACACAACAAATTGATAGGCCTGACAGCAGAACATAAGTTTTAACTTATCTATAAACTTCTTTGCATACTTGCTCTATCATTTTGGAGTTTCAATAATCGATTATCGTAATCCCAATCGAGAAAGTCGTGAAAATTATTATCTGGCGCTATATATAAGTTTGGTAGCTTTACTCCATTCACCCGTTGTTACATCTGAGTCTAAATGGAAAACTAGATTAAGCAGCTTAAGTAAAATGAATTAAATCAGCACATAGAATTTCCACTACCAAAAAGTAGACGACTTATTTGATCTTCTAATGGTGTTATGTCAGATTCGAATATTTTCAATTCCTTATTGTAAATAAATGATATTCAGCTATAATTTCGACCAAAATATTTAATCAGTAAAATGTATTTATATTTTTGTCTTTTATCAAACCGTACATATTCCACAATCCGATTTACTGGAAATTCAGTAAGAAAAACATTTCTGGATTTCTTTATCAGAGAACAAAATCATAATTTTATTCGTTCTAGTCCTGTAATACCATATTGTGACCCTACTTTAGCATTTGTTAATTCTGGTATGAATCAGGTTAGTTAAATATAGTTTAATTTTCCCACAAATGAACTACAGTGGAACCTCTGTTTTAGAAGTTAATTTGTTCTTAGACTTGGGGTCCTGAATGTATTTTAACAATTGAACTACATGTACCAAAATGCAAACTAAGAATAATAGTCTGTAATTTAAAAAAAATTCTTTTACAGTAATCTATTTACCACAACTTTGTTTTGTGCTTCTCAAAAAATTAATGTACCTACATTTACTTAATCTGAGTAACCTTCTCCTGAATCTTTAATTGTCTGAAATGCTCATGTATTTCATCATTCTGTAAATAAGTAAGCCCTTCATTAAGTAGTGAGGTACTTAAAGGAAGAGGACATGGGAGATCCCAGATTTGTGTCTTTATTCTAATAAGTCAAAAACTGCAGAGGAATTTATGAACTTTTACAGACTATTTAATTTATATAGTGATAATGTTTTGGTACATATTCATACCTTCTTCTGATTTTGTTCCAAATTATTGTAATGTCCTAGCACCAAAGTAAAATATCATTTTTAACAAATTCCCTGAATTTTTTAAAAAAAAGTCTAAGACAAGACATTACACTTAAACTCAAAATATGGTTGTAACAAAACTTCTTTCAAAATTAAATAAACATTGTCTCAAATATGCTTATTAGTCAAAGTTATGTTCAGAACCTGAGAAGCCACTGTAGTTAGAATGTTAATCATATAATAGTTTTTATACTAATTTTTCCCAAATCTTTATTATGTCTGTAATTATTAAATTTGTTTTTCATGGTGAATTAAAAATTTTATGTGGTAGTTATTTAAATTATGTTGTCATACACAAAGTAGGGGGTTTGTTTTGTTTTTTGTGTGGTAGGAAGTATAAATCACAGCAACCATATTTCCTAAAACTAAGGGTATAAAGTTATTGTAAATCTTAACAAATATATGGAATATTAAATGTGGGGAAAATAGTTTTCTTTAAAAACTGACATTATTTAACAGTTTTTACAAGTAAAATAATAAAAATTTAGATTTGTGATTAAATCATATCATTTGTTATATTTTTACTTTTTTAAACTAAAATTCAAATATTCATTATTTTGTTATGTTATGTTAAAAATTGATGCTTTAAAACTTAATTTTTTAATTTTATATTCTTAATTTGGAATAAAAATGACAATAATATAAAATAGTTTATTTCTGAAGTCATTGAGGTATATGAGTATATGGACATCAAATTGACCAAGGAAATATTGACATTAGTTATTATTGACAAACATGATTTCATGACCAATTTCAGCATTCTTGTACTCAATCTTTAGGGTATTGAAATTTGTTATCACTGCTTAATTAGGTGATGTTTGATTTTACTCTTCTTAAAAGTTTCATTTTATTATATGCTCATCATTCTAATGAATTATATTTTTAATTAGCACCAAATTATTTATAGTTTAAGGGTGTGTTCTTGGGAAAAAATATGAAACCCTGTCTCAGAGCAGCAAACAGTCAGAAATGTATTCGAGTTGGTGGGAAACATAATGATCTTGATGTAGTTGGTACTGATGGATATCACCACACATTTTTTGAGATGCTTGGTAACTGGTCATTTGGAGATTATTATAAGGTAATTATAATTTCCATTTTAGTGGGTATTATAACTCATCAATTTGTAATTATTACCTTTACAATATTGTACCTTAGATCACTCTTAGTTACTCATACAACAACCAGTGCAAATACAGGGAGTTTCATATTGAATTAGACAAAAAGAATAGTTTGGTACAAATCAAAAAAAGTTTTAATCAAAATGGTGGCATCCATGTAGATGAACATGTATTGCGTTTTGGAGTATGCCAAACCATCATTGTTCAAATTCATTTTTGTGCAAAATTAGCAAAGAACCACTGCATTTTCACGAAACTGAACAGTGTTGGAGCAGTTTCAGGTTAAGTGCTGTTTGTGTAAAACTTCCACATCAGGATGAAAAGCAGCCAAACCCGAAGTTATTGAAAGAATTCATGAAACATTCTTCTTAAGTCCTACAAAATTTACCCTATCACTGTATTGGTCATGTTGGGTCAAATAATATGTCATTGCTTTGCTGGCCACTCATATCCCCATATCAAACCTTTAGTGATTTTTTCCTGTGTAGCTTTGTTACAGACAAATTAATTTACACGACATCTCAATAGAGAAAGTTTACATTCTTCACTTTAGTGCTGCTGCTTACTTTTTCATTGCACATTTTTTCTTAAATGAGTGCTTTATGAGCTTCATGTTTTTTTTCCAAAACTCGGGCTTTTAATTAATTTTTATTAATGATCAGGAGAATTATGATATTTAAATGACTATAACCTTGAAACTAGGTCCCTTGTACTATGGAATGATGATCTGAAGTACATAACATTATTTGTACTTTTACTTTTATAAGAGGATAGGAAGAAGATAAACTCTAATAAAACAAAGCCATTGAAGCAATTACAGAAACACCTAAGAGTGGTATTTCAATTTAGAGAAATGTGTAAAGTTCTTAGAGTATATTTTTCCAATGTTGTGAACAGTGATTAACCCATGATGTTTTGATGACCAATTAATGGAAAACATAGTCCAAAAGCTTATCTGTGGGTAGTAAGAAAAAATTTACAAGTAATAAGCAGGGGAAACATGGATGCACCATAGTTCTAAAAAAGCATTCCGATTCTTTACCTTTAAATTATTCAAAAGAACTAGCCTTCCTGAGCTACAAGTTGTATTAAACATATTGTTCACTTTTCAAACAACCTTAATGATTTGCAAATACATTTAGGTACCAATCATCTTCCAAATGGTGAACAAAATGTGAGAAAATTGTGTCTTTAATTATGTGTTTTATTGTAATTGGATACCACATCTCCCTTTTTAGATACTATTTTATATTCTGAATGGCTAAATTTTAAGATTTTGTGTTGTGAAAAACATTTCAATTGGAATGGGCTAATAAGGTTTTTCGATTTCCTTAGCCACATAATACAGGATAGAAAAACCAAAACGAAAGAGCTTGAAGTAGTATTATTGGCATTTAAAAACTCGGTCATTCAAATTTATACTTTCCCATTAAAGTATGCCTATAATGCAGTTCAAAGATAACGGTTGAAAAAGCTATGCAAAACTTTTAATTCTTGTGATTCTAACTGAGTAGAATTAATGTAGAGCGATTTTTTTATAGCTTGATCTGTCGTCTTCTGACGAAGTAAATGTCTGGGCTGTAGCTTCCTATTTATAGAGAGCTGTAGGTTCCTTCCTCACTTGTTTGTCAGGTGGTGTGGCATGATACAGCTTGAATGCTTGAAACATCACATTGGTACCCTTCTTTCTTGAAATTCCTTTCCTTATCGGTAACACAAGCCAGTTCCAGGTTCCAATCAATGCTTATCAAGAAGCCTGAATCCCTGTTTAACAAACCCTTATTTGTTTTTATTTCAATTCTAATAATACACTGTCCCAGAAATTATGTTTTTTATTCAAGATCTTAGTTTTACTAAAATCAATTTTGTGGCTGAACACAAAAATGTGTTCTGCAACTGCATGTTTGGCTGCTTTTTGGACCTAATGCATCTTTTGTTCCCCTTTATTCCATCTTGAATTGTATGTGCTCTCTGTCCTATTTATTTTAACCCACAGCCACATGTAATAATATATACTCCTGCAATTCTTAGTCCAGGATTTTCTTTGACTATTTTTAAAACATTTCTTATTTTGGCCTGTGGTATAAAAATTGTTCAAATGTTTTGTTTGGCTGAAATTCTGTTTATTCTTCCCAAAACTGTTTACTGAAATGTAAGATGTGGAGACGGTTGCAGGAAAAAAACTTTGAATAATTGAAAAAAAGGCAGACACCGTCACTTACTATGTTCAGTCACCATGCCTAAAAGAATGTGAAATTAAAATTTTCAGTCTTTTGATACTCCTTCCTAAAAGGAAAATTGCACATTCTGTCTTCTGATGGAGTATTGCACTTCTGTACATTTGAATTGCATATTCTTTCTAACAATGTGGCATATTTCAACTTCAAAATAAGCTCTCTCCCCCTCCCTCTCTGTATCAATGTCAAATGATGTATGTAAACATAGTTAAATTATTTATTAGGAATAGAGGTAGAAAATATGGTTTCACAGAACATATATGTAGTTGTTAATAAGTAATTATTGTTGGTTTTAACTTGAATGAATCTAGTTTGTATTTTCACACTAATATTAAGATGTTAAAATTTCACAAGATTTAAAGAGTATAAATATTATTATTGTGACTCAAAATAGTGTATTCTCATTTTATTATTTAAAAGTTGACATTCCACCAAATGATATGATAAATATCAACATATAAAGATAGATGATTAATATTGTTTGATAACATTAATTATGCTACTAATATTTCCTTACATATTAACACATACTACTTCAAGTGAAAATAGTAATATTATGTACTATTTTCAGAAAGAATCTTGTGAAATGGCTTGGAATCTTCTAACAGAACAATATGGACTAAGTCCTGATCAGTTGTATGTCACATACTTTGGAGGTGAAGAAACTCTTTCAATAGAAGCAGATCTTGAAACTTATAACATTTGGAGACAAATAGGGTAATTAATGTGTTATTAAATTTTTTATTTTATAATTAATTTTATGTATATACATATTGTAATATCTTCTTCATGGGATAGGTTTAAAATTATTTAAAGTACAAATTTTAAATGGTTTGACAATTTTATATTTATCAATTTTATCTACAATGTTTACATAAAAAAATATCTCGGGGAATTTTGGGTCTCTCAAGGAATGAAGTACGCAGTTACTGAAAAATAGGAAAAAAAATCATTTACATTTATATAATGAACAAATTGAGCAAGTTTCACAGTTATGTTGAACTTACCCAAAATTACTGGGCCTACACACATTCAACTTCACAAATACATCCGCGTCTCTTTGTCTTTAGGTGCGCCTTGCAGTTGCTTTACATCCAGGAATGTAGTGTGATCCAGGTCCAACTCCTCTCACATCACCTTCCCGCCTGATCTCTCAGGTCCGTCTCTCCTCATCTGCTCTCTCTCCCTGACTGATCTGATCTCTCAGGTCTGTCTCCTCCATCTGCCTTCTCTCCCCAACTGTTCTCGTCAGGCCATCTCATCTCCTTTTTAACTTCTCACCCCGGGAGTTCTCCGCCACTTGATTTCACACAAAAATACCAGGGGTTCCCCTCGGGATTTCATACATGCCCCCTGGATTTCCCCTGTGGGATTTTTTACTCACACCCAGGGAGTTTCACATGGGATTTCCCCTGTACCTTATTGTTGTTGGCCTCTATTGTCATCACACAAAACTTTCTTCATTGTAGGCCCAACTGCACTTCACAATTACTGAGAATTGCTCCCGAATCCCCTTCACATTACAACATTAAATTAATCATCCATGTACCATTTGCACCTTAAAACTAAACTATGTAACCAAAATCAGCAGGCACCTGCATTTTTCTATTACAATCTATCTATATATATATATATATATATATATAATTAATAGGGAAAGGGCAGAGAGATAGAAAGTAGGTTACTTACCTGAGGGTCATAGTTGGTAAACACCTTGTGAACTTTAGAGTACTAGAATAAGGAGTGGATAACACAGGCAAGGAAGTATTTCACAAAAAAGAAGAATTTACTTATGGGTAACATAAGTGTGCATATTAATAAATCATTACTAGCAAGTGTTCATATAAAGTGTGGCATTATATAGGTGCAAAACATTGACGGTAGGAGGTGCAGAAAGGAAACGAATAGAAGCTTATGAAATGTGGTGCTGTAGAAGAATGCTGAAAATCAGATGGGTGGATAGAATCACAAACGAGGAAGTTCTAAACAGAATAGGGGAAAAGCGAACAATATGGAGGATGTTGAATAAGAGAAGGGATAGAATAATAGGCCACATTTTAAGACACGAGGGTCTTGTAAAATTAGCATTAGAGGGAAGTGTGTGGGGTAAGAACAGAAGAGGGAGGCCAAAGATGGAAAAAGCTTAACAGATTAGGGAGGATGTTGGATGTGGTAGGTATGCAGAAATTAAAAGGCTTGCGCAAGATAGGTTAGCATGTAGGGGTTGCATCAGACCAGTCTTAGGACTGAATACCATAACAACAATTAATTTGAAAATAGAACAGCAATTGCGTCATAAGTGAAGCAGAAATGTTTTTTTTTGTGAGGAGTATGAGTTTGCATAAACTATAACACTTATAAAAGATAGAGGTTTTAATACAGTAAATGATGACCTACTCAAATCATTTGTACCAAATGGGAGTCATTGTAAAGAAATTAAATATTAAATTACTAAAAGAATAAAGTATTATAAATATTGTTGGGAAATGGTTAAAAGAAGAATACCACATGGATAAGTCCTTCGACCAGTACTATTCACACTCTATATCATTAATATACCACAATTAAATTATAGTAGAACAATATGGTATGCAGATTACACCATAATTTTAAATTGGGCTACATATAAAAGATATGTGAAGAACATGGATAAAACCGTAGTTAATTGTGTAAAAAGTGATTTTATATAATTTACAACAAATTAACATATAACATTTGGACAAGTGAAAATTAAACATAACAATAGTGTGCAGTTTTTGGGCACTGCCATGTAGACTACATTTGTAACAAAGCAGTGAAAGTTTTCTTCTTGAAAGCAGCATCAATAATACTAGACGTAAATAGTCTAATTATCTTATAGTATGGAACAGTATTATCTCACATACCTATGGCATGCAAATCTGGGGGAGGAGGAGGGCAACTAGTAAAGACAATTTGATGAGACTGCTTGTTTTGCAAAAGAAAGTAGTAAGATACATTAATAAAATGCAAGGAAGACTATCATGTTAAGACTATTTCATTGAAAGCAGAATGATGACAGTCATATACAAATAGGATGTCAAATATGTGCTAACTCATTCTAAAGAGCTAAAATGAATAGCAACCAGCATGATCATAACATCAAGCAAGAAATGACGTCCATAAATATGTATATAATCTACAAACAATATGATTATATGTTTATAATGCATTGCCTCAAGAACTTAAATTAAGACCAGAAAATACATATAAGTTTCTGTATAGACTAAAATAATATTTAATAAATGTATGAAATGTAAAATAACATAAATTTTGTATAACAGTTATTAAATTTACATCTATCAAATAATAGGTGCTAAAAATATTGTAATATTATAATAATAATTATTCTAATATTAAGATCTATATATGTGTGCATGTAATGTGTATGATATATTGCTATATATGTAATGTAAAACAAAGTATTGTTAAATATAAGTTATTATATAGCACAATAACTTAAAATATATTGACTTTTTCCCAGATTGTAAAAAAATGTTTAAATAAATTATTATGAATATTAAAATAAAGAAAATCAGGAAGGGTTAAATTGATGTTATATTTTTGATGAACATTAAGATGCAAGTGTACTTAAATTTTCACAATTTGTTTGATTTACATTGAATGAGGTTATAATTTAAACACTTACTTGATGAAGAGATCTCTCTGAATACTTTTGTGTTTACCAATGACGTATTATATATTTTTTCAATTTCTGTCTAGCATTATTTGGTGTACTGACCTACTTTTTTCAGCATATCAAAAGAGCATATTATACCATTTGGTGCTGCTGAAAATTTTTGGGAAATGGGTCATGTAGGCCCATGTGGTCCATGTACAGAAATTCATGTAGATCACATTCCTGGCCGTAAGAAAGTTGCTGACAGAGTTAACCGGGGCTATGATGATTTGACAGAACTTTGGAACATAGTCTTTATGCAGTACAACAGGTGAGATTATGAATTGCTGTTCCTTTGTTTGTTTTAAACTAAAATGTCCTTCTTCCCAAGGACCTTCACCTCTATAAAATGTTTTTTAATCACCACCACCTAAGTATGATACTTAACTATTTTTTTCTCAATTTTTTTTTATCCACATTAATAATTTTTATCTTTGTAACTCTTGCCCAAATAATGTAGACTACTAAAATAAAGAAAAGCTGACAATTTTACACAGTTATGATAAGTAGGAGCTGAGAAATATTACACTTCATGAAAGAAAATTACAGGTTACAGTAAATCAACTTAAATAGTTTCAAACTTGTAACTCAGTCTGCAGGCCACATCTAGCCTTCAAGCAAGATTTATCTGGCCCATCACTACATTTCTCTGTTGCATATTAATGTATATTTTTATATTTAAAATGATGTCCTTCTAGTAGTACTTATTGTTAATTCTAGATACTAATTTGGAACTCTCCTTACACATCACAACATCATAACTTTCACCAAATATTGAACTTTTTGCTAAAGAAAGGCAATCCAAACTTTCTTATTCATTAGGTGCAAGAGGGGTGTAACATTGACAATCACCACAATGCTGCTTGATAAGCCCCGTTATTTAGAGGACTGTATTTGGATGATTCAATGTCGCACCCCTCTCATGTCCAATGGCCAGAGGACTTATTTTAAACAGACTATACTCATATAAATTGGTTTTGTTTTGGCCTGTGACCCACTATACATTTCTTAATATAGCCCACTACAAAAAAAAGGTTGCCTACCCCTGTTGTAGCTGCTAGCAAAATTGCAATTTATGTATTTTTTGATAGTCCATTAATTTAACTGCTTTATTACATAATTGCATTGAATTGTTGTCTATGTCATTTATATTTGATTCCATTGATCAATCCTCAATTTTTAATTAAATTTTTTTTAAAGTATTACACGACACCCATATCCTATTTTTTTCAAATATTCTTATAAAACCTCATGTATTTTATAATAATTGCATTAGGTGTTTTTGGCTACTGCCATTTGTAACTGGGATCTTCAGATACACTTCACATCACAGGATAACGTGGTATTTCTTTAACAATACAATTATACATCCTTTTACAGAACATATAATGTTCGAAAAAATTTTCAGAATATTTAACTTAATATATACCTTTCTATGAGCATAATCCTATGCCAAGCATATGTCTTAAAGAAAATTTCTGACCTCATTTCTATCCTAATTACAATCCAGTTATTCAATGTGTGACTTGGTCAAGTTTCAAACATTTAATATATATATATAAACCTGTGACTTCGTCATGTTACAAACGTTTCATTAATTTGTAATTTATCCTTAATGGATGCTCCTAATAAGCTCTTCTATCCCACTTCTCTCTATCCATCCCAACTTAATACATCGTATATATATCCAAGACTGACTATCTTCAACGCACCGGCGATGTGGCCTAAATGGTTAAGGCGCTCTGCGGCTACAGCGGAGGCTCTGTGACGATCCGGGTTCGAGTCCCAGCGGTGCCGAATATTTTCAGTCTCTCTTCCTTCTTCCTTTCTTCTCTACGCTTGACATTTGTCTTTCCCTGAGCACATATGTTTGATTCCATTGATCAAACATATGTTTCAAAAAGCGTATTTCCTATCTTTCTCCCTCATTTACTATCCTTACTTACTATCCTAATATCCAAAAACCTGTGACTTCGTCACGTTACAAACGTTTCATTAATTTATATATATATATATATATATATATATATATATATATAAATTGTTTGAAACAATTAATAAGGACAGGAAAGAGAGATAGAAAGTAGGTACCTGAGGTTCACAGATGGCAGACACCTTGTAACGCTTGGAGTTCTTTAAATTTTCAGAGGCACCGCCCCCTTCATCAGAAAGTTAGGAAGACAATTGCAGTAAGCGGCTAGCCAGTGACTGAGCAGACAAAATTTTCTGCACTGCTAGCTTAGTTCTTAAACAATGAACCCCAACCGGCCACAGAATGTTGTCGAGGTTAGGTGGGCACCTAAAGGCAACCCTTGGACAGGTGGGTAGTATGGTCGGAAGGATGCTTTTCATGTGAGTGTTATATTGTAGTCCAGCCGGAGGAAAGAGTTGAGTTCTATGTTCTATGGTCACTGGAGAGGGCACAGGTTATTTGTTTCTGGAGGAGGTCTATGGGGTAATTTCTGCTGCTGAAAGCATTGAATATGCAGTTGGTATAGGATGCTAAGCTGTCCCAAGTGGAACATATGCGAGGTCCCCTAAGGGTTAGGCTGTAGGGGACGGATCATTTGGTATGTTCAGGTGGCAACTGGAAAAAGGGAGGTGTTGTAGGTTGTTAGTTGCTTTTATGTGGACAGAGGTATTGAGACCTGAAATTAGTTATATGTCCACATCGAGGAAGGTTATGTTAGTGAGGGAATAGTTCCAAGTTCACATGATAGGGAATTTTGTGTTGAGGAAGTCTGTGAGGTCCGTGGATCCATAGTATGAAGATGTCATCTATGAACTAGAACCAGGTTAAGGGTTAGAGTGGAGAGGAATTTAGATTTTGTTGTTACAGTTGTCCCATAAACTGGTTGGCATAGGAAGGTGCTATCCGGATGTCTATGGCATTGCTGCTGATTCAATGGTAAATTTTATCTTGGAAGGAGAAGAATTTTCTGGTGAGGACAAATTGGGTGAGTGCAGTCGAAAAGTGGATGTTTGGGGAGGGAATTTGGAGGCCTGCAAGACAGGATGTGTTTGAGTGCCGACAGGCCACTGGTGTGGGGGATGTTGGAGTATAGGGAGACAACATCTACGTTAACCAGTAGGTAATTCATTGCTGTGACAGAAAAGTGATTGGTGTCTTGGATGATTGATGGGAGATTTTCCACTATTGGTTGGAGGGAGTCATCTACCAAAGCACAAAACCTTTCAGTGCGGGAATTGTAACCAGTGACAATTGGGAGACCAGGGGCCCCAGGTTTATGTGTCTTTGTTAGAAGGCAAAATGTGGGTGTTCTGTTTTTTTTTTTTTTTTTTTTTGCGGTGAGGATACTTTTTAAAGATGGCTATGGATCCAAACAAACTTGTCTATTTCATGGGTAATGGAAGGGTTTTTATCGGTGGGAATGAGTGTGTAAATTTTGTCGGCATCCATGACGACAGTGGTGGAGTCCTTGTCAGCTGGAAGGATAACAATATCATGGTTGTTTTTGAGGTTGATGATGGCTAGGTGTTGGGCACAGGTTAGGAGAGAGGTCACATGGGATACAAGTGTACTGGTGAAAGTTTGAAGTGGATGTTTAGGTGGTAATTTTGAGCCATAGTCTCATGCCTGGTAAAATTTAAAGAACACTCCAAAAATGTTGTCATAGAGATCTGGTAAGTGGAGGAGCGACTCTTCCCATAGAGCTCTGCCGCCCCCTTCATTAGAATGTTAGAAAGAAATTTCTTCTTACAAAATTTGGAATCAAAATCAGATTGGAATGGTGTACAATTATACTGATTAAAATATCTTTTATATTAAAATCTTTTTAAATACATAAAATTTGAAATATACTCAAAACCAAAGTATTCTCAGGAATCCTCACTTGATATTAATATTTGCATGTTGACAAAAATTTATTAAATTAAAGGTTTAACATAAAAATTGGTGGAAAATTTTCAGGAATGAAAAAAAGTGTATTACAACATGGATCCATAAATGCATAGTTGCAGAGTTATCTGAACTAACGTGAATGTTAATGCATGATGACATGCTTTGTTATCTAGACTAAAATGTGAGACTCTGATTAAAATTGTTACATGATGACACATATTACAAAATAAATTGATGTTAACCTGATTACTTCTTGGCACCTGCATGGTCTGATTGAGATACTGATGCTGATACTTAAATAGATTTTACACTAATTACTAACTTAATTTTTTTTTCTCTTTGACACTTTTTTTATATGATACTTTTGTATAATCAGAGAGGATGATGGAACTCTGAAGAGTTTGTCTACACATCATGTTGATACCGGAATGGGCTTTGAGAGACTTGTGGCTCTGCTTCAGTCCAAACAGAGTAATTATGACACAGACCTCTTCACACCCCTTCTTCAAGCTATTGAGAAGGTGATAAGTGTTTATTAAAGTTATTTAATAAATATTTCTAATTGTCTTTTTTTTGTGATGATTTAAAGGTATCCCTTTTCCAATTTGCTTTTTTATGAAGGGTTACATTATGAATTATTATATTATATGATGTTTTATTAGGCTATAAAAAGCTCTTTGCTTTGTAATCACATTATACAGGAAGAAACAAAGACTTTTTGTATGAAAAATTGATACTTGCACGATTGAGATGGTAGGTAGATCATTGAAAATTAGCCACAATGGATCATTTCATGAGAGCACAACATACATGTTCTGTTTAAAATTTTTTTACTCTAATTTTTCACATTATTTATATTGCATTGCCTAATTCACAGTTCAACCAAAGTGTGGTAAGATGTAGCAAATACCAAGCTGATGTAAATCATTAACAGTTATGTTGTAAATGAGATTCTCATATAGATAATTTTCATTGTAAGGTTGCAATTTAGGAAGAAAGTAAGCATACAAATAAGCTTTATCTACAAAACAAATTTTTAAAATTACAGTTGTCAGGTGCACCTCCATATGGTGGCAAATTTGGTAAACAGGATCAAAGTGGTATGGATACTGCATATAGGATTCTCTCTGATCACATTCGAATGATAACTGTTGCTCTTGCAGATGGAATGTTTCCTGCCCACAAGTGAGTGTCATTATTATATGTTGGTGTGGTTCTCCATTTAACAAAAAAGAATATAAAATATTAATTTAAACTTACACAAAGTAAAACAAGTCACTAGGTAGACAATGAACTTTTATTGTAAAATTCAAACAAGTTTAAATAATAATATGTCATTCTCTACCTTTTTTTGTCAGCTGCTAGCTCAGTTCTGTTCCATCAATATGGAAAAGTTCTTTGTTGGTTTAATTGGGGATTTTTGTTTGTTGCCACAAGAAATAATGTGAAATTATAACCTTTTTTAAAAAAAATTACTGAAGAGAACTTATATCTGAACTTATTATAGTTGGTATGATGAGCAATACAGTATTTATATATTGTATAAATAACTAACATGAATACTTGGTAAAATGTAATGTCCAGTGTCATTCAGAGATAGGAATAAGTTATGTAACTAGGGATGTACATAAGTTTGTTTTAAATGGTTATTATTATTATTATTGTTTTAGACTTTCTGTGGCAGTAAATTTTATCTCATAATTTGGGTTTGTCTGCTATGAAAGAGTAGAAATAATAGGAAGTGGTTATTACAGGAGGTGAATGAGGTCTTAAAGATTATTACTTTTATTAATGGCTCATTATTAAGATCATGCTTGTTTTTATTAAAATTCATTCAATATGAGATTAATTTAAAATTGTTTAACATATTTTTTACTAAGCTTGAAACTTCGTCGAATCATTCGACGAGCAATTTTCACAGCGGAGAAGAACTTCAGTATGTCACATGAATTGCTATGTGAATTAGCAAATCATGTTGGGGAATGTTTATATGAAGCATATCCAGAAATTGGGAAGCACATTCAGCAGGTAATTATAATATTAATTGAATCAATATTCCAGGAATTTGTGAATAGTTTTATAATAGTCTTATTATAAATAAAATAATTTGTAATATTAAAATTATATTATTTGGTTGACTAGTTTTAAACTTTTGCATAATAAAGTATAGTTAATAATATAAATAATTTCACAATATAGGGAAATTATAATCATTAAACAGAAGCAAGTTAATAAATTGAACAGAATATTGGCTTAAAATCAATTTGTCAAAGTATTTTCACTACATTCTGAAAGGTTTTTTTGTAATTAATTTTTTTAAATGTATTTCTTATTTTATAAATTAGGATGCAAAATTCATTATACAATCTGTAATTTTTTTGTTTTTTGTCAATAATTTTTAGGTGAATATAATTTTGAACTATGAAGGAGAATTGTTGAAAAGCCTGCGATCAGATGCTGCAGTACAATGGAGGAGTATTGTAGAAAAGAAACCTGAACTTCAGAACTTAAATATTCTTGAAATGCCTGGGTTGGTAGCAGGTTTTAATGAACTAGAAAAAGCAAAATCCTGTAGTGGTGAATTAGCTGCTGATATTGCTTTTAAACTCTTTGACACCTATGGCTTGTCAGAAGAAGCTACAGAAAAATTACTTTCAGTTTTTGGACACTCCTTTGATATAATCCATTTTAATAAGAATATGCAAAGTGCCAAGTTGAAATCTCGATCCAGGTTACACTTCGATGAAAACAATGGACTTTTGGTTAACTTAGTCAGTGATTTAGTAAAATTAGGAATCAATCCAACTGAAGACAGTTATAAATATAGCTACTTCAAGAATGATGATGAATACATCTTTCCTGAAATTCAGTGTGAAATAAAAGCTATTATTTTTGAACACAATTTAGTGCAAAGCATTGAGATGGGAAAAGAATATTATATTGTATTTGATAAAACAAACCATTATTCATGTGCTGGTGGTCAGGAGAGTGATTCGGGGTATATAATTACAGACAATAATGATATTATAGACATTATTGCTGTGATAAATATTCAGGGATATTTGTTACACAAGGTCTGTCTTAAAGAAAGAAATTGTAAGTATTAATGAGGTAAATAAATATATTAAATATTTTCTATAAGAATTCTTTACTCATAATCCAATTAACCAACTTATGACTTCAAATCAGATATTGTTATCATAATTACTAGGGACAGGAAAGAGGGACAGAAAACTGGTGGCTTTCCTGAAGTTGACAGATGGCAGACACCATGTAGAGTTTCAGATTCTTGAATATTTGGAGGCACCACCTCCTTCATCAAAGGGTTTGGAAAACATTTCGAGTGATGGCCAGTCAATGGCTATGCTTAAACATTTGTTCACAATTGATAAGGATAGGAAAATGACAAAGAATGCTGGTGGCTTACCTGAAAATCAAGCGTGATGTTAGGGTAAATTCAAATTTTTGGAGACAAGTGCCCCTTTCAGGAGGAGACATGCTTCATAATGGTCATTGGCTCAATGGCTGTCCATCACTCAGAATGTTTTTCGTAATCTTCTGATGAAGATGGTGGTGGCTCCAGAAAAGTAAAAACACTATGTGCTTGCTAACATTACACTTCAGGTAAGCCACTAAATTTCTATCTTTCTTTTCTGTCCTTATTAAAATAATTTACAAAATGGTTATAAATTGTAATATATGCACAAATCTTATAATTCAACTTTTGTTTTATAATTCAATGTTTTGACCTGCAGAGAATTGATTTAATTTGTCAAATTAATGTGTAAGAAAGACATTAGTTCATAATTACCTGAATTCTGGTAGTATTTTAGTGCTATTGTACTCATGTTGCCTAATTTCTATTGTATTCCATGCATTTTAAAAATTATATTCTTTCACATTGAACTTATTGAATTATTGTACTTGTTTATAATTATTATAAAATGCTTAATTCCTTACAGGCCATAAATTGTGTATTGGTGACATCTTAAAAATATGTGTAAACCAGAGTAATAGGTTGGATATTATGCGAAATCACACTGCTACACATTTGATTAATGCTGCCCTCAGAAAGATTCTTAAAGTCACATGCCAAAATTCAAGCTATGTTGGTAGTGATTATTTGAATTTTGAATTTGCATCATATGGAAAACAAATTGATCACAATAATATTACTACTTTGGAGGAAACATTGAAGCAAATAATAACAGAGAATGTACCAGTGGTACGAAGAACTGTTGCAGTTGATGAATTTCTTTCACTGGAAAATATAACACTTTTGCCAGGCGAGGTCTACACATCTGAGAATTTGCATATAATCCAGGTTGATGGAAACAACTTGACATCAAGGTGATTTTGTTAATTATAAACTTTTAAAAATGCTAAATATATGGCAAGAAAATAATATTTGTAATACAATACAGAATCTAAATTGATCCAAATACAGTAAAACCCTGTTTTAAGGTTCCCGCTTCTAAGGAATTGCCGCTTGTAACAAAAAAAAATTCAAACAACGGTGAAACTCCCATATGCCTATATTTAATGTTATCCCCCCTTACAGGACTCCCTGGATAAGAAATTCCCACTTTTAAGGATTCTTTCAATGAATTTCCACTTATTAACCCCTTTTTAAACAATAATCAAGCATTCAATTTTGACTTGAAATTTGTGTAGATAGCCTCACCATCTCATATGAATGGTTGGACTGCTTTAAAAACAGATATTATAAGGATTACAAGCCTAAAAACATGTTAATGTGGACGAGACAGTAAAATTAAACACCTGTTGCACCTGAAAACATAGTAAAGAGAGACAAATGGCTTACCGTTTGTCCCATGAAAATTTTTTGTTTGTGTGATGTAATTCCTCGCATTTTTAAGTAACCCCTGTATTAAAGAAATCTGACTTTTTTTTGCAAAGAATTTTTACTTTTTTATCCCATTTTCGGATTTAATCCAAATTTGAGTTGACTTTCAACTCAGCTGCGGAAGTATTGTTTCAAATACATCCATGGATAAGTACATGTACAAAATAAGTAGTGAAATACAATTTAGTGCATCAAAATTAATATTTCAGTCACTGAAACATAGTACAATCATATGCCTTGATTTGATTCACATGGGTCCTATCAACAGAAAAGTGTCAAAAACACTATCATTCTTGAGAAAACTATGTCTCAGAGTCATTGTAATTTGGCTGCCTCATTATTCACCACAGAACAATAGTATGAGAATGAACAACAACTGCCACTGAGAGATGTACTACTGCTGAGTCTTTTAGACTTCAGAAGACTTTGTGTTAGCCATGTTAAGAGAGAAATTATGCAAAATAAATTGGCAACTACATATCTGAATATAGCATTACTGAATTATTCATTGAAATATAATTAAATTAACAAAATTGTAACTTACCTGCCATTATTTCAGAAGCACTAAATCATTATAATAAGACACCAATAGTTGAAATTATTTTATGTTTAGGGAAGCTTGCTGTGGTACTCATGTTGCACAGACTGGCGATATTGTTAATATCTGTGTAGTTTCACTTAAGTCAGCAGGAACAGGAGCTCAAATTTTGAAAGCTGTAACAGGAACAAAGGCCCACACTACTGAAAAGCTTGGAAAGGAAATGTTGCAGAAAGTAATGGAACTTGTGAAGACTAGCGAGGAAATGGTGGTTTGTAAGACTTTCTTTTATAATTAACTTTTAAAGTATATTAACAATAAATAATAGCTTATTTTGTAATTACATGAAGTAGTTATTATTGATGAAGGAACAATCCTATTTATGTGCTATATATACTCTGTCCGATGTTTATATTGTGGTATATTGAAAATCTTTGTTTTTTCACTAAGAAAAGATAAAGGGGCAAAAATGTAAAAATATATCAATGGCCTGGATTACAAATAAAATATCAATTTAGATTATCAGTCATAACATTTCAATAGCTCTCACTATTACTAATATTATCATGGTGGAAACCTAAGAAACTTTTCTTAAGGAGTTAATTATCTCTGCTTGGTTGTTACCTTAGTATGTTGAATAAAATATAAATTCTTGCAAAAGATGAGCAAAGCATGTTTTTTGTAACAGGCTACATGAGGATGATCCTGAAACATGCAACTCCCCTTTAATAGCATAGGAAGGTATTTTAAAAGATAATGCAAGGTAGCCAAGGATTGACTAGAGCCCTTGGACTATAGTTTTACAATCATACCTGGTGTTTAACCTAAAGGGATTCAGAGAAAACCTGTATCAGGTAGGTCGAACTATTTGGTACTAGTCACACACCCTTCCAAATGACAGATGATTTTGCTGTGGGGTTGCAGCATTCCCTTTCCCGTGTCTCCACCAGTTTTAGGAAGCAGTTGGTTGACTGATACAATGTGATCAGTGCACAACTCTTACCGTATGCCCAATGTCTTTGGTCCCATTACATACACCTAAATTAGATGAAGGTGCCTCATCATGTGAGAACCTTGAAAAATCCAGAGAGAGTATGAAGCACTCCCAATGCAGTCAATCCCTTTTATGGGCTAAGCATGAATAAAACTTGTTTTTATAGATTTTTGTAAATTATTAGAGAGAGAGAGAAGAGAATTTATTAAAATAGGCCTTCGGATAAACAAAAAAGATGTAAATATAAGTGATAGAAAAATATAGCTCATGAAGCATTCGATGCTACAATGGGTGACTGGAACACAGTAATAGTAAAGGGAAGAGAAAATGATGCAGTTAGGGACTATGGACTCAGTGAAAGGAATAAAAGGGGATATTGGCTAATAGAATTTTGCATTGACAAGTACCTGGTTTAGGAATCATGAAAGAAGACTACACATGAATAGAAGCCGGGGGCCATGGGCAAGTACCAATTAGACTATGTAATTGTTAGACAGAGGTATAGAAAGCAGATGCTAGACTGCAAAACGTATCCACAGGCAGATAACAGAGAAAGGAGCGACTAGGGCTCGTACTGACTTGTGATCCAAAATTATGTCAATATAATTTTCTGACAGTTTGGCAATGGTTATTGACAGAGGATTTTCTTCTCATGTGGCATTCAGGGAAGGTGACATTGGTCAGGTGAGTGTCTGAATGGTGACAGAGATCTCTAGCGACATGATGGGATAGTGTCCTCTCCTAGCGGTTATGATGACATGTATTGTCCAGGGAATATCTCAGTTTGTCAGGCTTGGTCGTATTGGCGTCCTTTGTTGGGAACATGTAGTCCTCTTGTGTCATTGAACATTCGTCTCCTCTCCATGCACTACGTGTCCAGGATGGCCACAGTGGAAACTGTTTTCCTAGGGGTGTAAGTTTGCTTTTCCCTGGCAACAACTTTTTCAAAGATGAGATTCCATTTGGAAAGGACTTTTCTCCATGAGGACCTCTTCAGTGTGGAGATTGGAGCCAAGACGGTCTCTACTTCCTCCCTGATGGCTTCTTGCATAGTTTCTGGCTCAGCTGCGTTGTTACATAGGGATAGTATGCATGCACTATTTGGTGAACAAGGGATGAAGATCATTCGCTTCTCCTATTGAGGCAATTAACATTCCATTCGTAAGCCTCTCATACTGATAGCAAATTCTTTTCTGGTTCATCTCTTTGATGAAATGGTAATGTTTGATGAGTTTGTCCATAGTTTTTACGTCCCTTAATAGGATGACCTGATATAACTCCCCCGCAACACCTTCCATTAGATGAGCCAGTTTTTCTTCTTTCCCTATGTTTGCGTTATTTGTTCTGCACAACCCAAGAATGTTTTGTATGTATGGTTGGGTGCTCTCACCACTTTTCTGAACTAATCATTTCAGTTTTTCCATTGCATTTTGAAAGTGTTACTCAGAATAACTTCTTAATCTCAGCCTGAAAAGTTTCCCAACATATCTTCAACATTTTAGAACCAGTCTTGCAGTTCTGTTCAGGTAGAAACAGGCATTGGCCAGATGGATGGTGTCATCCCACTTATTAAATTTTGTGATGTGTTGATAGCCCTTGAGCCTCTGTGAAGATGGCAGAGTTTCTGATCTGCTGCTGAGTGGTAGCATAGGCCAGTGCACTTGTTTCCTCTCGTTGCATCACACTGTGTGTTGGTTTCGAATAGGGTGCAAATTCCAGACTGGCATCTCCACCAGAAAATTCTTATTTCTGAAGATTGTGAGATACAGTAATACACTCACCTAGAGGTTATAGACGTTTATTTAACACAAAGTACTGTACAAAGGCTCATACTGCAAAATGTTGCCTTCATTTAAAGGTCCTGTACAATTTATACATTCATGGAATATTCCAGAAACAGTACATTCTCATAACAGAAAATAATAGAAGTTAAATGTAAATAAAGTTAAACAAATAGAAAAATGGTTGCATTGAGTGGGACTCAAATCAAAGTCCACTTTTCTGCAGTACAGCTCTCAACCCCAGGACTACAGCTGCAGGTCCAAGATGCGGCAATGTAATTAATAAGGAAAAGAAAGAGAGATAGAAAATTGGTGACTTACCTGAAGTATACAGATGCCAAGCACGGATGGCCGTCACTCAGAATGTTTTCCTAATCTTCTGATGAAGGGGACAGTTGACTCTGAAAATTTAAAACCTGCACTAGCCTAGTGCCTGCCAACTTAACAGTTCAGGTAAGCTTCCAAATTTATATCTCTCTTTCATGTCCTTATTAATTGTTTTAATTGTTCACGAAATGTCATTTTATAATATGAAACAGGAAGAACCTTCATTATGTCTATTACACTCTTGGTTTTTGATATTTGCAGATAGTTCTAATTCATCAGTGTTGCCACAAAGTGGTGCTGAGATTCTTGCCTTACTAACTCATCTTTCAGTGATTTTCTATTTTTTAATGATTGAATTTTCAAGCAAATAACACCATAAGCAACTTGTTTCATCTACATTATTTAACTGAGGTTCTAATAATAGTTTGTTATTTATTTATTCATCTAGTTTTGCTGAAAACTTTCAATCACTTCTTTGGGTGACACTTAGCTTCTTGAGGTGAATTTTCATGGGCCAACATTATTATTTTTCTGGAATTTTCATTCACATTTACATCACAAATTAACATAAATTTGTTCTATGTGTGTGTTTGTTGGTAGTGTTGGAAACAGTTTGCTTTCATATTCCATATTGTCCACAGATATGAGACGTAGACACTCCAGACTCCAAGAGTTTATATTTTTAATTATATTAAATTAATTATTGTTCGTATTTTGAGGATACAATTATGATGGTTTGTTTATGTTACAATTTAAACTGATCAAAACAACTAAATACATTCTTACACTATATTTGCTCTTTGATGTACTGTAACTGAGAATTTTTCAAAGCTAGCATATGGGATTAATTAATATGTCACAAGAAATAAGGTTAGTAGCTCTTAATCATCACTTTGGTTGCCATTACCCTTGAGAGGATTTTAAAAAAAGTGTTAATATATATTTAGGATCAAAACAATTTGATTAAAAAAAAAACTTTGAATTGTTACTTGCATTGAAATTTTTAAACACACTTTATGTGAATTGAAATTCGAACATGTTCTAGACTCTCTTCTTCTTTTTCTGGTTTTGATATTTGTTTACAATAACATTGAAATATTTAGAGTAGAAATTATTTGGTGTTCTATTGTTTATGACAGAAAGGAATATGAGGAGGTAGAAGTAGAAGGATGACAGAATAATCCTCCATTTCAAATAGTACACTGTTCATCTTCTCACATGCGGGTTAACAATCAGAGCTGGAAACAAGAGTCCTTAACAAAATAAACCTACCAAATTAAATTTATTCCTGAGTCAGCTATTGAGAACTCTGATAGCCAAAATGAATAGAGAATTCTCTGGAATAAACTCAATCTAGTAGGTTTATTAAGTTAAGAAATGATCAGACTCTTGTGCTCGCATCTGATTCTTAACCGTTTTCCCTCAAAATGAACTGAGTTTGCATAGTTTGAAATGTAGGATTATTCTTTTTTTATCTTCTTCCACCTACTCATTTTTTCTATCTTAGACAATAGAACACGATACTTTCTTCTTTAAATATCTCTATTCATGGTGCTAAATTTGGTATGAGATATTAATCATACAATTTTCAGTTAAGTTTAAATATATTCTTAAAGTTTTATCTCTTCTTCTCTCTATTTTTAGATTTCTGTTGACATATGCAATGCCAAAATCAAATCATTGAAACAGGAGGTGAATAGCCTTCAATTACCACACATTGTCTGCTGTATGTGCTTAAAACTACTTGATAATCTTACAAAATTTCTCAAGGAAAGGGCCAAGTTATCAGCTTTGTAAGTAATTGAAGATTTAGTAAATCATACAGTATTTACCCATACATCATTTAATTATATTTACATTAATTGAAAGAAAAATTGCACAAAAAACTTGAATATTGAGTGTAAACACTATATACCTTGTTTATTAATAAAGTGAATATCTACAGTATATAGGCTGAGCCATCACTCAGAATGTTTTCGTAATCTGAAAAAGGGGTAATGCATCAAAAACTTCATTCAACACTCTACATGGTGTGAGCGAACTGTACAGTTCAGGTAAACCACCAGTTTACTGTCTCTCTTTTCTGTCCGTATTAATTGTTTTAATTAACCTGACAATGTCATTTTATGACTTGTGTGTTTATATAATAATTAATAAAGACAGGAAAGAGAGACAGAAAATTGCTGACTTGCCTGAAGTGTATAGATGGCAGGCACCATGTTGTGTGTGAAATTCTTGAATTTTCTAAGGCACTGTGCCCTTCAACACTAGATTTGGATAACATTACCAAGTGTGTATATATATATATATATATATAAATTATATATTGGATAAGTGACGAAGTCACGCATTTGATAATTGGATAGAAAGAAAGATAGAAATATTTGGGAGAAAGGCAGGAAATTCGCTCTTTGAAACATATGTACGGCATGGAAACATGCACAAAGAAATACATATGTCGAGCGTAGAAGGGAATGGAAGAAGGAAGAAAGACTGAAAAAATTCGATGTGGCCAGGACTCGAACCTGGGTGCACGAAACAACAGTGCATCGCCCCTAAAGCCAGGGCGTGCATCTATCCACTCCGCCACCACATCGAGTACGACCAACCGAACATTTTCAGTCTATATATTAGGTTTTCAAGTTAGGATGGATAGAGAAGAGGGATGGAAGAATTAGGAGCCTCCTAATCAGAAATGGCACCTGGTCTGTGGGCCCATCTATGTATTGGAACAAGGTTAAGAGTTTAAGTGGAGAAGAATTTTAATATTGCCATTCCATTTGATCCATGAAAAGGAGGTCATCTGGGTCACAATAGAAGTGCCATTTATTTGGTGATAAATATTGTCTTGAAGTAATTTTTGTTAAGGGCACACAAGATGAGGCTAATCAGAATGCTAGTGGATGGGAAGGAATGCTGTAAAATATCAAATTTTTAATTGTTAACCCCCACCCTTCACTTAAGCCAGGTTACCAGTGGTAGAGTAAGAACAGGCGTCATATCTGCCTTACCCTTCATCCTTCTACAATCCTAAATTATTTTATCAGTTTTAATACTGATAGCTAGAGTTACTTCAAATATTAATTTTGTAAATTTAAAAAAAAAGAACTTTTTTATCCGTATATGTCATTTGAAAGGAAAAGTTTTAATAGCTTGTATTGAAGAAAACATTGTTAGGGGGTTATTGCAAGAGTTTTTAACACTCCTGTAATATAAACATCAAAATGTTGTGCAATAATTGCTGCTTTTCCCTGGTGAAAACCCAAGAACATTTTCTTCAGCAAATACACTGGGGAAGTATTTGTTCTTTGATAATAGTTGTATTGTTTTTTAATTAATTTTCCCTAGTTCAAGTGTTTAATACAAATCAATCAATCATTAAATTATTATTGATTTTGCTTTGTATTTTCAGACAGTCAATGAAAAATGAAATGCAACAAGTACTTGGCAGTAACAACCACCACTTTGTCATTCACTGCCTTGCAGACAGTTGTCCTGTCGATACTGTTTCCTTACAGAAGGTTACTAGGATGTGTCCAGATAAACCTATTTTTGTTATTTATAAAAGTGGGGAATTTGTGAAGGCAAGATGTTGTGTACCAAGTGTGAGTGTTAAAATATCAATTTTAATATAGTAGTATAGCATAAGATCATATATTGTATATCCTCTAGAGAACCTAGGCTTCAAGGATGTGGCTTGAGTCTTGTACATAATTACAATAGTATCTTATCACTCTTAATATGCATAACATGTTTATTTTAATTTTATTCAACTCTTTTTCAAGCTATGTAAGTAATTCTTCTTAAACATATTGTCACATCTCATAACCTGCAGTGATAGCAGCTGGACTGCAGAAATGTAGACTCAGGTTAGAGTCCCACCCGACACAACCTTTTTATTTGTTTACCTTTAATTTCTAGTACTTTCTGTTTCAAGAATGTTCTGCTTCTGGAATATTCCATATGTGTATAAATTGTACTGGATTCTGAATCGGGGTCAGTCTTATGCAGTACGAGCACTTCGCTGTTAAATGAATGCATATATCCTCTACATGTGTGTGTTATTGAATCTCATGATACCTCAAAAATGTGACAATATTGACTCCACTGATGAAAGAAGCTTATTTCTATACTATAATGAAATTCCCTTTTTATTCATCAAAATGATCTGAAATGAACAATGGATGAATACAAAAATATGTTCTACCCCTTGAATATACAAATAAACCATTTTAATGATTCTGTAAACACTTAGATTAAGCTATAAATAGGCAAATAACTCACGACAGAGGACTTACATTTAATAAAACCTTCTCGAGATTTCATCTAGGATAAACAGTTATGAAAACAATTTCAATGTATGGGGTTACAGAGCTGAGGAGCTGTATTTTATATGTCATAGTTGTTTATAGTTAATTTAGCACCCACTCTCTTAAGAATTTTAATGAGTTGTGTCCTCTGTATGGTAAAAATTTTAAGGAATGATTACTATATACCTTTTTATTATTTTTGAAAATATTTATTTATTAATGTAAATGAGACATGTTGTGTAAATGTGTAGTTACCTCAGTGCCCTTTGATCACTCTCAGATGTTTAATGAATCTTACCTTTTTCAATCCTATTGATTATTTGAACTATTGGTCTTATTTTCTATATCGTAGATAGGGAAACGAGAATTTGAAAGTAATGGGTGATTGGAACACAGTAATAGGAAAGGGAAGAGAAAGTGATGTAGTTGGAGACTATGGACTTGGGGGAAAGGAATAAAAGGGGTAGTAGAATTTTGCATTGAGCACAGATTAGTCATGACGAATCATGAAAGAAGACTATACACTGGGAAGAAGCTGGGGGACATGGGCAGGTTCCAATTAGATTATATAATGGGTACACAGAGGTATGGAAATCAGGTGCTAAACTGCAAGACGTACCCAGGAGCAGATATAAACTCCAACCATAATCTGCTGATTATGAAATGCAGGCTGAAATTGAAGAAACTCAAGAAAGGAATTAGAACAAAAAGATGGGAAACAGAAAAACTGCAATGGCAGGGGGTGCTTCAGAGTTTCAAAGAAGATATCAAGAGTAGATTAATAGAGAAAGGAGAAGGAAACAATATAGAAGAGAAATGAAGGAAGAAATGAGTATATCAGCAGAAGAAATAATAGGAAGAATATATCAATCCAATAGGAAAGCATGGATAAGACAAGTAGTAATAAAAATGATTGATGAAAGGTGTAAATACAAAAACACTAGAGATGCAAATGGTAAAGAGCAGTACAGACACTTGAAGAATGAGGTAGAAAGGAAGTCAAATCGGCCAAAGAGGCTTGGCTACAAGAGATATGCAAGGCAGTTGAAGATTTCATGGTGAAAGGGAAAATAGACGCAGCTTATAGGAAAATCAAAGAAACATTTGGCGAGAAGAAAAATATTAGCAAAACATCAGGAGAGAGGATGGGAAGCCAATCCTGGATAAAGAAGAAAAAACAGAAAGATGGAAGGAATATCTAGAATAGCCATATCACGGTGAAAATCTAGATCAGTCAGTAATAGAAGAAGAAGAGGGGGTGGATAATGAAGAGTTGGGGGACAAAATTATAAGGTCAGAGTTTGACAGGGCGCTGAATGTACGGACAAGAGAAGCAATATTAACTTTGCGACTAATTTTAGAAGACAGGTTAAAAGAAAACCAATCTACATTCACAGCTTTTGTAGATTTAGAAAAACTGTTTGATAATGTGAACTGGCACAAACTATTAAGGATTTTGAAGAGCACTGGAATAAAAAGTCAAGAAAGGAGAGTTATACATAACCTCTACAGAAGACAGGCAGCAGTAAATAGAATAGAAAATCAAGAAAAGAAAGCTGTAATCAAGAAAGGAGTTAGACAAGGATGCAGTCAGTCGCCCATGCTGTTTAACTTATATATGGAACAGGTGATGAAGAATGTTAAAACAGAATATGAAAGAGGACTCAAACTGCTAGGAGAATAAATAAAAACCTTACGCTTTGCTGATAATATTGTAGTATTAGGGGAATCAGAAGAAGACTTGCAAACCATAATAAATGGCATGAATGGAGTCCTGGAGAAAGAGTTCAATATGAGGATTAATAGAGGGAAAACCAAGATAATGGAGTGTTGTTTGGGAAAGAGTGGAATAACAAAGGGTATTAGATTGTGAAGGGATATTTTGATGGAAGTTAAGGAATTCTGCTACTTGGCTGCATAATAACTAGGACTGGTTTCACAAAAAAGAGGAATTTACTTGTGTGTAATATATGTGTGAATATTAGGAAATCGTTAAAATATTCGTATGGAGCGTGGTGTTATATGGGTGTGAAATGTGGATGATAGGAGTTCTGGAAAGGAAAAGAATAGAATTCTTTGAAATGTGGTGCTATAGGCGAATGCTGAAAATCATAAATAAGTAACGAGGAAGTTCTAAACAGAATAGGGGAAAAGCAGACAATATGGAGGACGTTGACCAAGAGAAGGGATAGATTAATAGGCCACATTTTAAGGCACGAGGGGCTTTTAAAATTAGTATTAGAGGGTAGTGTGTGGGGTAAGAATTTGATAAGGGAGGCCAAGGATAGAATACGCTAAGCAGATTAGGGAGGATGTTGGTTGTGCTAATTATGAGGAAATGAAAAGGCTTGCACAGGATAGGTTAGCATGGAGGGTTGCATAAGACCAGTCTTAGGACTGAATACCACAACACACAGATAGATATCAGAACAGTCAAAAAATTAATATAAATATTTATTATAACTTGCAAGTATTGCGAGATTAATATAAGGGAGGAATGAGTCTAATACATAAAACGAAAATATTTATTGTGAAAGAAATTATTTGTGCCATGTGGTAGTACTAACATTATATATATATAAACACACACAAAAAAAAAACAGTCTAAAACGCAGATGTACACAGAAGTCCAAACAGCTTATTTAAGAGGGTTGAACTTCATCTTAACTACCACAATCAATGAACTCAACACCAATTTCAGAATATTTGGCCATCTTATAATAAATGCAATCTCATCAACATGTCAAAGTAACTGGAATGGAAAATGCCAACATTCAATTCCATGATGCCAAGAAACTGTAAATTCAGTGTTATTGTTGCATTACTTTTAAATGCCTCTCCCTTCCACCCATACTTGTACAGGTGTCTTATTCCTACTTAAATGTGTACCACATTTGATTTAAATTACTCCACATGATTAAAATTATATTTAGATTATACACACATTCTGACATGCTTCCATTTTTATTTATTAGAAGGCAACGTGAAGATGATGTGACATTGGGGTCATTCAATGCAAGTGTGCATATTTGAGGATCATAATGATGGAGTACACTATGTTGATTAGGGAGGATGTGGGATTTGCTAGTTATACAGAAATGAAAATGCTTGCACAAGATAGGTTAGCATGAAGGGTTACATCAGACAAGTCTTAGGACTGAATGCCATAACACACACAAATTAAGTATCTTCAGCAGGGATCTTATGCTCGTGTTTATGATGACAAGTGGTGGATTGCACTATTAGAGATGTTTAGAATGAACAGCGTGATGTTTTTATTAACTTTATGCATCTGCAGGGTGTGGTACCATCATTTTACTGGACTCAAAACAGGACATTTGTTGGGTTCTAGAACAAGATATTCTAGCTGTTATTCCAGATCAATTTGCTACGTCTATGGACCAACTTTAAAATTTACTACAGTATGTGACTGTCTACTGTAATAATAGTTTTTTGGGGTAGGGTTAATTTAATTTAATTATGATATTATACTGAGGGGGAATATAAATAAAAGAGGAATAAAAGTTTATGTTTAATTTTAAGCTTCAATCTTAATAAACATGAAAATTTTTAACAATTTAAGAATAATATATATAAAAAAGGACAATTCATTTTGCATTTGGACTTTACTCTCAGGGTTCCACAGTGGGGTGACGAGAAAGCTTAATTTGTTCCCTAATGGCAATAGGCCTGGCAAATATGAACTCAAAGTCAAATATATGTGTACAGTACTGCATAAATTGCATATGTTTCTATATGCTGGGTGCTTGCTGGTTGACTGCAGCTAGATGGTCTCCGTCTCATTTTCCGAGTTGCATCTTCCGCCAATGTCGCTCCGATTCCCCGACAGCATCTGTGGACCAGCTCTCTCCACTCTGGCTTGCAGTTTGACAATTGCAGCCAATAGAAAATTATTTGTCTTGGAGTGCGTAAATGCTGCATATGTTATGCATTTAGCCGTAGCGTTCCAAATTCTTCATGGACCTTCCGTTTTTCCCGGCCGGTCCTCCAAATTAACTACGCCCACACCCGGTAGCAACTCATCTTTCTATAGATGGTCCCTTTTATCAAAGGGCTGCTCTCGTTAAAAAGAAGGGTCAGTCTATTGTCCAAGGAATGCGCCCTGAGACCTCCCACTTTCAAAACGGAAAGGGTTTGGTGTTTTGTTAGAGTTTCGCCACCCACACACACAAAAATCCAAGAAACAGATGAATTTTATTTATAATTTAACTACGCGTATGTATTATCCATTACACTGCATTAACAAATTTGAGGATATAATGAAGTGTGTTGCATCTGAACTTGCTTCATTATGGTTTTGTGTACCATCATGAACTACCAGGTTGAAATCTTTTGTCAAAAAACTGAATCATTATAAATTTATGTAAAATATACATTTAAATTAATACATCAGGCTTGGGAACCTGAAGTTAAAGAAACCTTCCCGTGGCTGGTCTCGCCTGACTCGAGACCATGGGGATGCCAATCTTTGATTGGAAGTGCAAAGCTACTATGGACCCCACAATGAATTTTGTGTGCGTTGTATTTGAATCTTACTCGTCGTGTTACGAAATTCATAGCAGGGAATTTATTTCTACATAACTACAATATAAACTCGCGCCTCTGGGAAGGTATATTTTAGCTTTTGGAGACTTCATGAAGTTAATAATAAATAGGTGACTGATCAAAACAAGTTTACTTATACTTTATGTATAAGTCATGCACCTAAGAAAGTGAAATAGACATAAGAGCATGTTATTCTAACATTTTTTGCACAATAAAACACGACGAGACGATATTTGTCGACACCAAAATGAAATTTATGTTTTCTTTTAGAGAACATCCTCATCTTTGCAATAGTTTTAACTAGAAAACGGTATATGGTGTCTTCCTGAACGATTTGTACTTCTGAAAAAGCTCATTTTTGGCGTATTTCACTTTGGCGCCAGGTTTGCTGCACCAAATTCACCAAAGTATATTATCTACAAGATTGTAAATCGTCTGACTTGTAGACAGCTATGTAGACACGCAAACTACAAAATATGAATACCGTACGTACTGTATTTATCTCAGCAGGATTCTTTGTAAATACGAAAAAAAAATTGGCAAAATTATTTTCGCCAACTTTATGGGCTCATAGCTGCCAGGGATGAAATATGTTGAAATATTTGCTATTATTTTTGTAAACTACGCATGCGATTTATCTTGGAAACGAATTTTCGGGGTCTATTCTCTTATAACTGCCACAATATTGAAGCTCAAAAGTGGCGCTTTTGAAGCGTCGTCGTTCCCGACGAACCGCAGACTTCGACGAAAAAGCTCCTATCTCTGCCAGAAATGCATATTTCGAACTGAAATTTTGCATATGTTCATCTAAAGACTACAGAGTACAAATTGTCTAAATTTCATCAAAATCGGAAATGGTCGCGTGGCGATCCCTTGACCACTTGACAGGAAATGACCCATTGTCCGAAAATTAAAGAGAGAAATAATTAGTTTACCTGAAAAAAGTTTGACTGCGCTGTTGGCTGGTATATCTCTTCTCTCTCATGAGGAAGAAGGTTGGCACATCCAAATTGTAGAACTGGTGCCTGGTGATACTGACTGAAATTTAGATCAGCCATTATTGTTCTCATTCTAATTTTTTCATATTATTATTTGTTTATTCATTACAGGATGTTAATAATTATATGTTTGTTGTTATAGTCAATGGTTACCCATACATTTCTATCTGGTACTTATGGAACGTATTTATTGTTACTTCTGTATTAATTGCAGAATTGTATTACTGCCAACTTTGATGCTGAGAAGTGGATGAAACCAGTAGTAGAAGTATTAAAAGCCACCGGCTTTGTTCCCCGGGGCCAAAATGCTTCATCTGTATTTAACATAAAAGCAAAAAGGATTCCAAATCCTGAGTTGGATTTGAAAATCAATTTGGCTATTGATGCAGCAAAATATTTTGCAGAGAATACTCTTGGATGTGAAAATCACAAACATGAAGCGTAATTCAAGTATAATTTTTCTTTACCTGTATGAAATGACTTTATTGAATTATAATATGTAAATATAATAAGTTTAAACCCATTTTATTCATTTGCCTTCTCTATATATTAGGTGATAGAAGTAAGAGTGAAACAGTGGGAGGGTGTGAAATGGTGATCAACTTGATTGGTCCTGCTTCTTTTATTGCTGTTCATTCCATGATCACTAGACCGTTCAATAAGCTATAGTTTGAAGTTTTACTGATATTTAATTAATACAAGGGTTATCGTCCAGTGATGTACAAGTGCCATTATACTGCCTATGTAGTGTTTTGCCAGAAGTGCTACCAGTCTATTTTTTCAGTCTTCTTTATCGCACAAAAATTGTTGGCCAGTGAAAACAATTAAGAATTTTTAGAATAGATATGAGTCAGAGTAAATAAAGTCTAGGATATAGAGTAGATACATCTGCATTTCATACGTATTCCTCATTTCAGTTCATTACTCCATTTTTAACCTCAGATGCACTACATTTTTAATGATTGCATACAGCAAACTTCAGTATTAAAATTGCTTGCACTTATTCTGATGTGGTATTTCAGAAATAAGGTACTGCAGACCTTGGGCATACAGTAAGAGTTGTGCACCAATCATATTGTCATAGTTGGCCAGCTGGTTCCTAATCTGGGCAAAGCCCAAAAGGAATTTGTGACATGCCTCTCTGGAAACTCCTGTCCTGCCATCCATCTGGTCTACCTGATTCCTGGATTTATACTATGTCAGGGTAGATAGTTTTACTATCTTAGGGTAAATGTCCATTTGAGATTAAAAAACACTTGATACAGAGTAACAGACTTGTCCATTTCAGATCAGTTGCGGTCTCGAAATATTCTTATATAACATACAATTAAATAAAAACATAACATTTTATTATTTTAATGTTTGCTTTCAACATTTGTCATTATCAATCTTTCAAAATAAAATTACATTTTTATAATACCGAAGTGGCAGTAGAAGTTAGGGCACTTGAAAAACATTCTGTTGGGAATGTTCTGCAGTTCGTGTGAAAACTCAAAAGTTAACTGCTCAGAATGACAGATGTTCAATAGAAAGCAATTTTATGCTATGTTCTAATAGCATCTTTGTGACGTCATGATACATGTATTTGGAGTTATTTAATGTTATTCTTTTTATTTTTGGCGTAACTAATCAAAATTATTTTTGTGTAATTCATATATATTTTTTAATTACTTATTTTTTTTCTGTTCCGCATCAACGGCGTAAAATTAAATATTGGCGAGCAATATTTCCGATACATTACTCAAAGAGTTTCTATGTCGATAATTAGTTATGATTAGAAAAAAAGATAAGAAAAACGGATAGAGCATTGTTGGCAGAGAAGGAACGCGCAGCTGCGAACGCCGAATATTGGCGGGGCGGACGAATGAAAACTTCGTTCATAGTTGTCTACAGTTCTAAAGTATTTCGGAATTGTTTTTATGGTGAACAGCCATTGAAGAGCGTTCTCTAGGTTTTTTTTTACTGCTGATATACTGATCCGCCTTTTGAACTGATTGCGACCGCTGCTGTCCGTGGGAGTCGAACCAAACCATCGCTCGTTTCATCTTGGTACGCGCCATCCCACTGGTAATCAAAAGAGAGAAGGAACTAAATGTATGGTCTGAAGTGCATTTTTATAAAGTACTGAAGCGACCAAGTACAAAACAGTAATTCATTTGTGTAAATACTTGTCATATTTTGTGTTTGATCAATTCACTGCTGAACAATCTAATTAATAGTGAATAGAATTTAATTTATTCTTAATATTTTCTTTAGGGAATTGTAAATAGTTTGTAAAAAGAATAAAAGGAAATAACATCTGTATATATGTTTGATATTTGTTATTCAATATTTCCTGCTTGCACTCCATTGTTACACCCCAATACTAAGAGCTCGGTAGCGAGCGAGCCTAGGCAAGGCAGAGAAGGTGAAGACGTTAAAATATGTATTTTATTGTCGTGATTCCTGTATAATTTATGTTTAAACATTCTGTAAGAACTGTTATTCATATTGTTAAATAATTAAGTAAAAGAAAATTTTTAAGAATTACTATTATGGTGTTAACAAAATTTCACTTTTAGCTCTTCAGACAATGCCGGAACAGTGGAGACTAAGTCACGAGAGCAAATGTGAACATGTCCACTTGTGACATGCACTCGCTGATACTTGCACAGAGAGTGCTGTCAGATGACTAGTCTTGAGACTGATTTGTCTCATGTGACATTTACACTTAGATCGAAAAAAAAATTGCAGATCAGTGCATTTAAAAGAATAAATGTAATTAAAATTGAGTTCGGTTACTGACGATCAGATAAGCAACGTCCGACTCGTATTTGGTAGGCCAATTATGGAAATAAATTTGTTGAATGCATTAAGCTGCCTAATCCCCAATGCCTATATGTAAGAGTCTGATTATGGAAAGATTACTAAAATCTGAGAAGCGATAAAGGTTATGAGCATATATGATATGGAATCGCGAAACGACAGAAAAATACAAAAAGTACTTTTATGATTTATCTCAGATGCTGGAGATCAATAACAGCTAAATTAGTCAGAATTGTTGTAAGCATTATTATTAACAACATGTAACAACGTTTCGTTCCTATCATTGGAACTTCATGTGTGAACAATCTATATTTAATAATGAGTAAAATTGAAATGCCTGTCCGAAACGGCTCAACGGATTTGAAAAAAAAAAAGAGGGTTTAGAAAAAGAGATTTAATTAAAATAGTCGTGCATATTTAACTTCGGTATATTGCAGAAGATATTAATATAATATGGATGTAAATAAAAATATTAATTCTACGAGGAATTTTTGGGATTGCCGCAGCGTGTAAACCAAGTGCGAGTTATAAGTCGTAATACGCGTTCCTATATCATTCATCCCACTTACTATTGTTGCAGCAGGCTTCTTCGGATCGTCGATAAATTGGTTTTATATCTCGCGTCAGGTAAATTTAAAAATTTAGTAACAGCAAATATGAGAAGGAAACTACAGAGTTTGGTGTCCAAACCGGTACGAGTTGCTGAGTTAAGCTAGATTTACACGGGCAGTGATGTTCGTCGAAGTTGGGTTGGCTGTGCACTGCCTACCGTTCACATAATAGGCAGATAACTGCCCACTTCTTCACTGACATTCTGTGCAAGTGCTGCCCTCACTACAGATTGGGCAGAGAACTCTGATGCATGTTTATACTTCTCTGCTATTTTTTGGCAACTACGACCGGTTGGATTGTTGATGTTGCATAGAGTCGATATATTGTTTATATCAAGTTGAATATTTTCCCCTTTTGTGTTTTCGCGTACGCATAATGTCCATAAACAGGAACTAATCACTTATTGTCGTCCAAGAATTCAATTATGTGCCGGAATAATATAAATAAGTACCCGAGCAACGCCGGGTCCCCAGATAGCCATACATAAGTTGAGATGACACACGAAAAGTAAAACCAAAATAATTATAATCGACACAAATAACACTCAAGTTCTCTATGAAATTTATTAACACCAACTGTCTCTGATGCTTGTTGTAGATTACTGACGAGGTAGGTAAATTTGTTTGCTCATTCCATTCGTAGGTTCCTTTTTAACAACTGAAATTAAAAGTAATGTATGCAATCATAGATTTTGTTTAGGTTGTATCAGTTTTTACATTTAAAGACGAAGAGTGTAATTTTATATGTAGCATTTTACTAATAAATCGAGAAAAATATCTTTTTTCTATGTTTAAGTTTTGAACATTAGACCAGTCGAAGTTGTGGTTATTTAAATAAATATGTTATCACTTATCAACCAGTAACATACATAGAGAATTGAAAGTAAATTTAATAAATATCTACGAAATTTAGACTCTTTCAAATACAAACCAGTGTCTTTATTATATTTTATATTTGTTTATCCTGTTCTTTAACGTTCTTTTAGTTTGGGCAATGTACCAAGAGTTACAATCTAAGCAATTGATCTTGTAAACGATGTTATGTTTTTCATATTTGTTAAGTTTATCTCTAATATTATAAACAAAGTCTGGCAAAGTTATCATTTATTTTTTGACTGTTATAGTCGATTATCAATGTTATGATAATGGTTGTTAGAATATCTTTACGATTACACTCTAATGAAAGAGGTATATAACCACAAAACACCAAATTTGAATTCAAAAGTGTATGAATATATTTGTAAAGTTGGATGTTCTGCCTTTTGAAACTCAATTTTGTAACAAATTGCCCAATAAGATTAAAATGTTCATTATTAATTGTTGAGTATTGTTTATATAATGCTGCAGTATTATTTATTTCAGACATCCTGTTGACTGAAGTATTTACAATTTGTTAAAGACTGAATTGTTTACAATATTGAGTCCCACGATAAATTGCAAGATATTCATGACTTGTAAAATGTGCCTTTTACTACTAGGTAATTTATAGAAACCTATAATGTTTTTTTTTTCGTCAGCAGTATTTAAGTAGTTTTATATTGTGTTATAACGGTGGCTTTGAAAGTGTCTAAATTTCGTAGATGTTTATTAAATTTACTTGTAATTCTCTATGTATGCTACTGACTAATGTCATAATTATTTAAGAAATCAAAACTATTCAGGAGTGTTTTCGTAGTTGTAACAAAAAAATAGTTTTTGTTTTTAAACTGAGCCATGCTTAATTTCACTCTAAATTCTCTTAATCTTAAATATTACTCAGTCGTTAGACTGGTCTGATGCAACCCTTCATGCATGGATACTATTTGTATATTAAATCTAAGTTTTGTTTTCTTTTTAGGTGTTCATCTTGCACAATTGAAGAGTATTACTATTTGTATATTTATAATGGATGACCACACAGAACATGAGGCATATACAATATGACATTCATAATGGTATATATAATATGCTTTCAATGGAACCCATGCCACACACCAAGGAATCTGCTACAAAAGTTCCTCTTATAAGGGACTACAACAACATAACACCTTCTGAGATTCAGAATATCTTCAAAATACTATCTAAGAAATCTAATGGCTCTGCTTCAAAGGAAATGAAAAGAAAGACTAAAAATGTTAACAGTGATGTAGACATTATCAAAAAACCTCGGGAACTTCGTGAACATTACGAGAAATTACAGAGTGAGTTGTGCCCAAAATCTACAACTCTCTCTAGTAAAGAATTACTTAAAAAAAAGTCTGAGAGCAATGCAGATTATCACGTAAAAGAAAAAGGCTTGCCATCAAAGATAATTCCAAATGTTAACAGTGATGTAGACATTATCAAAAAACCTCGGGAACTTCGTGAACATTACGAGAAATTACAGAGTGAGTTGTGCCCAAAATCTACAACTCTCTCTAGTAAAGAATTACTTAAAAAAAAGTCTGAGAGCAATGCAGATTATCACGTAAAAGAAAAAGGCTTGCCATCAAAGATAATTCCAACTTCAAATTTGACAAGCAGAATTGACAGTGCAAAAAGAAAGAAAAAGATTTCAAGACCTTTTAGTAAAAGTAGTAAGGATATTGGTGAAATTAGCCTGACTGGTGTAGAACATTTCTGTAAGATACACAGCAAAAAATGTGATTGCCTTGATAGTGTGTGTACTTTTAATGAACATTATGAAGATAATAGCACCACTTCCATTCAAACATTACACCATATGCCTATTTGTGTAACCTTGGATAGTTCTGATGATGAGGTTGTTTCAAGCAAGAAAAAGAATACAACAGTAACATCCAAACACAAAGAACAGTTTACAATGAAAGGCAATGGAAGCATAATATTATCTGAGTCAGAAGAAAGTGAAGTTGAGTTTATCCCAGCAGATGTGCATAGCATCATAGAAATAACAATTGATGAAGAGGATGTTCATTATTTAAGTTCAGTTGAGGTCAAAACAGTTGAAAAGAGTGTCCAATCTGTCCGTCAAGTTAAAGAGTGTGTCCAATCTGCCCGTCAAGTCGAAGATGATCTCCAATCTGCCTGTCAAGTCGAAGGTGATCTCGAATCTGCCTGTCAAGTCGAAGATGATCTCGAATCTGCCTGTCAAGTCGAAGATGACCTCCAATCTGCCTGTCAAGTCGAAGATGACCTCCAATCTGCCTGTCAAGTCGAAGATGACCTCCAATCTGCCTGTCAAGTCGAAGATGACCTCCAATCTGCAAGTACAGCGGAAGATGGCGTCAAATCTGCAAGTACTGCGGAAGATGGCGTCAAATCTGCAAGTACTGCGGAAGATGGCGTCCAATCTGCCAGTACAGTTGAAGATGGCGTCCAATCTGCCAGTACAGTTGAAGATGGCGTCCAATCTGCCAGTACATTTGAAGATGACGTCCAATCTGTCATTACAGTTGAAGATGACGCCCAATCTGTCAGTACAGTTGAAGATGATCATATACTTCAGAAATGGAGGAATGAATTAAAGAAAAATAGTGGCTCATGTGTTGTTGTTTCTTCTGATGATGAAACTGTGTATGAATTAGAAAATGAAAGTGTATTTAATAACGGGCATTTTGTTACAGATAACTTAAAAACTTTATTTGAATGTCCTGTTTGCTTTGAAAATATTATAAATTGTACAAATTTATCTTCTACTATTTGTGGTCATGTCTTTTGCACAAATTGTATTATAAAATCCGTAACTAATTATAAAAAATGTCCCACATGTAATTACTGTTTAAATCCAAGTCTTGTGCATCCAGTCTATCTAAATTTTACTTAAATGTATGCATTGTTTTGTTACAAATTGCTGAAAGTAAATTTTAATACAAATTGCTCATTTTATTTTACACAAATTTATACCACAATGAGTGCTGCTGTCTTAAAGTATTGTCAAAATTATGTATACGTTATGAACTTCCTATTTCATTATTGATTAAAGTAGAATTTCCATCTATTATTAAGCATTACTTTACTGTGCTCTTCTACCTTGATTGGAGAGCCACCCCTTAAAAGGCTAATTAAATAATTTCTCAATATGGTGAAAGTATATTGCAGTAAATTCTCAAGTTGCAGCCTATAATTTCAATTGAAAAATTTGTTGGAGCTTTATAAAAATAACTATTTTAACGACAAACATAAAATTAGTCATATTACCAAATTAAGAAAAGGAAAAGTCAAGGATAAGTAATAACACAAATAATTAAACTCTTAATCCTTTATTAATTTTTATGGAATATATCAGTGTCCCACAATGAAATAGTACCATCCTTAGCTCCAGCTGCAATCACTGATCTGTGGGCCTGCAGAGAGGGTATTTTACCAGAGGAAAATTGTAAATCATGAATAGCACCATCATGTATGTTACAGAAAATTGCAATTTCTTTCTTAGATTTCAATGAAAATATTCTTATTCTGCCATCCCAGCATCCAGCAACAAAGATTCTACTCTTTTCCACAGCAGGCTGTATTTTTAAGCATGCAATACCTGGTTTATGGATTTTAATTTTTTTGATATATTTAACAATCATTTTCCCCTCCATAGTAAAAATATCCAAATCATCAGAAGGGCCTCCACATATTCCTTGAGAAGTTTCCACGTCATAGTCTGCAGTCATTGGATCATTTTGCACTTTAATCCCACTAACTGGCCCTAAAGAATGACGGACATCCCACAGCAGCATATCTCCAGATTCATACAGACCAATAATTTGACCATTGCCAACTGGACTACAAGAAGTCACCGATCCCAACATTGAAGAATCAGCCAAATCAAATGTACATATATTGGTTTTGTTGCTCTATGTAAACAGAACAAAGCAATGCATTCAGTGAGAGTAGAGTTCATTATCTTCTGAAAATAATTAGTATTTTTTTATTATTCAAGCTATAAACAACGTCCTATATATCCTTATTAAAAGTTTAAATAAAAATGGAATTGAAATAAATATTTTTAACAAGTGATAAGTTAATTAAATATTTTTGTTAATCCTACTCGTGCATTATAACTTAACAGATACCGAAATAATTCTATCAAGATTCCATTAGGGTATGGCAAAAAAAAAGATAAGTGTTTTATAGACTTTGAAATCTGATAAAATTGTTTAGATTCAGACTTAAATGTTAGCAATCATGTGAAGTATATAAATTAAAAGTTATGTGACCTAGTCAAAATAAACTAATAAGAAAAGAAGTGGAATCTACCTGAGATTTAAGATTTTCTGCAATTCAGAAAAGAAATATTGGGACTTACGAGAAGTCTTCTATTTATGGAAAATGTTTGCTTAGATGTCTATGAATTGACTTGGGAACAAATATTTTAGAGTGGAGTGAGTAGTGCTTGAGCAGTTTCAAGAAAGTATAGTCTGTTCTGACACTTTAAAACAGCAAATAGACAATTTGTTTACCAGGATTTTATTATCCACAGACTGAAATTTAAAGTTATTACTGTAAAAATGGAGACTACTCACTAAATCAAATTCGTGGGTGTCAAAAAGTATTGATAATATAAAGACCATACAATTATCAATGACTTGGTAATATTTAATTTTGACTAGTGTAATATAAATGCATTACATGTTGTTTCTCTGAACGTTAACTGTAGATTGAAGTAATTAAATTTTAAAAAGTTGAATATGGTCAAAACTATACATCCCAAGAAATTTATACGTGAAAATAATGCTCATTATACAATAGTGTGGTATTTACCTCATTCAAAACATTCAAAACCAATGATGTTCGTTGATTAGCATAAACTAAAGCATATTTATAGTCATACACTTTTAAAGTTTGGGCACGACAGAACCCAATATATTCTGCATTAAATCGAATGTTTTCTATCCATTCACCATTACAACGCAACCAACAAACAATTTTCCCATTTTTACTTTGGGTGATTAATCCACCTTCTATACTTAGAATTTGTAAACAGGGAGATTTAAGTGATGGAATGATTGATGATTCATTATTCATGCGTAGCGAGTTCATATTCCATGACATTATACTGCCATCTTCAGTTCCAACCAATAGTTCTTCTGGCGTACAAAATGCTAAGCTATGTACTGGAGAACGAAACTGTTCACCAGGTGGCTTCAGTATGTAAAGTGGCAATGGTTTTTTTCCACGAGAACTCATAGTTAATACGTCACACACGTCAAAAAACAAATCCGTACATAGTGGAATATGAATTATTAATGCAGAGAAAACAAGATTTCATACAAATATTTAGTGGAAATGTGAAATGGCAAGCTCGAATGAGTAAACTGGTGTTATTTCTGGTGTATACAGGCATAAGCAATTAATACGTATTTTGCAAAGTTCGATTCTTTACTACAACAAAAGCATGTAGTTTTTTGAAGTTCTGAAGTACATACATTCAAATGGGTCACTTTAACAATTCACAGCTGTTAATCTGCGCTCTATCATGTTAGACAACTTTGCAATATTTAATGACGTAAATGCATTGGTCAATATTTAATATTTTTTCAATACAAATTATTAACGCCAGTCTTCTACAATTAATTCAAAACAGCATTAACTATTTGCCTCTGTTAAATTGAGTTTCAGAATAATATTTCGAAAGATATTCAAATAAAATAAGTATTCAAACTGCAACGTCATTAGTTGGCAGTGTAAGCCAATCGGAAGTAAGCGCGCGTAATTTGCCCACGAAAAGTAATTCGTAATCTGCCGCCAGGTTGCAGAGCTGCCCTACACGTGAAATTTTGAGCTCTCATTTGAAGTGGATTTTAAATGTGATATTTGTTGTGCTGAGTTTTATTATAAAAACTATTTAACTAGACATAAATCAAATGTCGATGGTATGAAATCCAGGATAAAAACGGAAGAATTTTCTTGTAATATTTGTGACAAACTGTTTTCTTTCGAAGAGTTCTTTCTCGGCTCATAACTCAAGAATACATAATGTGAAAAAATATTACTATTGAGTGCCAAGATGAGCAATGGGATTAACAGTTTCACTCACTAAGTGAATACAGGAATCATTTTAGGATGTGATCATTTTTTCCTGTATGTTAATATTTGTCAAAATTTGGAATTTACCTTCATAATTCTTAATTATTTTCTTTTATATTACATTTTCACCTAAGGATGGTACAAAATTGTTGGACTTGTCTGGTTCTCAAATAAATGAATTTATTTTCCATTAATTGCTTAAATATTTTATAGAGCACAGGGTCACATAGCATGTAATATTGAAGGGCTTAGTGCAAGAAGGTGTTAACTCAAAAAATGGCCTAAGGAGATGTTAGATGATTTATAGTACCCAAAACATGTCTACTTTTGTAAATATCCTTTTGTTTTTTCATCTGACAAGATTTTGCACCATCTGTACTTGTACTTATAATATCACTACAAATTATTAACATCATTTATGAAAGGTGTTAGGTTGCCAAGTTAACACCCAATGCCGTATAAGGACTTTGTGAAACCGTGTGAGAAGGCATAAACTTCACACAGAAAACATTTTAGGAAATTATGAAATATAATCTGAAAACAAAATTGTTTATTAATAAAAATTTAACTGATAATATAATTTCCTAAATTGCTTAAACCATATTTTTATTACACAAATATTGTAACTTCATCTTCTCTTAAGTATTTGGTAAAAATAAAAGAATCTCCCTTCTGCAGATGGGAAAGCTCCCAAACAACTGGAGGAACGTACAGGCTCCATTAACAGTATTCATATTGTTTAACCTGAGCTGGGTAATAATGAATTCTACAAATCGTGGAAAAGTTTTTATTTTAGTCAGGTGTATGCAGAGTCACTCCTAGATGTATTTAGGGACTGTTTCATCAAAAAGCTTGTTACGTCTATGATTTTGCTTGGTTATTCCTACATAATACAAAACTTATTCTAAATCAAATTCACTCTTTATATTTAATCAGTCCTTTTAAACTTTAACATTAAACTACACTTTAATACATATATACTTTAAGCGTCCTTAACAGCTAAACCTATATTAAAAATCAAATGTTTTGTACTTTTTAAATTTAAGTGGCCCATTTAAAAATTTTCCCTGCCTCTGGAGTTGTAACTATGTACTTCTGAATTTATTTTTATAAAAATATTGAAATACTCTGGTAACTGTCCCTTATCTATTTTATAAAAACTGAAACATACAGAATTTGGTCCATAACAATTGACAATTCTACTTTATTTAGCATATCCTTAATCCTACAAAACTTGCGGGCATTTAAAATAGCCCTTAATCCTCTATTTGATATCACTTCTATTTTTTTAATAGAACACACAAAATAGCAAAGATTTACAAAAATGTGCATGAGGGACTAAAGACAATTTTCTTAGCTTTGAGGGACAAAACATTTCTTAATCTATAAACTACATCTATCTTTTGTTTCATCTTTTGTAGTTATTTGGATCCAAATTCCTGTTTCTCTAAAGAAATTAACTTTGTCTGACAAACATCTATTGTTTGACAGTTAAAATTTTTGATTTTGTTTAAAGTAGTTACAAGTAAGGAAATTATCTCATACATCTGTAGAGAAAATCATATGAGCGACAGATTGCATACTACTTGTGAACAAATTTCGTGCGCTTACTTCCGATTGGCTTACACTACCAATCAATAAGCTAGGTTTACACAGGCTGTGTTGTTCGTCGGTTGGGTTGGCTGTGTACTGCCTACCGTTTACATTTTGGGCAGATAACTGCCCACTTCTTCACTGGCAATTCTGTGCAAGTGCTGCCCTCACTACAGAACGGGCAGAGAACTCTGATGCATGTTTATACTTCTCTGCTATTTTTTGGCAACTGACCGGTTGGATTGTTGATGTTGCAGTGTCGATATATTGTTGACATCAAGTTGAATATTTTCCCCTTCGTGTTTTCGCGCACGCATACTGTCCATAAACAGAAACTAATCACTGTATTTGTGATAGAATAGACGTAACGAGGAAGGGTTCCTGAAGTTCTCACGAAAAAGTCAAACTCAGTATTATGCTACTGTACTATAGATACATAAAAATGAAAACAGTTGTTTAGTAATATTGTTTTATATTATTACTACAGAAATCAAGCAATAATAAAAACAGCACATGTACTTTGAAGCTGGTTTTCAGTGTTTAATTGGCTCGGTTCCTATTACTTGTTTTATTCCCCTTAAAAGTGTCAATTACTGAACAAAACGAAATTAATTATTTTTCATTACGTGTGATAATAGTATGTTTATAGCTACACATCATTCTGTTGCGTAATTTTTTTCCAGTTAAAGTTTGTGCCGTTGGAGGGTGGACAATAATTATGTTTGGAAAGTTAACCTAAAAATTTATAGGCTCATAGGTGCAACGAACGAACTCTATCCTAAATGCTATCTGAACCAAATTTCTAGCCGCCGCTGTTCACAACAAAGATTTAATTACTCCAATTGCACACAATAACAAACTGCACGCGTATTGAAAATGCAAAATACAAACTGTTTACCATCGCGAAATCTATAGTCAACCTTGACTCACCGTTCACAATCTGTAATTGACAACCGTAACTGCCACTAACTGGCCTCCCATGAGGGCAGCGTCTAGGTCGGCGGAGGGGGAACGTCAATCATGACTGACATACTGTTGACACGCTCCAAAAAAAGTGAGGCAGTGCTCTCGTGCCAGCGATGGATTGGCAGTTGTCATTGCAGCACTGACGTATGTTGACACGCCACTGACATCACTGCCCGTGAAAACCTGGCCTTAGTCGCCTGTGATTCTCAGCCTTCATGAATTAACCATACGGTTCACCAAGCGACTTAACCCATGACGGAAGAAAACATCTTGGTTGTCACAAAGAGATGTGAAATGCCCGTGGAACATCTACCATCACCGTCCCAAAAAAACAATTTCAAGATTCCGTAAGGGTATGGCGAAAAGGATTGAATACTTCACTCCCTTCAGATAACGAATGTTTATGCACTCTTGATAGCAAGTGATTCGTCTCCTTTAAACATCAGGAGTATTTTCTGATACTCTTTTGGTAAGTAGAGTATTTTTCGAACTCTCTATTGGCACCCGTCTTAGTTTTTACTCACTTAATGTATCTTACAAATAAAATTTGGTATGTACGTATATATGAGTATGTTCTCTGAGTCGGCGGGGTTAAAAGTGTTTTTCCCAATGTTTTCTGTGTATAATTTAAACCAAAGAGATATATAAACATCATAGAGAGGATACGTGAAAGTCTGTCTGGGAGGCAGCATCTAACAACGGATCATCATTCTCTCGAGGGTCAACAACGCTGACTATCTGAATTGTTTGTAAATCTAAGGGTGAAAAATCTTATATTTTTGTGATTAAAATATAGTTTTTATCATAATTCACGCCCAATATATGTTTAGCGAACAATTATACTAATCTTAGTTCAAAAACAAGTGGAATAATTTATTTTAAGTAAATATCAGCTCTTTCACTTGTGAAAGATAGCAGAGTTCGCCATCGAAACGTCGTAGCTTAAGGTCAATTTAAACCGGGTGGAAACCCAAGAACATGTCATATTTTCATTGCTAACGTCACGTGTTTGTGACTAATAAAGATGTTATGTTCTGATTCTCAATTATTTTCATAATATATGTGTTAAGAGCATATTATTTGGCGGCGAGGATGTATTAAGCATACGATTTCTTCAATGGAGCAAATTGGCACCAGATATAATTTCAGAAAATATGATCTCATGGAAATATATTTTCGCCTGGTTAGGATTGAAGATGATGTAGTCAAACGAGACTTTCACGTGAATTAAATGATGAAATATTGAATTTTCTCAGCGCAGGTAAAGTCCGTCTATTCCAGCAGAATGCTTCAACTTCACACGGAGAACTAAAATGGCTACCGAAACTTCAGTATTTTTATAAGGCAAATAGCAAAGCCATGCGAATTTGGAAATAAATTAGATGAGACACTACGTGATTGATTTGTTGCTGAGGTATCGGTGTTAGGGATAAGAAAATATTATTTTCATTAAATTACAAACAACTTGCTTTCAAAATAATTTAAAGGAAACATAAATGGTTGAGTCTGCAGGCGGATTTAGTAGATCTAAAATCTTCTCTAAATGATAATGAAAGTGTAAATTTTATTTCTAAGGGTTTAATTCTCATAACTCTAACACTGCTATATCTAACAATTCACTATTAAAATTTAAAGGTAATACATTGTGAAAATCTCTTCAAATCTTAGTTCTAAAATTCAATTCTAATAGCAATTACTTTTCTAAAAAGCAGAAAGGAACTTTTTTCTTGTGTGGTGGTAGTTATTTGCCTTCTGATTGTAGCTTTCGTAAGGTTGCAATAAGCAACGTTGGTTAAACTAGGGGGGGGGGGGCAATTTTTTAAATATAATGCATCAAAACAAACAGTTACAAGTTCGGGGTAATTTAAAAAGCGTGGCTAGCTCATGTTCAAAATTTAGCAACGGACTGAATCTATTTTCAGGCGTTGTTGTGCAACATTAATTTGTCATACGCATTTTGATGCAACGGCACTGCCGAGTTCGCAAGTAGCTGCGTTATTCATTACCGACAGTGGCTGGGCTTGTTTCCCGGAATTTGCAACTTTGATGCATCCTCCTTCAATCCTCCCTAATCGAGTGACTACGTGAACGGGTAATGACACCCAATGTTGTTTCAACTCGTCTCGCTGTCGTTTCTTCCTTCATGGAAGCGAGCAAAATTACTCGCATTTCGATGTTGTTCCTAATCCTTTTCTTCCAAGTGTTGGACCTATGAAAGCTTGTCATCAGACATTCATAGATAAGTTCTCTCTGTGTATGTGTGTGTGTTGGTTCTATAGCGACTCTCTCCAATGGTTCAATCGTGGCTGTCTATTCTCGCTTCGCGTCCCAATAGAGTTCAGCTCTCCGTAATATAATGGAAAACTGGGAGAAATGAGTTTTTAATTCAAATAAGGACAAATTATTTACGTTAAGATGAAAAGAAATTACGATAAATACAAAATTTAGGGTACATTAAAATGTCACGGCTGGCTCAAAAAGATAATCATTATACTTTAAGGGTCATTTATGCGGGCATTATTGTGCAGCAGAAAAGTAGTCATACGCAATTTTAATACATTCGCAATGCCACATCTGATTTTTCCGTATTTGTGAGCGGCTACTTCCTTCGTCGGCACCGGTCTTGTCTAGGGCGGTTACGTAGTCGTGCAATGACACATGAAGTTCGCCTAGCTACCCTCTCTTCTTTTCTTCTCTCTGTTACTATTTGGCCAGTGAAAGTTTGTGTCAAGAGATTTAAAGACATTTTTGCCACTGCTGATTCAATGGAGAACAACAATTTTCACCACGTCGCTCTGAGGCTATGATCCAGACTTCTTTGTCGCTTCTCGTGGTACAACTCACACAAGAACGGAGATCGAAACTAAGTCAATGCTTTGCTTGCAGCAAGTTAACTCGTGGTGTAACCAAAATAAGCTTGAAATCTCCAGGCCCAAAACGAGATATCTGGTATTGAAAGGCACACTCAAGCGGAATCCCGTTATAAAAATTAACAACGACTCGATTAAGAGATCTAAGACCATAAGATACCTTGGGGTGTGGTTGGATGAGGGCAGAAACTTTCGCCAACATATAGAAGAAGTTAAGATGAAAAGTTCAAAAATAATGAACAAAATCACAAGCATAGCAACAGCCAAATTTCAACTTCCTATGTTCATATTCAAACTATATCATGAGGCCATTCTAGCAGCGATAACGGGATATGCTGCTAGCTCATGGGCACACAGATTGAAACTGGCAAACCCAAGTAGGAAAATCCTCCAAATTCAAAGAAGAACCTTGATCTGAATATCTGGGGCATACAGTACTACATCGACAGACGCACTAACAGTTCTGCTGGGTATAGTCCCTCTGGACTTAGAGGAGAGAAAGAGAGGTGCTCAATTTTGGCTGAAAAGGAACAATCAAGGAAAAATAAATGATATATTAGGCAGAGAAGCTAGATGCTAGAGAGAAATTGTTGAAATTATCCTTGATATTTGGCAAAAAACCATGGGATGAATCTAGCACTGGCAGAAGAGTCCATGGCCTTCTACCAGATGTTAGAGAACGACTAGCCATGTGTCACCTCCAACCAATAAAAGGGTTGATGCACTTCCTCTCAGGCCATGGACCATATGGGCTGTACCTTAGTAGGATAAAAAGAAACAAGGACACCCTGTGCAAGTGCGAAGAGCTAGCCTCTCCTCAACATGTAGTGTTTGATTGCCCTGGATATGACATAAATCAAGATGAACGGAATGCCTTAAAGGACATGGATCTAAAAGTTGTAATCAGGGATCCGTATTTAATAACAGTGCTCGAAAATATAACAAACCAGATATCCCGGATTGAGCTAGGAAGATATAATTGCAAACAATCTCTGTAGAATCTCACACAACCTTAGATGAAAGCTCCATGGTCATAAAGAAAAAAATCGATTTTCTCTGAAAAGCGGGTAGAGAGGAAGATGGTTGTAACTGCTTCAAACAATTCGACACTTCTTTGGGTCCCTCAAAGATGTTGTGACTGACAACACCACTCTCCTGGACCGGTAATCCCAGGAACCGGAGAGTAAAACAAATATGAACAGACAAGGATATACACTCCCGACATTTTCGTATCAATTTGGCGGTAGAAATGAAAAAAAAAATACACTTGACGAAGCCAGCTTAAACCCACATATCCTGGACGCCGGAAAATGAGGGAAACCGGAATTCCCGAGCTGGAAGTACAACCTGTGCTAGAGAAGTGGAGATTCAGGAACGGTGGAGGAAGCGAACAATGAAAGACTGTCTCCTGCCTCCAAAAGGAAGCCCAGGAGACAAGAATAGAGCAATGGCTGACCTCTTGCGTCTCCACGCATCTTAACTGGTAGAACTTATGCAGGGAGAGCGTCTGCATAATACACAGTCTGCTCTACAGACCCCCTGCAAAAAATATACTTCCATATTTGATGTATATATATATAAAAGTATTATAAAAAAGTGTTAAAAATCTCAGTCTGTAATGTAATGTAAAAGAAGATGGAAGCAGCTATGACTTAATATAGTTTTCCTCTCCCTTCAAATTAGAGCGCCCGCTCTTTCTTCCCTTCCATAATCCGCCAGCTGTGATCTCACAGCATTTTCCCTTCAATCCTTCTACTCCCATTCACCCTATACCCTTCTGTCTTTAGTTTTAGTTTATTAGTTTTATTATTGTTAAAAAATAAATATTTATAAAATAAAATAGAATAAATCTGTAACACAAATATTGTAAGAAATGAAAAATAAGGCCTGTTATAGATATACAAGAAAACAGGCTATTCGTGTAATAAAAAAACTCACACACAATCTCTTTATACCTTATAGATTCGCGCCAGACTCTATTTTCTCTACAGCGTCTCCACCTTCAAAATTCTTCTCCTCAATCTACCTTTTCTCCTGTCGTGGCGTAACTACCACGCATTCTTTTGACATCCTCCTTGTTCAATGATCATTCCCGATTGACTTTTGATTTACTTCGTTTAGTCTCAGGCTAACTATCCACATACCCCCACCATGAGGATGAATGCCGTATCACATGACAGCCTGCTCCAATCATATTTCCAGCTTGGCCCATGGATGGTTATCTCAACCGGTCTTCGAAATTCCCGAGCGGTTTAACGCCCTGAGCAGATAATTTCTGCTAATCCCCTGCACTAAGGATTTCACACGGCGTCTTGGCTGGCGTTATCGCTATTAATGAATTTCAACGAGAGTAATTGCCGACTATCACAACTGACTACTAAATAAAATAGCAAGCGCCACAAATTAATTACAGTACCCCTACCTTAGGGGCGCAGGCCAGGTCATATGATATCTTATCCAATGAAATTTGAATGTTGGCTCGCGGTGGTCAGATCTTTCAAGTGCAGGGAAAAATGATCTTGAAACTTTCCCCGGTCTGAATGCCCGATCAGCAACGCTTTTTCAAAGGATGTCGTTAATACCTTTAGACGACGGTTTTGCATGTTCGAGTGTCTCCTCGCCCTCTAACAAGAGTTAGTGTAAGTGAATTTGTTTTCCAGAGAGCCTTTGCTGTAGTAATGGATCAAATTCATGATCAATTATTATTATTATCATTACAATGTCATATTTATTGTGTCTGTAGAAGTTTGTTTCCTAATAAGAAGACCAATTTCTTTTCTGTTTCGAATACGATTAGGAATAATTTAAGTAATAAATCTTTTATTTTTTCTACCAATGGAATCAGTTCAGGAGGTAAATAATATTTCTTTTCCTACTCCATCACCTTCACCTTATTTCTTAATCGTAAATATTAATGGGATATCAATTCAGTCAGAAGAGGACACTATTTCTGAGAAATTCTCTAATTAAATATTCCAAAAATCATTTATTAGTTTACAACTCGTTTCCATTTACAGTTGTGCGCTGTATTAATGTAAACAGCAAGATGGCTAATAAAGAGTTAAAAGCCATGTATAATTACAACTGGTACAACATACCTTCTCCAGAATATAATAATTCTTCCTTGGCTCTGCAGCCTATTAAGGACCTACCGAATCGACGACACATTACAAATTTTGAGTGATCCGTGGTCAGCGTATCGATTCTCCAGTCTTAACCCCAGTCTCCATGACCATGACAACACAAACATCCAAGTCCATCCCAGGATTCTAACCCGGGACCTCTGAGACAATGACGCTAGCCACTAGACCCCAGAAGGTAAGATCCCGAAGAGAATGGAGACAGTTAATTTTCTTTTCCTGCCGACCTCCTGTTACCTAGTGACTGGCGTCGCTGCCTCGCAACATAAATGTACCGGGTCCGAATTCTGGCATAGGCATGGTAGTTTGATTGTGGTGTCCGGGGTTAATCCTGATGGAGAATCAATAGGATGACCATGTATCACTCCAAATTCGGAATGTGTCGTGTAAGACGACAATCCGCAGTTCCGATAGGCCAAGGCCCTCAATGGGGTACGGGTGCTTAGGAGAAGAAAAAGAATTTATTTTCCCGTGAATTCATTTTAAATTATTAAAAAATGAAAACAGTTGTTTAGTAATATTGTTTTATATTATTACTACAGAAATCAAGCAATAATAAAAACAGTACATGTATTTTGAAGCTTGTTTTCAGTGTTTAATTGGCTAGGTTTCTATTATTTGTTTTATTCCCCTTAAAGGTGTCAGTTACTGAACAAAAAGAAATGAATTATTTTTTCATTACGTGTGATAGTAGTATGTTTATAGCTATACATCATTCTTTTGCGTAATTTTTTTCTAGTAAAAGTTTGTGCCGTTGGAGGGTGGACAATAATTATTTACTGTAGACACGCTCCAAGAAAAGTGAGGCAGTGCTCTCGTTGTCAGTTGTCAGTGCAGCACTGACGTATGTTGACACGCCACTGACATCACTGCCCCTCGTTTTCTGGCAGTCATCACTGCCCGTGTAAACCTAGCCTAAGAGTTACTATCAACTACATTGTTGCGGTGCTCTACCAACAGGGCGTTTGTAAACACGTTTTAAATTGACTCTAGTGTCGTTGAAGATTTCTGTCACTTCTGTTTCTCTATAGCAGGCATTGTCAAAGTTTTCTCTCTAGCAGCCGAGTGTGTTGGTTGTACTTGTTATCTGATATTATGGACACTTTCGACAAAGAGAAAATGTCGAAAAGAAGAAAAAACATAAAGGAATAACTTCGTCCTGTGGAACAGATGTGACAACAATGTTGGTAGAGTTCGAATGGGGCACCTAGGCGCCTAAAACTTTAGAAATTCCTTCACAAATACGGACAATATTTTCAAAGACCGTAGGTTTTCCCCGTGTAGTTATCGAAGGAAATATTCTCGGATTTCCACCTCTGTAAAACTGCAATAATAGTGCGACTTTTCGACGACGTAAGGCATCTTCCAGCGAAGATGACGACAGTGCCTTACGTCGTGGAAACCAGAGAATGTTTCAATTCAACGGACAATTGTTTATACATTTATTCTGCCATTATAACTAGTCTGCGAAAATAAGATACGTAATTACAAAAAAAAATCTGCCCATCAGGCCTACTGCTAATAAATCCTTTAACGTTACTAAAGGAATAATATTTACTGCATGAATACAAATTAAACACGCACTGGGTATGATAATTTAGACAATTTAACATCTCAAATCACCAATTCTGAAATTGCACAACACTCGAGACTAAACCAACACACGCTCTCTAGGTAGAAAAAACTGTAAAAACGAACAAGTCACGTCAGGGAACTTTTTAAATTTATTTAGTGAATATTTTATTAATTTCTTTGTAATCATTATTTTACTGATGTTAAATTCTGATTATCAATTCTTTTCATTATGTTCTTACTTATAAATAACATATTAGTAGAGTATTGAAAAGGTAAATGTTCATAAAAGTGACGCTCTTAATGCCGGTTAAATTGCATGTTAGTTTCGAATTAATAATTAATGTCCATACATTAATGCGCTAGGGTGACATTGCGCACATAGACAAGTTCGAGATTTCATGTAACAGTTGATTATTTCAGGCTTACATTGAAACTAAAAACAAAACACACATTAATATCTTTGTACGCTATACAGCAGTTCAATGGAGAAGGAGTGTAGAACGATAATTTTTATGCAGAATGAGTTATAAATATATTAAATTAAATACAAAACATTCATTGTTTGCGTTGTTACTTAATGTCAAATACGTAAATATCTACGGGCAAAGAGTCTCACTGAGTACAGATATCTTGAAGTATTACGAATACATTAAATGAAATTCAAAGTGCATAGATTGTATAAACATTGTTTACTTGTGCTTTATATATTAGTGAAATACAGATTGCTTATTATTTATTATTACTAGTTAAAAATGACTACATTCAAATATTCGCACTTCTGTTATTGAACATTGACAGGGTTTATTTATTCGCGTACACTTGCAAATTTAAATAGTATAAAAAATGAAGAAATTATTTCGGCCTTGTGTATCTGAAATTTCACGTTGTTCGACTAGACTTTTCAGCTCAGCAAGATAGTTTTGACATGAAAAGATTTTCCTTAATATACATTTAAATGCAAACGGAATGTCAATCCAAGAATTTAAAATATTTTCGAATGGAGGTTGATGGATTTACAATCTACGTTTTGTAATAACGTCCAAAAATAAAAACTGTCTAAATGGAGTATAGTAGTCCCCAACGTGTACGTCATGATCTAGCCCCTCCCCCGCCTCGAAAAAGCCATGCCCATTACTAACGGTAACGTCGCAAATTGCAATAACGTCATTTGTCGTGAATATTTTATGATAATATTTAATTAAGACAACTGTAATTTAGTAATTTAAAGATTTTTATTTCCTTCATTCTATACAGCTATTAAATTAATTTTAAGAGTTTTAACTTTTAACCAATCAAAAATTGGTAATTATATTTACGAAAACATTGGATTAAATCTATGAAAAGCGGTCTTATAGTGTAGCCTGAGAACAAAACGTTATTCAATTGTTTGTAATTATGTGGGTTTCCACCATTTGAGTAGTTTCGGAACACTATTATAATTTTAGGTGCATGGGTGAAGTTAATAGGAGATAAATGTCAATTTTTAATAGTACGTCAGATCTGATCCTTTCCTGTTCCATTCAGGAATACTTTTGGTTGTGGATTTACAATACAGATATTGTAATAGCGACCAAACTTACAAATTTCATAATTACGGTAGAATTCGTTAAACCACTGGAATTATGGTATAAATAAATGCCCGGGTAACGCCAGGCACCGGGATAGGAATGTTTCCTGATAAAGTACCAGCAGTATTTTTCACTTTCTTAAAATGACATCCTTTAGGATTGTGACGGTCATATTTTTTAATACCTTAAGATTTTCATTTCTATTCTGGACTCTTGAAGTACTAGGAGACTTATTGTCTACGATCATCTTTTTGGTTCAGTAGAAGTTAATCTAAATAAACATAGTTCGAGAAGGGGATCGATGGGGTTAATGGTCCAAAAAGGGACTCACTGACGATAGTTAAACGAGCAGAAATCATTTTAGAATTAATTCCTTCACAGGTGCAAATTACAAGTAAATATCTGGCGCGCAGCCAACCTTATAATATAAAGAAATAGTCAGCAAATCATAATGACTATTGCATGCAGTTACTTTGAAAGAATGGTGTATTTGGAAATTTGTTACTCAGAGAAGCTAAACATGTTGAATAAAGTAATTAAGTAAAAAATGGAATGCCATAGTAAAGAAATCAATACGACTGAATTAATGTCATATATAAATCGCGAAATGTTTAACAGAACTTAAGGAAAAATGAATTTAACATTCTTAATCGGAAAAAAGATAGTTTGTTGATAAAATTGTAAATATTAAAAATTCGTATCGTTATGACATTTGTATTAATTTATGTTATTAAAATATTTAATAGTATTGCTTATCTCACATGTAATTATAAATATGGGTACCATTATTTTATATTGGCATGTGAAGAAAAATATTTAGAGTTGGTTTGAAGGCATTTCGCATTACTCAGGTAGGTAATTGTATGTGAGGATTAATTCAACAGGAGCTGTGAAAGCTTAGATATCGCTTTGGGAGACTTCCCTCTTTTGAATTCTCAATTAGCAGAAGTAGCCTGAATATTTCTTTCTAAACCTATGGTGATTTCAACCTTTTATCAGACTCAACTTTGCTAATAATTTCTCTAAAATACAGCAACATTTAATTTATAATTCTTTTGTTCCAAAGAATTTATATTTTAACGCACCTACATTACGTTGCATTGATATTTATTGTTAATAAAATGTAATTCATCGAAATATTTATTACTTGTTCTGGGCAAGAAATTATAATTTTATTGCTTTAAATCGACATTCGTTACATTTACTTCAATAACTTAAAATTCTATAAATATATTTTCATAATTTTAATAAATAGCTTTGAAAACTACTTATTACAAGTAAAATACAACAACGTTTCGTCCTCTTCTTGAACCTCGGAAACAATTTTGTACTTATAAACAATTATTTATTCTATTAATAATCTTGGCTAGTCGAATTTAAAGTGAATGTTTGACGGTTTGAAGCATATGTCTGCATATCTCCACAAGGCATAAAGTTTTAAAATCTATTCTTACACGTTAAAAAATAAAAACGTCTGAATTACTATATTAATAGTGTGGTGATTCATGACCCTTACATTCATCGGGTAAAGCAAAAATAATTTAGTTTTTGTTATTTGCGTACACAGGACGGAAAATGAGAATGGTTTGGTGAGGCCGAGTAGGCGGGAAACGTCACCGTCTACAACATTATTGATTGCCTGGAGTGCATTGCAGATTCAACAGCTGGTTCGGGGAGCTGATGAGAAGGTCGGGGCGAGAGAGAGCAGTGGAGGAAACAATATGCAGAAAAGTTAATTTCGCCGTTGTTCGAGAAAGAAGATTTTGTTTAGTAGTACGGAAAACAAAAAGTGGACATTTTGATGGAGATTTAAGCTGAAGAAGAGGCGCTAGAGGAGACGTGTTAAGCGAAGGAAGACCTGCACGGCAAACCAGGAACGAAGTCACCAGGCCATTGTTTACATCTGGTAACGGCATTTTAACCCGGTTTTCCACTTAAACTATTCTCGTTGATTCGCGACTTTTAATACAATTATATCGTTCGTCACCCGCGTTCCCGGGAGCAGCCATTTAGAAAATGCGTAGATTATTCTTTTTGCTTTACCGACTGAGCCAATTTGATTACATTTTACTAGTAAATTTATATTTTCACTAAAATTTAATTTGAGTTAGATTTCTTCTGGAAATTTGATAACGTAATATTATAATTAAATGGAATATTCAAATTAAATACGTTTTTTTATTATTATTTAACAATTTGATTGTACAAAAATATTTTTGTTGGTGTAAGCAAAGGAACACCACAATAGAGTAACATAAATATATCAAGATCAGTTTTTGCATTTAAACCCGTTAAAGTGGGAGATATGTGTATAATCGCACTTATCAATATGGAAAACATTTCATTTCTTCATCTTATTACATTGTTCCAGTCAAACTTATGTTTACGGAAGCACATGTATTTGGACAACTGAGCAATTTTGACTATTTAATTTAAAATTATAAATAAAATAATTAAGTTAATCTGGTATTATCATAAATTAACTGGGAACCAACGTTGCCGGGTTTTTATTTATATTATCCTGGCACATTATTTAATTCTTGGTCAACACTTAACTAAACCCACATCGAAAACGTCACAATATGAACCTCAAATATACTCCCAGTATCCCAAGAGGGACAATAGCAGGAATAAATATATTTTCAGTATTCTAACAGAATAAAATTTTTCGCCCACTTAAGGATTAAATTTTTACTTAAATCGCATAATTATAATGAAACACAGGGACGCGCATTACATCGGTTTCGACACCAAACTCGATAGTATCCTTTTTATTTTCATATTATCAATTACTAAATTTTAAAATTTACCTGACGCGATAGGTATTATGTGTACATCGTATCGACGATCCAAAGAAGTTCATTTGCATGCTGCAGCAGTAGATAGTGGGATGAATGACATAGGAACGAGTAATAGGACTTGTAACTTGCAATTCCAAGAAATCTTCCCGTACAATTAATATTTCTATTCAAACTATATTAATATCTTCTGAAATATATCGAACTTTTGCAGGAAAATTTAAATTTAATCTCTTCTTTTTTTAACCCTCATTTTTATTGAAATCCGTTGAACCTATTCGAGACAAACATACACACTTCAAATTTATTTATTGGTATAGATGTATATTTAATTTAAAATTCTTTTGTGTTTTTAAATTAAATAGTCAAAATACTCGTATTTCTTACTATCTTGTCCCCTCCTGAGCAGTATTTTGATAGTGATGAAAATGTTTAATCATTTTTATCTTTCAGAAATATGTTTTAATCGCATGATTTTGTGTGAATAAAGTTTTTGTTAACATACAGATTGTTTTATGCATTGGTTGTCCTGTGGACCAAATTCAATTTTTAATCATATTCTATGATTAAATGAAATTAATTGGTGTTAATAAATATTTTTTCAATAGTACTGTTAGAATCATGTTCTTTGGCGAATTCTAACATTAATAAACGTCTTGACCTCAGAATATCTTTGCAATTGTCAAATTACGATTTGTGGGTAGAGTGGTTAATACACGTTTTTCATTCATTTCCTATTTTTATACATGTTCTGAAGATATTAATTTATTAATCATGGATGATGCTGGTGAAGAGGTGTGAATTGTATTTTATTGAATTTGTCTTATATTGTTTTTAAATAAGAACAATTATAAGAAGTGTTATTCTACAGTCACAGTTCGTGGTCGATGAAATCAGCGCTATCATTAAAGAAGCGATAGAAGTATCAATAGGAGGGAACGCTTATCAACACAATAAAGTTAATCAGTGGACGACATCCGTTGTTGAGTCATGTCTCACAGGCTTAACCAAATTACAAAAACCTTATAAGTATATAGGTATGTACTAAATAATTACATAATATTGACACATTTATTATAGAACTCTATTTACTAAACTATCTTTTCAGTTACCTGCACAATTATGCAAAAGAATGGTGCAGGATTACACACAGCAAGTTCATGTTATTGGGACAACAACACTGACGGTAGTTGTACTGTTCGTTGGGAGAACAAGTCTATGTACTGTATAGCCTCCGTTTTTGGACTTGCAGCTTAATTAACTTTTACTTTCCAAAACTGCCATTTGGTAGTTTGTGATATTTTTTTGAATGTCCTAATTTATAATTACTTGGTGCAAATTGTTAATATTGCTAAATACTCATTTGTTCTCAATGTTTGGCCACATGTACTTGCACTGCTTAAATAAATACAATATTTTGAACACCTGTTCACATTTTCTTAAATTTAATAACGTCTTTTAGAGTCTGATAATGCCTATTATGTGACTTTACTAAAAGAAGTTGCAGTATAGAATCATATAAACCAGGATTGTTTAGAAGAATTTTTGACATAATTCATTGGGTAATGGTGAACTTCATTTGCAAATTACAAGTATGCATTTGATATTTCTTTAAGGGGACTTGCTATCACTCTAATCCATTATTATTTTTTTTTTTTTGGTTAACAGGCTACATGAGGGTGATCCTGAAACAGGCAACTCCCCTTTAATAGCATAGGAAGGGAATTGAAAAGGGGGGATGTGGAAGGTAGAGCAATGAAGCCAAGGGTTAACTAGGGCCCCCGGGCTATGGTTTAAGGATCCTACCCGGTGTTTCACCTAGAGAGATGCAGGGAAAACCCTAGAAAACCTGCATCAGGTAGGTCGGGCATTGGGTACTATTCTCACACCCTTCCGAATAACGGGAGACGAGTTTGTTGTGGAGACGCACCATTCCCTTCTCCGTGTCCCCACCAGTTTCAGGAGGCAGTTGACCGACTGATCCAATGGGATTAGCGGACAACTCTTGCCATATGCCCAAGGTCTTAGACCCCAGTACATATACCTCCTAAAATAGGTGAAGGTGTCTCGGCATATGAGAACTTTGATAAAAAGTACCCAGAGAGAGTGCGAGGCATTCCCGACATGATCAGGTGAGCCCCGCAGTCACTCTGGGCTGAAGCGCCTGCGAGAAAACTTCTGCAGTGCCCTTCCTATCTCCAGGCTATGTTTTATTTTGTTAACAGCCTGAAACCATGATTTACTTTATCAAATTTTACTGTGATAACACCCTCCTCAGATAAGACAAACCACATGACACACTGAAATATTTTTTAATATATATGTGTGTGTGTGTGTGAGAATTATCGCTGTGTTTAAGAGCTGTTAGCTTTCCATAGATACCTGGATAGAAACATTGTTACCTGAATTTACAAACCTTTTGAGCCGAGTACTAATTCAACCTTTTTTTTCTACTTTAAAAGGATACATTTGTAGAATATTAAAAATAACTGTATTGTTTTAATTATTCTGACTAATATGTATCAAATTATTACAATTAAGTAAATCAAAATTTATTCAAAGTTAGTCAACTATACTTTTTGTACCAAGTGATTCCTGATGATGGATGTTTAACTATACTAAAATAATGTTTTTATACATCTATAACATTATGATAGTTTCTGAAAAACAATCCCATACTAAGGCCCAGCTTTTCTACACACTGGTCACAGAAATAAGGATTGTCAATTTTTGTTGTTTGTAACGAACTACACACCTTTTACGAAGAAGTCTGTTTCTTTCACTCCCACGAACTTTGGCTATTACATGAATTCCACTTTTTAGAGGTAGGTTTGTTATTATTTCATAATTAATCTTGTCATAGGATGAAGAAAAATCTATCTCTGCTCATTGCATTTCAAAATATGGTGAAATTGTTCAAATTGTTAATCATCTGGTAATGAATTACCATTGGAACATCTACATTCCCAGTAAGAAATGTCAGGTCCAAAAACCTTCCAGTTCTTGCTTTGTTACAGGCTTCCGTACCTGGATACTTTGGGACACAAATATTGTTGTTTGTTAGAGTCCCTAATTATAAGATCAAAAAATTGATTTGCTGAAAATGGAAAACATTCCAGTATTTCTTGAAACATCTATATGGTGAAATAATTTAGATGTTTAGCTCCATTCCATTGGTGCTCAACTGGGCATAGGGAACAGTGAGCAGATGACAATGGTCAGGTGTGTTATGGGCCTCAGACTTGAAGGTTAAGCAGGTGGTGTAGACGATTCCGGAACAACAATAAAACATCACCGTATGTCTTGATTTAATATTCTTTTTTTTCTGCCGAAAAATCTGTGTCACTATCAAGTTGCCAGACTGGCAAACAGTTCTTCACCCACATAAACTTTATTTTCAAAAGTCTGGGCTTCTTTGATATGCCAGAGGTGGGAGTAACTATGACTCTTGAGTTCTGTTGGAAATGCCTATCACTGAACCTGTGTTAAGCCACCGTTGGGTGGTGAACAGAATTTTCCTGATATGCCAAGGGATTAGTCTGGAAAGCAGCTTTCTGTTCCTGCTGGTGACTGAGACTGACTAAGGTGTGGGGGCTTGTGTGTTGTCAGAGACTCAGGTCGTGGTGTCTGCTTCGGGTATGGGATCTCTGGTGAGGTGCTTAGTTATCCGTTAATGAAACTGCCTAGTAGAAGAAGTATGTAGATCTAACTTGGAAGCTCATTCTGGTTCATTGGAATGGGCTGGCAAGGGAAACTCCTCCCTGAGGGGCAACATGGAACATGCTAGTGTTGAAAGCAGCTATGCACACAGCTGAACCAATGGCATCCTTTGGGAAAATTGGTACCTCTGGGTGAGTGGGGCCTCCTGTCTATCTTCTAGAGGCCCCAAAAGCCCACCTGGTAGTGGAATGTCCATATCCTAGGCCAATGCACACTTTTTTTTTGAGGTAGCACGTTTTCGTGGGCACAATTTCTTTTTAGAGGTTTATTAACGCAAAAATGCCGGTGGGAACCAACTGATGAATGAAATGAGCTGTTATCAAACGGTCCAGCCAAAGAAGATGGACTAGTAACCAATACCCTTATCAGATGATGGTGAATCAGCTAGAAGAAACATTCCCAAAATCCAAAACATTTTGTTGAATATTTTAATACTTGCATGAATGTTTTACATTTACAACCAAGTTTTCAAAAAAGGTTTGTTGATAATTATTAATTATTTTTTTCCATTTAATTTTCATTAGATACTACATTTGACATAAAATATCAAAAGGTATTTTCAATAATTGATTATACATTTAAAACAATATTGATTTTTATTAATCTTATAATATATTAGAAATAATATTTATCTTAAACTTACCTTACTTAAGATTCTATATATATATACACACAAATATAATTAATAAGGAAAGGAAAGAGAGAGAGAAAGTAGGTAACTTACCTGAGGTTCATGTTTGGAGGCACCGCTCCCTTCATCAGAAAGTTAGGAAGACATTTCCAGTGATTGGATCACCGATGACTGAGCAGCCAAAATTGTTGTGCTGCTAGCTTAGGACATAAACAATTCCAACTTTCTCTCTCAATGAGTGTCTGGGAAGAGGCAAGGACTTTTATGGGGGTTGGGGAGATGCATATTAACACCCCATCTTGACACATACACATTCGCACATACATACAATGACCTCTCAAACACACATCAGGGTATACACCCACACTCAGTATACACACATCATGTTTCAAGGTGAAGGTAAAGAGCTATAGGATATTGAGTCCAGGGCTTTGTCTGCACTGTAGGGCATGCTGAAATGAAAGTTCCCATAGATGGAGTTCAGCTTCTGAAGAATCTGGAGGTAGGGATTTGAGGGGGGTCAGTGTGAAGCACTGGTTGAAGTTGTTGGTGTTGTGGCTATGGGGAATTGTGTTTTGTGGAGTTTTACTGTACTTCGGTGGTTGGCAATCCTTTCGGGGAGGAGATTCCTCTCCACTCAAACCCTTAACCTGGTTCATGGCATCTTCATGCTATGGACCCACAGACCAGATACCCTCACAGACTTCCTCAACACTAAATTCCCCATAAAGTTCACTTGGGTCTATTACGCCACTAACATCACCTTCCTTGATGTGGACATAAAGCTGAATTCAGGCCTCATTACCACCTCTGTCCACATAAAACCTACTAACACCCTTCAGTATCTCCACTTTTCCAGTTGCCACTCTGAACATACCAAACGATCCCTCCCCTACAGTCTTGCCCTTAGGGGAGCCTGCATATGCTCTACTTGGGACAACCTATCATCCTATACCGACCGCATATTCAATGCTTTCCGCAACAGAAATTACCCCATAGACCTCCTCCAGAAGCAAATAGCCTGCGCCCTCTCCACTTCCCAAATAGCCTAACCATTGCACAGACTGTAGTCTTTCTCTAACCACTATGTAAACTCAACTCTTTCCTCCGCCTTGCCTACATTGGACTACAATCCAACCCCGACATGAAAAACATCCCCCCGACCATACTACCCACCTGCCCAAGGGTTGCCTTTAGGTGCCCACCTAACCTCCGCAATATTCTTGTCCGACCCTACAAATCCCACACCCCCAATCAATGGCTGCAGACCGTGTGTTGGAACAGATGCCATGTCTGCCCAATACTCCAGCCGACCACGACCTTCCAGAATCACACCAAAGGCACTACATACAAAATTAGGGACAACATAACTTCTTTGTCCTCTCACACTATCTACAAAATAAACTGCACATTCTGCCCAGCCTTTTACATTGACCAGACAAAGAGACCCCTCCCCAAACGGATTGCCAACCACTGTAGTACAGTATATATGTGTCAGGAAATGACTTTGTCATGTTAAAACAATTAATAAGGTAAGGAAAGAGGGATAGAAAGGAGGTGACTTACCTGAGGTACATGGATAGTAGGTATCTTGTGAGGTTCGGAGTTCTTTAAATTTTCGGAGGCACCGCCCCCTTACTCAGAAAGTTAGGAAGGCATTTCCAGTGATCGGCTAACGACTACTCATAAGTGTGTGTGTGTGTGTAGAATTGTCACACAACCTCGAGGCTTTATTTAATGTGGTGCTAGAGTTAATGGAGAGTGTTTGAAATGAAAAGATATGTGATGACAACCTTTGAGGGAAGCGATAATGCATGATGATATACTATTGTCATACATAAAAGGGACACCGTTTTAAATAATTTATGTAAATATATACAATTTTAATTACAAAGTAAGAAACTTATGTACTCAATTTATTAACTCCTTATAATGTACATTGAATTGAATAAAAGCATTATTTTATAATGAATAATTGTGTATTTATAAATATAGATAAAAACTCCCCATCTTCATTCATTGCCCACTGCCAATGGATTTGGAACAACATATGCAACTTTTAATACTTGGTTATACATTTCCATTTCTGAAATGAAGAGGAGAGATGTATGTAAAATTAACTAGTTTACAGAAACAACTTTAAAGGTACAAATCTAAATTATTTGCACCAAATTAAACACTTTTATACAGTTCAAATTAATTTTGTCTTAGAACTTTTCTTAACTTAATATTATTTGGAAGATGTGGAAAAACTTTAATGTCTGGCACAACATATATATTGTGGTTTTTAAGATTGTGTTTAATGAATGTTATGAATATTGTAATTAGCAAGTTACATTATTCACAGACTTTGATATATACATATTTGTTCAATTTAAAAAAAAGGCGACATGCCAACAGAGACATTTGACAATGTTGTTAGAAGTTCTCGAGTTATTGATTAGATCGTGTAATGTAAAGACTGCTCAAAGCTACCAAAATATTTTGTGATTACTTTCAGTGCCAGGGAACACAATAACTACCAACCTCTCTTATGCCAAGATTGTTCATTAACCCTTCAAGCCTCAACTGGCAATCAGATTGTGTAATAAGGAACGTAAGTTTTCCCGTTGTAACTGCTGGACGACGCTACCCGGTTGGAATCCTGAGAAAACTTTATCCAATCAGATTGTGATTTATCAATGATTACAATGGAAATGTGATATGGATGTAATTTGAAATATTAAAACATGAGAGTTGATCATACTATTTTGACAAATGCTGTATCAACACCATGTAATAGGGTAGGTCCTGTTGCGGGTTGGCACTATTGTGTAAGTGCAAATTCTGCCACGCAGCTGCAGTGCCCAGATGACATGCCACGTTTTAAGGTTATCTTGCAGTATATTATATGCTTTGTTCAGCAATGGTTAACGATAGTGATCGTTGAAATCTATGATCTAGTAGACTTTGAAAGAGAAGAGTTAACAAGTGCACCTGTGATGAAAACGGCTCAACTGTATCCACAGAAATGACACCATTCAAAAAACATGGTAAAGCATCATCAGTGAAGAGGAATAGTGGTCTAAAGCCAAAGTTATTTTGACAGAGAAGATAAAAATTAAAAAGGATTGTGACCAAACATAAAACCACAGCAAAAGTGACTGCTGTACTTGACACTCACTTGAGTAATACTGTTTTGACAAAAGCAGTGTGGCTGGAGCTTCACAAAGCTAACATTCATGGAAGGGCTGCAATTTCGAATGGAAGCCAATGGAAAGCTATGATCATAAAACCAGGACACAAGAATGTGGTACGGTCTGATGAATCATCGTTTACATTGTCTCCAACAAACAGCCGGGCTTATGCATGTCATTAAACATTCTCTCTGGCCAGAACAATCCTCAACATCATTGTGCTGTTATGGGGAGTTTTTGAGCAGAGTGAGGAGCAGATTTCCACCTCAAATGTCGTTGCGACAATTGACTTCAAGAGTAGGAGGATATTCCATTGAAAATTATTCAGACACACTTCGAATCTATTCCATGACCAATTGCAGTTATTTTCAAAGAAAATAGTGGTCCAACTTCTTATTAATCAATAAATATTGTGTAAACGCAGCAGTACATATTATTTACTCCAACTTCTGTATAATGTATGTGATTCAATTAAATATCTGAGAAAAGATTTTTAAAATTACAAATAAATATAAATGTTAATTCCCTTTTCATAGCGAAAATAACACAAAAACAAACAGAAATGATAAAAAATTAATATTGATAAATTGAAGATGTAAAATGTAAGATACAAGAAAATGGCACTTGAATAGATATACAAAAATAATGAACAACCGATAAACCCAACGAAAGAAATAAGGGAAATTGTAAGAACGATGTAAATATTAAAGCGTTGAAGAAATTCTCAATAATGACCACCACTCAATATATTGTGGCATATACTAGATATAATTAACAAAAACAGTGCCTAGTTTGCAAGATAGGATGGTTTAAAACAGTAGAATAGTCCATTCATACCACAAATATAAAAACATATAATAGGCATATACGTGATTTTGGAGGAAGAGTACAACACGAGGATAAATGGAGGGAAACCTAAGAGAAATAGTACAATAAAAAAAATGGAAGTTCTAAGCAGAATAAGAGAAGAGAGAATAATATGGAGAACGTTGACCAAGAGAAGGGATAGATTAATAGGCCACTTATTGAGGGACAAGTCTTGTAAAATTAGCATTAAAGGGAAGTGTGCAAGGTAAGAACTGAAGAGGGAGAAGAAGGATGGAATACACTCAGCAGATTAGAGAAGATGTGGTAGTTATATAGAAATGAAATGGTTGCACAGACTAGTCTTGGGACTGAATACATCAAGAACAACATGGCTAGGGAAATATTGTAATAAGCTACTTAGGTATGTCAAACTAATAAGTATCTGTGACACAATGGTAATCCATATATGTATTTTACAAATGAATATGGTTTAAATAAACTGAAAGATCCAGTAATTTTAAATTGACAAATATTAATGTAAATGAACATTAAAATTAATTATACACAATGTTAAAAAGGGTATTAACATTTATAATAAATTCTAAGAAAACGGTCATTGAAAGTGAATTCGACAACTACAACTTTGTTTCTACAAGCCCTCATAAGGCTTAATTAGGGCCAAAACTTCCAACTTCCTTTAGTTATAAATTTGAAGTCTGTTTCTTGTCTAACTTATTTTATTCATACTAAACAGAAGTATAACAGAATGAAAACAAAATTTTAAGTAAGGACCATAAAGTTTAATCTTACTTCATAGATCCTTATTTCTATTTATAAAGGTGAGTAGAGAGACATTCAGTGGCATTTCACCCAGACTTTCTACGACATAGGCTAAGCCTATGTGAATACATCTACACACTGCAATTAAAATTGCTCGATTTCGTCATGATTAACATGGTTTCACAACAAATGTATGGTTAAAAAGTTTCAAACATTATAATGTTGCAATTCGTGGCTTAAGAAATTGAATGCCAATCTATTGTATCAATATTAAAAGCACAATTCAGTAGTATGTTAGCTATGAGATAAACACTATAATTCTTCTATGTTCCTTATAATGACTAATATTCACAGTGTGTAAACAGGCAGCGTAAAAATGAAACCTGGTGAAAGTTGTCTATTATCAGTTTTAAAGTTCAAATAAATTTTTGGTCTGCAGCTGATAATTACGGAGACAGAAAATTATAATGTGTGACGTCATTACTTTGCTTTATGGCGCACCTGGCTACTTGTGAAAAGAGCTACAGATGATGTGATGCCAATGTACTTGAACTCTCTCCTTATTGTTCGATGGTGTGGCTGAGTGGTAATTGAGTCCTCGTCTTATACCGATGATTGGGGTTCAGCTCCTGATTACAGCTAGTAATTTTACCCTCTGGCATTAGCAATTTTTTTTGCAATCTTATTATTTAAAATTAGGTCTTCATTTTTGGTGCACTTTATACTACAATTTTAGCGCATCTTCAGCAGAGGCAATGTTCGATATATTTTTGTAAATATGTGAGGTAATACAGAAATTAGATGGTTTGAGGTGTTATAAATTAATTATTTCATCCCTCTAGATTTGCCTTATTGAAAATTAATTGCGAAAATACGTATTATATAGCCATTACTAGGTGTAAATTTGTGTGAAACGGGCCAGACTTAAATTCTCACCGGGCTTTAAGCTATCTCCGACCATGTACCAGAATATTGTTAAAGGAATAAATTGGTGGAAATATAATATTTTGGAAATACAATCAATTAAAAATTTGCTCCTGGGCTGTGTCGAATAATGTATGATCAGGTTCGATTCCCACTTCTGTAACATATTTTTAACTTTATCTATTCACATTGTAATAATCTAAAAATTAATACACAAATTAAATTTTGCTATTTTAGTGCACTTTATAATCACTGATTAAAAATTATTAATATATAAATAAACAAGGGTTTACAAATAAGAGGATTGTTAATATTTTGATACGAAGGTCGTGCATGAATTATTCCACTGCCGTACATTGAATTTCATTCAATAATATTGTAATTATATATAGCATATATAAGTTAACGGGGAAGTTGCTGTAAAGTGGCAACCTCTGTTACCCAGGTAGATTACCATGAATTCCAAAACACAATATTATATTAAATAATTGAAAAATACGATATATTACAGAATTATGTAACGGGAATTGAATAATGATTTATGTTACAAAATGAATACGTCATTTCTCACTCTTAAATGACGATCTTCATTTATTCTGGAGGATGTGGTGGGGTGATATTGTCCAATTTTCATCCCGGAGTGCAATAAATGTGATGGATCTTTAAAACTCAGAATGAATGAAAAATAGCAGGATGTATTTGTGTGAAAATCAAGTGGCCAATAAGAAAATGCTGTGGAAATCAAATACCGTTTAGGGCATGTTCACTTTTAAAAAATTGCAATTAACTATGTTGGAAGTATGGGAATTTTTTTTGAGAATTTGGTTACAGATTTGTGTTGTGCTAAAGTAATTTTAAATTCACTACGTAATTTGTTGTGTCATTACTACATTTACCAGAAAATTAATAGTTGAAATAAAAAAAAGAGAGTAGAAGTACATCTTCTTATTCGCCTTGGGATTATTCTTTACACGATTCAAACACAAGAAACTGGGTACATAAAGTTATCAGTTACCGCGATTTTTCGTGTTGTTTTGTCTTAGTGTGGAAATGCTGAAATTGGCAACACCTCAGTAGGGTGAGGTTGGCAGCAGTACGAGTTGCACTCAGTCTGCAGATGGGCAATTTATGAAAATTTTGCAGTCTGTAAATCTTTAAAATTAGTGATTTGTGACCATTCTTATTGTTTACTATTCTAATAACCATACTTTTTGGCATTTTTTAAAAAATCTGCTTGTTTACACACCATAATTTCCTCCCCTTTGTATCATCATTATTACAAAGTTCTAATAAAGACATTTGAGAATTATTTACCAAATTTATGAGTCATTTCTGTTGGGAATGCTATGTAAAAGTCACAAAGAACCGTGTTCGAACTCTGTGCAGTGCCATGTACTTCAATAATGCCTGAAAGTTGTTCATCAAGTGGCCTGTTCATTGAAACTATAATACGCTGCCCATCAGAAGCTTCCAAATCAAGTTTCCTGCCATCTGGATAAACCTGCAAAAATGAAGTATATTTTGCACAGTGATAACATGTTTGGTATTGAAATTGCAGAAAAGAAAATAAACATTTATAACAATCAAAATAAGATAATTTATTGTATATATTTTCCTTGTTTTTAGTCAAATATACCACAAACTTTAAACTAACCCATTGTGACAAACTGTAAACCACTTTCAAAGTATGTTTATACTAAGTAATAAATATTGGGAAACTGCAATGTAATTTGACACACGATTCTCAAACACTGACATATTTAAAATAACTCCTCTACGTCTCACATAAAACCAAACTTGTGAAGAAACAATTTTGGTAAGAGCGAAACTTATTACACAGATAATTTGTCCATAAAAAACATTTCAGTATTTAATTCTCGTGTTACTAGTGCATTTTATGCTTTGACGAATATTGGGGCAGAATTCCTTAACAAGGAATTTAACATCAAACTAGTCAACCTTTATCCAAGTAGCACGAGTCTTTTTATGGATACTTTCATATTTCGAAATTAGTATTAATAAATTTGTGGGAGATGAGCCAAAGTTACTGGAACATAATGCATATTTCAGTAACTACTAATAAAGATACTTTACTCTAATATTATTATTTAAAAAATCCTTATGATGCCAATGAACCTTGGTGATTATATGCAACACCACAACTTATAAATCATCTCACTTTTCTGGTTTTTAAGCTTTATGAATATCTTTTGGAAGAGTTGTAAACCAACGTTATTTTAAAGGTGTTTGAGTAGCTTGCGTTCTGTATGATTAAAAACGAACATGATGTAACGAAGCATAATATTACTCTGAGCGTTTTATACAACGGAAAATAGATTGTGGTAGGATGAATATGAAAGAATTCTCTTACTTTCAACACACGTCCCAAAATAATAACTTCCTTTCCAGTGAATTTCGACAGAAGTTCACCATTAATACGAAATTTAAACACATCCCTTATATCGCTATTCATTTTAGATATTGGTATGAGTAAATCCAGAACGTAAGAAATAAGCAATGCAAACTATTTACGTAACAATCGGTCAAACGAAAAAATTACAATGTTTTAAAAAACAAACGCGGGTTTTGTTAAGCAAAGATATAATGGCGAACAGTGTTGCCAAATTAACTACAAATAATTCATTTCGTTTTGTTCAGTACTTGACACCCTTAAGGGGAATAAAACAAGTAATAGAAACCGACCCAAATAAACACTGAAAACCGGCTTCAAAGTACATGTATTGTTTTTATTATTGCTTGATTTCTGTAGTAATAATATAAAACAATTTTACTAAACAACTGTTTTCATTTTTATGTATCTATAGTACAGTAGCATAATACTGAGTTTGACTTTTTCGTGAGAACTTTAGGAACCCTTCCTCGTTACGTCTATTCTATCACAAATACAGTGATTAGTTCCTGTTTATGGACAGTATGCGTGCGCGAAAACACGAAGGGGAAAATATTCAACTTGATGTCAACAATATATCGACACTATACAACATCAACAATCCAACCGGTCAGTTGCCAAAAATAGCAGAGAAGTATAAACATGCATCAGAGTTTTCTGCCCGTTCTGCAGTGAGGGCAGCACTTGCACAGAATTGTCAGTGAAGAAGTGGGCAGTTATCTGCCCAAGATGTAAATGGTAGGCAGTGCACAGCCAACCCAACTTCGACGAACATCACTGCCCGTGTAAACCTAGCTTAACGACGATTTTTTAAACAGAATTGGGGGGAAAGCGAAGTATATGGAGGACGGTGACCAACAAAAGGGATAGATTAATAAGGCACATTTAAAGACATAAGGGGCTTGGATGATTAGCATTAGAGGGAGGTGTGTGGGATAAGAACAGATGAGGGAGGAAGAGGAAGGAATACACTAAGCAGATTAAGGAGGCTGTGAAAAATGATGTGGAAATGAAAAGGATTGCTCAAGATAGGTTAGCATGGAGTGTATGAGACCAGTGTTAGGGCTGAATACCACAACAACATAAACTTTAATAAACAGTAAATCAGCCTATAAGAATGATAAACTTTATTAAAATTAGTTCAGTACATGACTTTCATTCCTAAATTTAGAACTTAATCTGGTGAATTTTAAGGAATCAAGAGACATGCATGTCGTACTATAAGAGATTCCAAATTTAGGGATGAAACATTATTTACTGACTGAAGTTAATAAAGTTAATATTCAATTTATAGACGATCTACTAACTATTAATTCCAAACAGTCAGACAATATAACTAATTATAACTACTTTAATTCTAAGTAACCACCGATTAATTAAAATAAAATGTCGTCAGTCTATTGTCCACTTAATTACCATTTGCTTAATATAAAGCAATATTTACTGCTGTTCCTGCTAATGCTACTTTTCTAATAATAATTCGAATATAAGCCCAGTAATAAAAATTTTTAATTTAACAATCAGTCTTACACTTTGTTAGTACAATTGTTGTTATAAAAATATCTGTACTGTTGAATTACGTGCTGTCCAGGAATAACTAATAAAACATTATTAATATAAAATGTATTCAGTTTTATAATAAAAGTTTGCTTTCTTCAATTCTGTTATGCAGTTCATATTTTACTTTAACAGGTTAACATTGTTATATCTTTGGAGTCTATATTGATGAATTGTAAAGTTATCGCTGGTAAATAGAACTTTAAGATTTGCTGTACGTAGTGTAGTTTGCACGTAACTATTATATATGTGTTTATATTAACATTCAAGTGTTCCATTTTAAATAATTTACGGTGAGTAAATAAATGACTATCGTTTTGTTGGTAGAGGAGTAACACATTCTATTAGAAATCCGTGGTAGAGAATCTATCAACTGGCAAGAACTGTGTAGTAAAGTTCATGTTACAATAATGCTGATGCTTCATTGCATTGTTTGTTCTGATTCATTTTATTATGAGTGTGTTGTATTAAGCGGTCGCATGATATTCATAATAGCTCACTAAAAATTGTGGTAGGGGGTACCTAGAAATGTTCCTAAACACACAAACTTGTCCGTATTTATTGAAAAGTAACAAAACTCTTACTCCCTTGGAATTAACAATTTTATAATGAGTCGAGACAATGGGAGTTGGCAAAAGTTTTTGTTTGATTGAAATGCATAAATTTGACAAATCTAAAACAGTCCACTTGCTTTTCTTAATGTTAATACAATTAAAGGTTGAAGTATTTTTTTACTTGAATTTAGTAGATGAAGTCATGCAAATGTTAGACTGCAATATAGAAATATTAACACTTATACAACATGTTAATTACAAATTTGGTCTTAAGAGGAAAGTAACCGTTCAAACTTAATACGTCATGATTAAGCCCCTCCTGACTTTGTAATTAATTTATAGCCTTTATAATTGACACTTTTGTAATACAGTGAAAGTTTTCCCTACCTTTTTTTATATAGAATCCCATTCAAGTTAAGTAGCTATTTTCCCTTCCTTTTACAGCACCAATCATGGGGGATAACTCCATAAGTTCCCAAATTTGTAAGGCTTGTCTTTCAAAGTTATAAATATGTATGTATATATATATAAATATGTATATGCATATATATATATATATAGCTAATATTTAAAACATTGCTTTCTGGGTTTTATTGTTGTTTATTTTGTGGACATTAAAGATGACTTCTTGTATACATATAATTTGTTTTTTAAATTGCTGACGATTCAGTGCACCTTAGTAAAACATCCACACATGTATGCAACAAAGATGAATCGGAATGTAAAACATGTCAATGTTCTCTTATGAGAAATTTTGTTGTTAGTAGATTAAGGAGTTTTTATTTGAGATGTCAGGCTGTCTGAATGTTTCTTTGTTTCACATGACAGCTAATTCAAATATTTGGTATAGTGAATACTGAACAATGAGAAATTAAGAATTAGCTAACAATATACAGTTTGACAATAAATAGTAAAAGTCTTGAGTTAGGAACTATTTTTTTTGGCCTATTTGCTGCATGTACATCTAAATTTTCATCCATAATTTCTTGTTTCCTTTAATTCACACCAGATGAAGTTCCAAATCAGGAATGAAATGTCGTGTAATAACCACTGTTAAAGTTCATATAAAAGCTTTTCTGACTTAAAGGCTGTTCTACTATTTATTGATTTCCAAACAATTATATGTTGTAACTAAAAATACAATATGATTTTTTAATTAGTGCTATGCACATGATTATGTTTGTTCTTAATCATTTAAATACATGATTTTGTAAAGTTTATCAAGTGAAACACTTATTGGTCAAATAAGTGAAAATACTTATTAATTAAGGTGGTTAATAAAACTTACATTTAATATTTAATAAATATAATTTACAATGAAGAAAGAATAATGTTTCTTTGTAAATTTAATTTATTAAATGTGAAATAACTTTTAATTATCAACCCATTTTAAAAAAATTCTGATTTAATTTGGCCTTCAATAATTACCTTAATTGATCATAAAAGTTTTAATATTAATTATTCTTATTAATTATACTTAAGAGGTGTCTAGTGTACATGATGGGTGTTAAAAAAACGTTTTTTAACTTTCAATTATTAATAGGGCAATTTGAGACATTTTAGAGACACTTTATTTAATTTAGAAAGGAACAGTGTTTCAGTACAAAATTACTATGCTTTTTTTCAGACAGTTTTTTCCACATTGAAAATGAGATTTCAGAAATGTCCTGGTTATTTTATAAGGAATTGCAGTTAGAAAGTAAATAAAACAAATGGGAGATGTGAATTTTTAAAAGCAGCTGTCATGTCAAAGAGAATCTTTCCATTTAACTTTACAAGATAGGACTGAAAAAATATCACAATGTGAGACATTTCCCTGATTTGATTTTTATCATTCTCAGCTCACAGATGGAAAAACTAAATGCTATCTGAGTGATAGGGACGTTTGGAAAAATTTTAAAAAAAAGATAATCTATTATATTGACCTTACATGTTTTCTGCTTTTTGCCTGATTTAATATATAAGAAGCCCCTTTAATATTAATTGACCCTTTTTGTGTAATTAATCATCATGCTTTATCTGGAACATTAAAGTTGAAATAATTTTCCTGACAAGATCAAAATTCTGGGTCTTAACAACTATTAACCATAGGAGTTGCAGAAAGCAAAAGAATAGAACCTTTTGAAAAGAGGGAGACCAAGGATAGTATACACTAAGCAGATTAAGGAGGTTGTTGTGTGTTGTAGCTATGTTGAAATAAAAATACTTGTGCAGGATAGTCAGATCAGTCTTATGACTAACTGCCACACCACACCACCACAACAACAAATGAATAAAATAACCAACTAGGCTGGAATAATTTTATAAATTTAAATTGTCACTACAATTGATTAATCTGCATTTGGAACCTAAAATAAATAAATATGAATATACATTGATTTAAATGAATAATTTAAATCTCATGTTTTAGAATTTTCTTTACAACTAAACTTTAATTATATTTAATTCCAGGCTTCTACAAAGCTGTTCGTTCTCTGACATGGTTGGTTAACATTCTGTACTTCTGTCTGAATTAATATGAAGTAATAAGCATTTTACAATATACATATTTCTTGAATTTCTTATTATGCTAATCTTGAGGTATGCATTCATTGTTTCCATGATCCCAATAATTTGAGCAATTTGTTTCCTTGTTATTGTTATTCATGTAATGTATGATAAAAAAATATTTCTAATGGTATTTTAAATTCAACATGCACTCAACAGCTGTATAAAGACAATGCCATTTTCACCTGACACGTATATGCAAGTTGCACCTTAGAAATTCATGTTCTAGTAATTAATTGTAAGCAATGTTATAATTTTTACTTGTGTTATAAATCATTATGTTGTTTTTCATGTATATAAATCGTGTTTTCTTTGATTTCTTATACATACGGGCTTTGAAATCACTTCTTTAAATTGAATTTTACAACATACGAAGATATCCCAATTAATTAGGAATGAAACATTGTAACTGTTTTAATCTGCCATTTTATAATGTTTTAAAACAATTAATTCATAATAAATTACTAACTAAATAGGCTGATGTTTTCATTTATTTAAAGAAGTCATAAATATAACTGACAAAATATTTTAAACAAAATTTATGATTTCTAAGCATATTTTGGACACAGTTGTAACAGTTTTCATACTTTAAAAATAGGTAGGAATTATGAATCCAGATTAGTTTCTGAAATGTTATATATTCACTTAATGTTAAATCTGGACAGTTTCTTTAAAGCAATATTTAGTCTTATAATCCAGGATTCATAAACGTCTAGTTTATAAATTAATCTCCAACTCTTTTTGCCCAAATGCCTTATTTTTAAACTATTTTCAACTCCACTCAATAAAACTTACGATAGTTAGTATTGGTAGAGGTATAAATTAATAGGTTTGCCATTATATGCCTGTTGAAGGTCCACACATGTGATTCATGAGTGCCCGTGATGGTGAAAGGGGTATGGTCGTGTGTCCGCAAAGATCAACGATGACCGGGGGGGGGGGGTAGGAAAAGGGGGTTGTTTCTTTCTCGCCGGAAACTCCTCAGTATTACTGAGTGTGAATAGTGGACTGATGCCGTGAATGACTGATACCAATCTGACACGACATCTGACGGCCAGTATTGGCAGAAACTGCCAATATTATAGAGTGAATGGTGGACTGAGCCCATGAATCACGGATATTTTGATGCCTTATGCGTCAATCTTGGGGGGGGGGGGGACGTAGACACGCCCAAACCCCGCCTCCAAAGTGGTGGGGCCATAATAAAGAATTCTACCTGCAACCCCAGTTTGCCGTCGTAGCTGAGGGGTTAATGACACTATAGCGGCCCAGAAGAAGCTTTCTCAATAGCTGCAAAATTTTATACAATTCTTTTTCAGATTTCTCGCAAAGCGGATCCCACAAATAAAAAGATTCGGACAAATTGTTCATAAAGTGAACAATATCCGACATATACTACTTCACATGCTATACATTCATTGTCGTCAATTTCCTCTGCATTCGCGGAAAAGGCACGTGTGGTTGGCCCACAATTATTTGAATTAATATTGCTGCAGTGCTTGGAGTTTAAAAGAAATGTAGGATAAGACATGACCTAAAGGAAACAATAATATCCGATGGGCAAAACGAATGTCAGTTACAATAAAACGAGAAAATATTCATGATCAGAGATTTTTGGAAAGACGTTTAATTAAAATTATTAGTGGCTGTAATTTTATGTTGTAGTAACTTATTCATATTGGATAGTTAAAATGCTCGTAATAAATGTTAATAATTGCCTGCTTATTGCTTTTTCCTGCCCCTATATTAAGTATTGTGCTGGGATTTATATCCAAACTAAGACATACAATAGGCGAAGTAACAATTTAGAACATCTATGAACCTTTTTATTACTCTAATCAACTTTCACCCCATTAACGGATCTCTCCATTTGAAAGCAGAATCATATTGCACCAATGTTGTGGTATTCAGTCCTAAGACTGGTCTGATGCAACCCTCCATGCTAACCTATCTTGCGCAAGCCATTCATTTTATTAGAACTAGCATAACCCACATTCTCCCTAAACTGCTTAACGTATTCCATCCTGACATCCCTCTTCTGTTCTTACCCCACACACTTCCCTCTAATGCTAATAAGACCGTCGTGTCTTAAAACTTGGCCTATTAATGTATCCCTTCTCTGAGTCAACGTCCTTCATATTGTTCGCTTTTTTCCCCTATTCTGTTTAGAACTCCCTCGTTTGTGATTCTATCAACCCATCTGATTTTCAGCATTCGCCTGGAGCACCACATTTCAAAGGCTTCTATTCTTTTCCTTTCTCCAACTCCTATCGTCCACGTTTCGCACGCATATAACGCCACGCTCCATACGAACATTTTTAGCTACAATTTCCTAATATTCACACTTATATTTCCCGTAAATAAATCCTTCTTTTTCGCGAAAGTCTTCCTTGCCTGTGCTATCCTACTCTTTATGTGCACTATACTTCTACCATCCCTAGTTATTACGCTTCCTAATTGGCAGAATTCCTTAACTGCCGTCAAAATATCCCTTCCCAATCTTACACCCTTTGTTATTCCACTGTTTCCATTACTACACTCCATTATCTTTGTTTTCCGATTGTTTCAAATTTTGTCAGTTTACTTTATAAGAGCTATTCGAGTAAGACGCAAAGTCAACTTCGAAACGTTCTATTAATTTAAGGTCGTATCTATTTTATTGGTTCCACATACGTTATTTTTTACATTATTGCCATTATTATAGCCAAATAGGTCTTTTAAATGCACTGCTGCTACCGCTGGCTTCGGCAGGCAACTGAAGACTGTCAGTCTGATTCACCCCTGGACTGTCACTCATTCACCGTTCAGACTCACACTCTTGATTGACTGTGTACGGGCCCCTTTAGATATTTTGATCTTAGCGTCTGATCTATAGCTGCAAAATTTTATAAAATTCTTTTTTAGACTACTTGCAAAGTGGATGCCACAAATAAAGAGATTCTGACAAATTGGTCAGAAAATTAACAATATCAGACATGTGCCTCGTTACGTGCAACACATTCATTGTCAATTTATTCTTAGCCTTCACGGAAAAGGCACGTGTGGTTGAGTCGTAAATATTTGAATTTATATTGTTGCAGAGCTTGGAGTTTGAAAGAAATACTTGATAAGCGGTACAATAGCCAGGTTACACAATATAAATGTTACAAAAATATCCGATAGGCAAAACGAAAGTTGGTTACAGCAAAAAGAGATTTTAGAGAAGATTCTAATAACCAAAGTATTTTTTAAAAAAAGTGTTTAATTAAAGTTATTAGCAGCAGTAATTTTATGTATAAGGTCTTGTAAGAAGTAGGAATTTATATTTCATTTTGAATAGATAAAATAGTCGTAATAAATGTTAATAAATTGCCATTTTATTGCTTATTCCCGCCCTTAAGATTAATATTTAGCCTCTCCAAACGGTGATTTATATATCCAAACTAAGATAGACAATAAACTAAGCAACATGTTGGAAAATGTAACAATCTATTTATTACACCAATCAACTTTCACCCCATTAACGAATCTCAAATAAATGCATCACTATATTACACCAATTTGTCTCTTTCCAATATGGACTTTAACCTATTACTTTATTCTACTTTTTTATTCTTTTTTCTTGCACAGATGCACGTCAACCATTTCGAGCAAATTCTTGAAGATATGCTCGTCGCGAAATAATTTATTTGTTGCTGAAGTTTACACAGTAAACTTGAATATGTATACTTTTCGCGAGTTTTAACGATTCTTACACTCAACGTCAACGCTTTCTGTTCTTTTTGTGACATTGTCATAATAATAATAATAGATACAACCTTATATTAACAGACATTATATCTTTGTTTTCCTTTTTCAAATGGCTCGTGCCATTCGATTTTGACCAATGATTTGGGCATGAGAAGCGTAGCCGCGAAATTCGTGCCAAAATTGCTCAATTTTGAACCAAAACCAGTGTCGCGTTAAAATTGCTTAGGAGCTGTTGGACTCGGTCCACGAAGACCCAACTTTGCTCCAGAGGGTCACAACGAATCATGGGTTTATAGTCATGACGTGGAAACCAAGGCTCAATCATCTCAATGGAAGCTGCCGCATGAGCCAAGATCGAAAAAAGCGCGCCAAGTTCGGTTGAATGTGAAGGGTTTGCTCACTGTTTTTTTTTTCGATTACAGGGGCGTGGTGCATTACGAATTCTCGCCACAGGGTCGTTCTGTCAATAAAGAATTTTACCTGCAAGTAATGCGCAATTTGCGGGAAGCAATTCGCCAGAAACGCCTGCATTCGTGGAAGAACAAAAATTGGCTTCTGCACCATGATAACGCTCCTGATCACTCGTCGTTTCCGTGTGCGTGAATTTTTAACCAAAAACAACAACACTCTAGTGATGCCGCAGCCACCTTATTCCCCAGACTTGTCCTCCTGTGACTTTTTACTGTTCCCCAAACTGAAGAGGTCCATGAAAGGACGATTCTAAGATACGATTGAGACGTTAAAGACTGCATCGAAGGAGGAGCCGAACAGGATCACAACAAATGATTTTTCTAAGTGCTTCGAGGATTGGAAGAAACGTTGGCTTATTATATCCGAGGTGGATTACTTTGAAGAGGACAAAATAGATATTAATGAAAAAATAAATACGTTTTGAAAAAACAAATTCGCGATACTTTTTTACATACCTCGTATATCGACCTGACTCCGCGAATAGTCCAAGAAAGCTACTGAACGTCGTATGTGTATCTACGTCAAACAGCGTCTGATCTGCTATGGTGGGATACAAAATACAGATCAAAGATACGAGGATCCTGTGCTCTGCCCACGTTTGAAGCGGTGGCAACCGAAACTACCGGAGGTAGGCTGCTGAATAGAGACTGATCTTTCAACTGAACTGCCTTATAACGGCAAAGGACTTAAAGCCTTTTATATCAATGTCGTCATCATAAGCAAACCAGGAAAACCTAGGAACTTGTTCTAACTAAATTTAGTTTACAGACCAGCTCATCCAGCGAACGGAATGTAGTAATGATAATCGATTGAGCATGCGTTGCCGAAAGCGAAGCGGTAAACATCGAACCATCCTGTACGAATCTGTGCTCACTTCGAAGTAGTGACAGCTTGGCTCGACCAGTACCATTCGACCCACCCCGTAGTCTGAGCAAAAATGGCGAATGAATGAATTGTATACGCGACCTTCACACTTATCCGACAGTAGTTTGAAAAGACATTCTAGCCGGCTCCTCCGCAAGCCATCTCCTTTTCACATCTACCAGCTTGTCGGCTCGACTTACGTCAGCTGCACTACGAACATAGAACGACTGGCTTGCATAATCTGGTATAGACGTTTAAATTAGTCGACCAAACACAACCCATTATTCATGAAATGTACCCTGCCTATACTTGTACAAATGTTGGCAGTCACAATCACACAATCAGGTTATTGCAAAATTTTCTCTACCTTCCACCTTCCCCCTATTTCAGTTCCCTTCCTATGCTATTAAAGGGGAGTTGTCTGTTTCAGGTTCATCCTCATGTAGCCTGTTAATCCTTCATCCCCTCAAAAATTATTCAAACCTCACCATGTTTAATCCATTTTGGAATTTCCTCAGATTAGTTCTAAAATACCAAAAAAATATTTATTGTGCATCAGACCAGTTTAAGGATTGATTACAACAACAACAAATATTTATTGTTGTTGTAGATTCTTATTTCACATATAAAAAATACACAAAATTTATTAAAAATAAAATATATTCAAATTTTATATGTGTATAGTTTTGTCCCATCATGATCATGAACTAAATTTATCAATAATTCTATACGAAGAAACAGGTCTTGGGTTTCCACTTCGCCAGTTGTCGAAATGTTGCGTGTTAATTGCTGTGTTACCTTTGTGGAAACCCAAGAACTGTTTCTTTAGCAACTGCACCAGAAAAACCTTTGATCCTTATTAATTCTACATATTAGTTCAGGAACACTATCAATAAACTGATTATGAACAAGGCAAATTGCAGAATGAACAAATCGTTCCAGACAGATGTAAAGTGCTCCATTTACAATAATTTCCCCCATGCTGACAGACTTGGACAACCAGGTAGCAACCAATGGAGTGTCAGGCACCCTACATGTTTGGCCATCCGTGTAGACAATGGTGACATCTTGGATGCCTAGTATGAAAGCTTTCATTAGATTTTAACCCTTCTGTTGTTTATCTGCTATCGGGTTAGTGTGAAAAGGGCCTTATATGTATTTTAAATTGGAACACACTATTAAGGGTTTTGAAGAGAGCAGAAATAAAATATCAAGAAAGAAGAGTTATCCATAATCTCTACAGAAGGTTAGTCAGTAGTAATTAGAATGAAGGGCAAGCAAAGCAGGCATCATCAAAGAAGTAAGACAATGGAGCAGAATTTCACTCATATTATTTCACTTAAAAAGGAATAAATAAAACCCTTAAGGATTGATGATGATATTGTGGTATTAGGTGAGTCAGAAGGAGATTTGGAAAGCTTAGTAAAGTACAACAAGAGGTTTTATAAAGTAAAAATCAAGGTAGTGGAGTGTAGATGGTTTATCAATGATTTTATCTTCACCTCAAAAGGTGCGTACCAGATGGGATGATTAACCTGCAAGTTAAGAGCCTTAGATTAACTTTGCCTACCATGCTTTCCTTTGTGCATCCCCTTTCAATCCCTTGCAGTGGCCATAATATGGACTCTCTCAAAGTAACTTGCTGCTGGAGAAAACACTTCACATGAAGATGGCGACTGTGTCAATGCTGAAATGTGGCAATACTCCCAGTCAGTCATCCGAGAGACCTCTGATTACTAAACATATTGAATTATTGTTTTGAGAAAGTTCATTATATTACACTCCATTTTTTTTATTATTATTAGAAAGACAGACTGTTTGAAGGTTATATGCTCTGGTGGCTTTAACTTACTAAAAGATTGTGTTCATAAAATACACAAGTTTTCAGAAATATTAGTGAAGACTTATGAACATAATTATATATATGCATCAGAAAATGGCATTGTCAGGTTAATTAAAACAATAAGTATAAAGTTGGTGACTTACCTGATGTTCACAGATGGCAGGCACCATTATAGGGTTTGAAGTTCTTAAATTTTCGGAGGCACCACCACCTTCATCACATTTTCAGTGATGGCCAGCAGACTTTCCTGTCATTATTATATATATATATATATATATATGAGATAGGCAATGACATTGTCATGTTTAAAACAATTAATGGGGAAAAAATTCAAGTACTCTAAACCTCACAAGGTGTCTACCATCTATGAACCTCAGGTGAAGTCATCTTCTTTCTATCTCTGTCCTTTCCCCATTAATTGTTTTAATAAACATGACAATGTCATTTCCTGACTCGTGTATATATATATATATATGTCAATGCATTTATAACTATCTTTAACATTAAGACAATAGCATCCATAGAAAAATGAAACTTAGATGAACATATTTGGTCATAATTCAGTGTTTTTCAATTACACTTTGGAAAGGGTGACCTTAAGTTGTAACACAATATGAAAGAAGGCAGAATGTTAAAAGGAGGGGAAAATAAAAGAAAACTTGAGGGATACCATTGTGGAAAGAAAGCTCTAATGGAAGTGAACAGGGCACACAGCACTGAGAAGGGATGGCCTATTGGCAAATAAAGTTTGAAACTGAAGCCCTCGAGATTATAAAAAAATAAAGGAAGTTCATTTGATAGTTTGGGAAATCACATGTGAAAATGCATCTAGTAAGAAGATAAAAATATCCCAATCAAAATAACAATGGAAACATTAGTTGGTAACGCACACGGGTGAAGTGAAATTGTAAGTAAGGGAGCCTACACTCTGAAGTATAGTTTAGGTTTGGCTAGTAGGAACTTCTTTAATATTTAGGAGGAAATCATTGCATGTGTGAAACTCTATAATTATTTTATTCAAATTGTGTTTTCCTTATTGTTGCAGAAAAATGCAAGCTTGGAATCAGTGGGGCTCAGCAGCAGCTGGATATGCAGCAGCAGCGGCTTACCCTGCAGCTGGTGCACAGCCTGCTCCTTATCCTGTTGGGTATCCGTATTATACAGCTCCGGCAGCTCCAGCCATACCCCCTGCAGCTCCAACCCCAGTGAGTTTCAACGTTTTTCTTTTCTAGTTACTTGTTCGAAGGTTTTTATTGCTACATAATGCAGAAAATTTATTACTGTAGATAAATTGTATGCTGCATGTTGAGAAGTCTTATTTTTAATTTCATATTATGGTCTTACAATTTGTAAGTTAATGAAAAATATTCTCCTTTGATGATTTTAATAATAATAATAATAATAATAACAACACCACAAAAGGAGGGAGTTGCACAATATAAATAAAAAATTAAACATCACAAATATATGCTACTATGTTCAGACAGTTATGATGACCTTAAATGTTTTCCAAATAAATTTGGAAAATTAAGATTTTATAAATTGCATTCTAATGCAATAATGATTTTTATATTTGATTAAAAAATGAAGTTATTTTACCTATTAACATTAACTTGTCTGTAGTATGTATTAAACTGTGATAAAAATATTGTTTGTTTGACATAAAGTTACTCTTCTGAGTCATTTCATGTTAGTTCAACCCAGCCATGACACCCGAGATCTCAGATTTTAATGAAACTTGGCATGTGTGTTCCTTTCATGGATATAAGTAAATATATAAAATATTTCTGCTGTATCACAAATGGATTTTGTTTTACAGCCTGCTAAATTTTTTGAAATCCTGTGTTTTTTATTGATTGGAGGGGGGAATGCAATGTTTTCTTCCATAGAAAATAAATTATACCTTCCTTATTTACCAACCAATGTTAATGATTTTTTTATGAAAATACTTCAATAGGTAAGGAAGCCAGAAAAAAATGGTGAAGTGGTGAAATGAATATTTTTTATTGAAATATGAATAAGTCGAATATCATCGAGAAGGAAAAGGATAAGACAAACGTTTTTTATCATTATTATTCAAAAAGATATACACTGCCACACGAAAAAATAAAATTAATGGTTTTTTCTCTCCTTGATTTTTTTTTTCACTTCAAAAATAGGAAATGGGTCATTCCATGTCAAGTGACATATATTTCAAAACCGATTACCACACAACCATTTCCAATTTTGATGAATGTTTTACATTTTGTATTACGAGGCCTTGAATGAATATCTGAAAATTTTCAGTTCAAAATATACATTTCTGACTGAAATACAAGTCTTTTTCGCAGAAGGCAGCTGTTCATCAGAGTAGACATTGTTCTAAAAAATGCCTCTTTTGAACATTAATATTGTGGCAGATATGAGAGAATAGATCTGAAAAAATCTTTTCTAAGATAAACCTAATGCTTAGATTATGAAAATAATAAAGTAAAGTATCATCCCTGACCTGCATGGGCCTGCAAAATTACTGGTAAAAATTTCGTTAAAATTTTTACCTTGTGAATGTATAAGTTTTGTCCATCATGATTTTCAAGAAACAGATCTAAAAATTAGGTAAATGAAAATGTGTGTGCTGTTAAATATATTCATGTTTAACTTGTACTAGTTCCTATGGTCTTAATTAATATTTTTTCTTTGAATTGAAATATACTTATCTTCTCAGATAATGCGGTCTCAGTCAAACTAAGTTGGATGGCTCAGTTGCTGCTCTCCGAGTATTGTAGAGTGTAATACAATCTCCCTTCTCTTTTTACTTCTGCTACAAGAAGTCATTGCAACCACTGGTACTAAATATAAAAGTGGTGGTTCATAATCAGTATATCTAATTAAGATGTTTCTACAAATACTTTTCTCATCAGATACTGATATAAGAAATAAGAGTACCTGAAATTGAAGACTGAAAAATATATGCAATCACAAACACACACAACTGTATAAAACGCTCAAGGAATGTTGTAGAATGAGAGGTATATTTAGTTACTTAAAATTTACTGATAATGATCTCATATTCCACGTATTGGTGACACTGTCATTAAGTAAAGTGAATTATAGGAGTGTGATCGAAATATTTAATATTTTTTAACGTTGGTTGGAAAAAACAAAAACTAGAATGTGTCTTCTTTTCTTCTGAAAAAGAAGACTAACACCTCTGAAAATTTGAAAAATTTCCCCCTTGATTTCAGGTTAGCCACCTCATTTCTCTCTTTCCTTTACACACCAATTGTTTTAATTATGTTTGAATAGTTTGGCAGCCAGCCGCTCAGTGTCAAATTCAAAACTCGGCAACCAGCCGTTAGATGGCAGTAATTGACATCCATCAAAACAATAATTCCCCTTGAAAACAAATTCACAACAATGGAAAATAAGTTCAGAGTAACGGAATAATACATCAATACAAACATAATAACTATCTGTTGGAATGTACTGTAGGTTGTGTCTGAAAGAACATTCCCAAAGATGAAATTGAATTAAGCATATAATAAATCAGGAGCCCATAACTGTGCCACTTATTTGTTTGCATAGATATGGTCCCACATTTGCTTCCCACCCCTACTGAATATTTTCAATCTTTTTTTCTTTCTTTCCTCTCTACACCTTGAACATGTGCTTTTACTTGAGGGCACAAGCACATGCACATAAATATACATAACCTCAGGCATATAATTACTAGTGTAATGAATTTAATTTAATGGCTAAGATGTGCCAACAGTAAACATCAAAACAAAACCAATTTACAACATTTACACATCAGTAAAATGCATACTTATTAATTTACAATTTGTTCATTACCATTCCACCCCAATTGCCTTATGAATTATATCGTAAAAGCTCATTCCTTCATTAACCCCTCGTGAATTAACCAGGTCTTATGTGACATTGTGTGTGGCCTAACCTAACCTCTTGGTGGCTGTTTACTGCTCCAGCACATGACCCAATTTCAGAAGACTTCATGCTTCATTGTATTGAAAGGATAAATAAAAAGATGATTGAACCACATAAAAGTGTTGTATTAAGATTTATTCTGAAAAACTTGGTGAATGTTTGACAAAGTTTTTGGAAAGAATCATTATTATTTACTTTAACTTGCTATAGCTTTGCTTTATAAATTGTATAAAGTAATGTTAATTCCCTGCTATATAAATCATTATCACTGTGGAACCAGAGGCCGGTTAAAAATTTTAACCACTGAGTTACATAGGTGTATCCTTATTGTGGAAGTGTAGGTTGTCAGACTATTTTGTGTTGTGCAAATGCAATCTGTAAGAGCTTGGTAGCTGTATGGTAGGAACAACTTGTGAAGCAGAGTTATTCTAAGTTTTGGATAATGTTTCTTTTGGTTATTGGTGAAATTTTTTTTGGTAAAATAATTTTTAAATTTTTCCTTTTCTAGGATATGACTGGTTACTCTGCCCAGCAATGGACTGTTATGCAACAGCAGTGGCAACAGTGGCAGCAATGGCAACAACAATTTCAGCAATGGCAACAACAGTATGGGGATAAGGTATGTAATATTCAGCATTCATAAAATATAAATGCTGATATATTATGTTTTGGCTTTAAAGAGATACTTTATGCTCTTTAAAACTTCGTCAATTTAATGCATTGTTTGGCGCAATTGAAGATTATAATTTGATAAGAAAATTGACTTCATTTACCTTGTAAGCAAGACTGTTGCTGCTAGCAATTCATTTCTTTTTTATAGAAGTATGATGGCTCTTTATGATAACAAGTTACTACATACTATATTTTTTCTGTATTTAATGCTTCATCTGTAACATAACAGTTTCTCTAGACTACTGCAGAAAGAAAAAGAATCTTCCATAATTTTGAGTGGCCTTGCAGAAAGATTGTCAATAATAAATTAACCTTGCTAATAAAGTTAACTGTTTCTATTTTTAAAAAATGTTAACAATGATAGTGAAATGAGATACATTCATGTTTTACTTTTTTTTATGCTAATAGACTGTATATACCTGCTGTTTTTAGAATTTTCTAAGAGTAGGGAGATATTATGAACAGTAAAAATCTCTCTTAGTCTTCAGGGAATGAGAATAGCAACCAGATCTGGGTACTCAAGTCTGATTACTCCATCAAGGAATAAACCTACCAAATTACAGGGTGATGGTAATCGAGGCCTTTATATCTGACCTGAAAAAGATTTTGTGCTTACTCTTGATTTATAGAGTGCAGGAGAAGGCAAAAAGGAGCTTTTTTCCCCAGACTTTGTAAGGGACAAATTAGGGATCACTAAATTAAGCCCAGTCAAATACAAAGGCCTCAATACTGCTACTCTGTAATAGACTGAATTTAGTAGGTTTATTTCTTTAAGGAGTAATCGTACTTGTGTGCTTAATTCTGATTTTGTATTTTTCTTTCCTAAAGGCAAACAGAGAGAGTTTTTTTACTGTTTGAAATGTTTGACCCTTCTTTCTACTTAGAAATTGGAATAATCAAAAAACAACAGCCTTGATAATGTTAAAATTTAAGTTCAAGACAGAATGATAGAATTTTGATGGAATGCATTTGATAAACATAGAATGAAATTCAGCTATTTTGTGCCATAATGAGTAAGGTTATGTAATATATGTGGATTATTGTAGGACTATTTGTAAATGAATAAGTGTAACCATTGAGAAGTGATCAGTATAGCTTGAATTGGCCAATGAGTTTATTAATTATGTCAATCGTAATTTTTTGACTATAAGCAATTGTACTAGTACAAATGTAGTTTATTATTACCTTGTACTACAGTTAATAGTTAAAAAAGTCATTGAAATTGTTTAGTACCAAGAATCAATGTCCACAACAATGGGAAATATGGTGCCTGGTCCAGGTCCTACACCACTGACTGCAGTGCCACCACCAACAGAAGTTGCACCCCCTCCTTTGCCACCACCTGAGAAAACAACCACAGTTCCTCCTCCACCACCAGAAGAAATGGATCCTACACCTACTACAGATGTTTATAGGTAAAAGATTTTAAAGTACTTCGAGAATTAGTATCAAATTATTTAAATCTAATTTCACAGTATTTTAGCAGTAACAATTTTCTTATTTACTCCAGTTTCTCTTGTTATCTTTCTTCTTTCTATTATCAAACATCTAAATCGAGCCTGAATTTTTTCAGACAAGTACTCATACATATCAAACACTTGAAGTCTTGGTTTTTATTTGGTTTCTTAATAGCATTTTGAAGTGCTGTTACATGTTGTATGTATAGAAACCATTACTATAATTCTAGCAAATAAAATTTTCAGTGTATAGATTTACCTGTTATTTATTTTCTACGTAGAATTGGTCACTAGCCAAGTGCCAGGGTATGTGCTTGTCTGAATCAGTCTGTGATTTCACCAGTATCTGGATCATCATTTATCTCAACATCTTTAATAACTAAGTATTTAACATTAATATGGGCATTTTGCACCATTTACCTGTTCACCCCCATCATAAGGGATTGTAATTAACAGTATTTATCTCAGTATTCCTGAAATCTTTTTATTTGGTGCTATCATTGGTTGTAATCACAAGTTTAAAAATGGCTTCTCCTTCCATTCCACTCTTAGGGCTCTCATACCCCCCACAGTGTATCTTTCCAGATTTGGTTAAAATGTCTCCATGTGTTTCAATCTGTATCTAAACAATGATCTATTTTAATTTTATTAGTCTAGCTGTGTACCCGATTTTGCCTATGAGTTAATTTAGAATAGCCTGGAAAAGGAATTCAACTCTAATACCTTGGTCAAATCTTGATTTAACCGTCATTGTGAGCATAATTTTTTTTCTCCATTTATGCATTTACCTCCCTTCTGACTTATTTTTTGTGAGGGGTTAACTTTAAATAAACCTAACAGTAACTTAAGGGAGTCCAAAGAATACTCATACAGTGTAAAGGGGTCTAATATATCATGGTATCTAAAGAGAGCCAAGAATAGTCCTCAAGGGAGTCAAGAATACTCTCAATATCATGAAGGGAGTTAAAATTTCTCCCAGTAACAAAATATATTCAAAATTACTCCCGGCAACTAATGGGAGTGAAGTATACTCCTAGTACCGTAAAAGAGTTATGAATGCTTCTAGTATCTTATAGGCATTTAAAAATTCTCCTGGTGCTGTATGGGATTATAAAAATTCTCTTGGTTCCTTAAGGTTCTCCATCTCACTATGCAGAGGCAGTTGCACATAAATGTAATCAGATTTCTTTGATGCTAAAATGGGTCACTTTAAAATATTGTAAATCTAACCTCTAGGGTTGCAACAGGTGGCTAACCCTGACTGTTTGTTTGATATGTAACAAATTTGAAATTTTGATACATTAAATTGAAAAAAATTTTATTTGGAAAGTTACATTTTCTCAGTAAAATGATTAACTGAAGTTGAGTGTTGTAAAGACTGAGATAAAGTAAGAGCAAATGAATGGATAAAAATAAATTAATAAAGTGAATAGAATGAGATACTTCACATGGTTTGCGTCATGTCATTCTTGCAGTTATTCTGATTTTTATCACCAAACATTTTATATTCTTAACAATAATTACATGATTAAAACTGAATGTTTGCAGAGTTAAAGTATATAAAGACATCTTGATAAAATGAAAGGAACTTGAAAAAATATTTAGTGACAAAAAGTTACTTATATGGATGTAATATTTTAGTTGAGACTTTTGAAAGTGATACTGACAATAGCGAGAGTGAAGGAGTAATGTGACGAGGGTGGCAAGTTGTAGAGTAGCACCAAAGATTTATTAGCCATAGAACAGTGGAATATTCAAGAATCTGTAGGGCTCTGTGGGATTATCATCGGTATTGTGACCACACCTGCATACTAAATAAACATGGGTTCAAAACTTTGAAAACTGGTTATGTGGGAAAGAGAAAGTCTTCTGGTCATTCAGTGCTTGGACTGTGGAAGTTTTGCATCCTTTGAAATCTGAATTTTTCAGTTTGTAAAGTTACAATGGCAGTAAGTTGTCGCTCTGACCATGAATGGAAGTTGCATCGTTATAATTGGTTCAAGAATTTATACCTAAAGACCATTTGCTGTGTGGAAATTATTATTTTTTTCATCTTTTTGCACCACACTGTATCTGTTGGCAATATTAGAAATGTGTGTTTATGAATGAGACATAAAATATTTTAAGTAAATGTATTTATAAGTTTTAAAAATATAATACCCTGAACAAATTTTTTATTATATTGAATGTATTACTCTATTTACTTAAAAGGGAATGTACCTCATTATAAAAGCAAATAACTAACAACACTCTATTCTATGACGAATCTAATGTCACAACACACAATTCTGCTGTCACTTTTTGCGTAAGGATGACTGTGCTATGTTATCCATGCTACTACACATATACATTTTCTATGGTGACATGTGTCACTGTCTCATTTTTGGAAAAATAAAATACCTTGCAACCCAATCCCTATGAGATCAAGGTGTGTGTTATCTCCACTGTTTTTTTCTCTCTTATATAGTAAAGAAAATGTGTATCAGGTTTGGTTGTAATTGCTTTAATTTGTATGGTGAACACACAAAAGCAAACACTGACATAGTCACAAAAATAATAAAACCCATTGGAACATTAAATTTAGCTTTTTATTAATATCTTTATTTTACAATGATGCATATAATTAAATTGAATTTTCTTTCTGCATAAGTTAATCCATTATTCTAATTGTTTGTTACTAACAGGTCTCAAACATCAAAGCCTCCTCCACCTATAAATACAGTTGTGGGTCCTACAACAACACCAGAAATGTATCCACATAGTGTGCCTTATTCTAACTTCTCACCATATTCTGTACCTCCTCCAACCATGCAACAGCCTCCACCTTCTGTACCTCCACCTCCTCCAGCTGTTCCTCCTCCTCAGTCGAATTCATGGGGAGCTGAAACAAACAAGAGACCCTTCGACTCAACAATAGGTGACCAGTTTTCAGGCGAGAAGAAAATGAAAAGTGATTTTCATAATCCTGGATTACCTCCAGATAGAGGACGCTGGATTGGTGATGACCAAAATAAGATACAGGATCTACATAATAAGGTTAGTGAGAAAGAGTATCTATTATGAAACTGTTAATTTATATAACTTTCATATTCATACAATTTCCAAATTAAAAATATTAATAAATTACAATAACAGTCTGAAAGTCAGAAATAGAATTTCAAAACAAAATACAGATATTTAGTCCCCAGCTTTTAGGACCTCTTCAATTGGTTAATTAAGACCATAACATAGAGTTATGTGTAACTACCACAAATCGAGAGCCGGAATAATAATAATAATAATAGGCTTTCATAATGTTCCAATGTTTTGGGTAATTTGTTTGCCGTGTTCTATGCAACACTTAATTTTGTTATTTACCAGTCGTGAGTTAATTTAATGCTGAAGTATCAATGTGAGATTTACTGTATTTCCAGACTATTTGTAAGATTAATGAAATATGCTATCCTTACACATCTGGGACTAAACCTTTCAATTATACATTCACCTCTCCACTAGAAAAAATAAATATGTATTACTGTTAGTGTTAACTGAATTAACAAAGATTGTTTACATTTGGCAACTTCTACATTATCCATGTTACTATTTATATTAGTCCACCTAAATTTTACTCTTATGCTGTGCTTATCCAGCCATATTTCCTATCTGATTTTTGAGGTATAAAATTGTTAATGTGATTTAAAATGATAGCTTTCGGCTGTAAGCCATAATTCGCCTATATAAAAGATCAAATCATATTGAAATGTTTTCAAAAACCAACAGTTTTCAATTTGTTAAGAAAGAAATGTAAACAATAAAATTGACTTGGTCCTTTTATTTATGATCATCTGCACTGTGACTAATAAAAAATTTGCTTTCATACTTGTTTGTAACTCTTTATACAAATTTAAACATGGGGACAAGTTGGAACAAAAATTTTGCATACATATTCTTAAAAACCTGAGGAAAAACACTGTGGGGGGTTAGAAATCCCTAGAACAAATATGGAAGGAATTATAATTATAGAAATACGCGCCTATTTGTTAGCATTGGTGGTCTTCGAGGGTTTTGTTCGTATATAAGTATGAGGCAACGTTTCTGCTAAACTCCGACAGGCATTTCTGTAGTGGAATCCTTATTAAGTGTGCAAGGTTTCCAGTTTGATCCCAAACAGAACCAATATTTGTTAATGTACTGTGTGTATTTTGGGATCTCTTTGGGAACTAGGCAAATTTTTTAACTCCATTAAGGTACTGGGTATATTTTCCCACTGTTAATGCTCCATGATTTTAGACTCTCTTAGGGTATTATTAATGTACCAGGAGAATTCTTGATGTAATGAAGGTATTGGTTAATTTACAAATAAACCACCAAAAGACCCATGTCTCTGGACATAGATGTCATCAATTTCTTATGAAAATAGTGTCAAGTACATAGGCATTTAGGTTGTTCATTTATGTAATTGTAAAAAGTGTGTTAAATACTGTTAACAAATTATGTATATAAGCTAACAAGTGTTTGATTATTTCAAATTGATTTATTCAGGATTTTTATATATCAAATTTATTTTGCCTTTTATTACATGATTCAGTTTGAAATGGTATACACTGTTCTTTGATAAAAGTTCTCTTATCTATAAGTTGTACAGAGAATTCGAAAAGTTGTGCCCATGAAAATAACTGTGTGTGTAAATAGTATATTTTTAAAATTTTTTCATTAACTACCGAAAGATAGTCCGCTAGTATACTGCCAAAAATGTGTACTGTCCATGTGATGCCTGTAGTATTGGGATTCAGTCATTTACCTGACAGACACTTGTGCAGTGCACATATTTCTGACAACAATATGCTGATTGATGTTTACGTGACAAGATATTAACCTGGCTGACAGGCCTAAATCCCAAAGGGTTACTTTCCTGAAAGATCCATTTTTTCGAAATGAAGCATAATTTAATGGATCACATTATGTCATCTTATTGTTACTTTTATTGAAAATTAGGTTATTTATTAATGTGTTGAACAATTTCTACGAAACTTTGTTACTTATGACTCAGGAACAAATGGTGTGTACAGAAGATCACTCTAGCAGCCACATGAATTTAGGTGGAAGTATGTAGAGAACACCGTTGGGGTTAGGGGTGTAAGACAAAAATTATGATAGCAACCAAGAGTTATCCATGCCATTAGGGGTTAAAATTAGACACTTTCAAATTGACAGTGAAACTCGGAATCTTGAAGACCCCATAAACAATTGATTCAATGCCAATATTGGTAGTTTTTGCATATTTTAAAACTGCCTTCCTCTCCCACCACACCCACAGAGGTGCTAGACTTGTCACACACTGATGTGTGTACCAAGTTTGGTTGAAATTGTATGCAATAATAAATCATTTAATTTACAAAAAAGAATCTTATGTAATGGGATAACATACTCAGTTTTATATAAAAATTATGTTTAATTTGGTTACAAATGGACCTTTCAGCAAAATGACCTTTTGGGATATTAATTCATCTAGTATTTTAACATGTCAGGAAAATGTCAATTGGAATAATGACCTTGTGAGAAAATATCAATTTGTATATTATCATCAGGAAAACGTTTTATGGGTCAATGTCTGATGGGATTTTGTATTAGATCCATGTAGTATTGCACATATACAACTTTGTAAACATGTTGTTTGACCAAGAGCAATGAGTGTTCATCATTGAACATATTTTTCTACCTGCTCATGTGCATTTGTTGTATTCCAGTTTCATGTGAAATATCTTGATGTAATTGTGTCTAGCAATTCGATGATAAGATGTATCAAGCATTTCCATGAAACCAGTTGCAAACAAGAAGAGATGTGTGTAACTTTTTGATCACTGTGTATCTTACTTTTTACCGATGATTATTTTATTTCATGTGCTTACTAATATGACCTTTATACTTTGATATTCTTAACAGAATAGGGGAAAAGTGAACAATATGGAGGACGTTGACTAAGAGAAGGGCCACGTTTTAAGACATGAGGGTCTTGTAAAATTAGCATTAGAAGGAAGTGTGTGGGGTAATAACAGAAGAGGGAGGCCAAGGACGGAATATGCTAAACAGATTGGGAGGATGTGGGGTGTGGTAGTTATAAGGAAATTAAAAGGCTTGCACAAGATAGGTTAGTATGGAGGGTTGCATGAGACCAGTCTGAGGACGGAATACCACAACAACAACTTTAATATACTTATAAAACTTTTTGGTGTGATATCATCCATATATTGAATTCGAAAGGTTCTATTTATAGTATATATTCCACAAAAAAATTAAAAAGGACAGGAAAGAGCCAGAAAGTTGGTGACATACCTGAAGTTCACAGGTGGCAAGCATTAAGTAGGGTTACAGGTTCTTGAATTTTCGGAGGCACTGCCACCTTCATCAGGAGGTTAGGAAAAAGTTTCCAATGCTGTTGACTCATTTGGCAGTGGGCCATCACTGGAAATATTTTCTAACTTTCTGATGAAGGGGGCGGTGCCTCCGAAAATTCAAGAACCTCAATCCCTACATGGTGCTCACCATCAGTGAACCTCAGGTAAGTTACCTACTTTCTATCTCTCTTTCCTTTCCATATTAATTATATATAATATATTATAATTATAATAATTTATTCACAGGATAATCCTGATGAGCTGTCTGAAGCAGAGAAAGCATTTGATAGTCAGTTCAAACAGTGGGAAGAACAATTCAATAAATGGAAGGAACAAAATATAAACCATCCTGATAAGGTCTGATTCAACTTCATTTCAATACTATACTCTGTTTAAAACTTTTTAAAAACATAAATATGTTTATGTAATTTATAAGTTAATGTGACATTTATGTCAATGTTGATATTAAAATCTGAAAAAAAAAAACCTTAGGTCATCAGAAGAATCCTTTATTCAATCTTCAATAGTCAACTATTTCATTCATTCACAATATACTTTCCATTACATTCAAACACACTGTCATACTTATTTGGCATGTATTTATGGATAGCATCTTCTGTAATATTTCTTTTTATAAAAGTTAAGCTGAAAGCCCCTGAAAAATGTAATTGAAGACTGAATAAGAGGATTCTTCTGATGACCTACTGGATTTAAAATAACTATACGTAAATATGTGGAGTACTCTATGCAGATTAGGGAGGATGTGGAATGTTGTTGTTATGTGGAAATGAAAAGGCTTGTGCAAGTTAGGTTAGCCTGAAGGGTTGCATCAGACTAGTCTAAGAACTGAATACCATAACAACAACAACCAAGATTTGGCTTGGGTGAAAAAAACTTTGGATAAATGAGGTTATTTCTTTTGTAAACAAATATTAAGTACTTTTTGAAGTATACATTTCTGGCAGAAGAAAATAAAATCAATTCTGGTGTTTGGAGAATAAATTTGTTTGGCCATTTACTAAGACTGTACTATAATTGTCAGTCTACACCTAGTTTCTGATGTATCCCAGATATTTATTAATGCATTTAACAATTATACTTTTATAATAAGACTGTGTTTATTAAAGAATGAAGGTTTTCCCGGCGTATATTCTGAATAAACAATTATTGGGTTTCCACCCGGGTTAAATGGAGTTTAAGCCACGACGTTTCGATGGCGTACTCTGCCATCATTCTCAAGTGAAAGTGCCGTCCTGTGGTTTGTGCGTCGACTTTATAATCCATGCCTAGGTGGCATGGCGTGTGTCCTTTCCTGATTGGTTCTTGGTCTCAGTAGGTAACGCCCTGCCTTCTATCTGGCTCAGGGACTTTGGTCGATTTCAAGCAATCGCTTGTTGATGGCGTAATTATGGTACTTGGACTTTGTTTGTCCTCTCTTCCAAATTTCTTCAGTACCGGATCTCAGGCTTTACTGAGTTGAAAGCCTTGGTCCCTGTTCATAAGGTTGCAATTGGCGGTTTTTATCGCTACCGCCTCCTGGGATAGCGTACTAATTGCAACCTTATGAACCGGGACCAAGGCTTTCAACTAAGTAAAGCCTGGGATCCGGTACTGAAGAAATTTGGAAGAGAGGACAAACAAAGTACAAGTACCATAATTACGCCATCAACAAGCGATTGCTTGAAATCGACCAAAGTGACCAAACTCCCTGAGCTAGATAGAGGGCAGGGCGTTACCTACTGAGACCAAGAACCAATCAGGAAAGGACACGCGCCATGATGCCTAGGCATGGACTATAAAGTCGACACACAAACCACAGGACGGCACTTTCACTTGAGAACGATGGCAGAGTACGCCATCGAAACGTCGTGGCTTAAACTACATTTAACCCGGGTGGAAACCCAAGAATTGTTTATTAAGACTGTGTTTATTTGTATCTTAAACAATTAAGATACTAATGATTTTGCTCTTCACATTATTTTCTAAAATTGTATATGTCTTTGATGAATGGAATGAATGCTGAAACAGCCAAACTTTTTGCTTTTTTATTTACTCTGTTTTAAAACGTCCTTAGTCATTTTTTATGAATTGTTTATCTTATTGGGCAATTAATTTTTATATAAGTAAATCTGAATTCACTTTTATGGTTTATTGGCTTATTTCTATTAAATTTTTTGTTAAAATTATTTGAATAAAAGTTGTTCTTCAGACACAGTATCGTGAATATGAAGCCAAATGGGAAAGCTGGAGAGAGCAATTATTACAACGTAGGGAGCAAATGAGGCGTAAACGAGAAAATGCTTCCAAATTAGCATCTACTGTGAGTATTGTATCTACGAAAATTATTAAAAAATTTAGGGGGTATAATTTAGTAGATCTAATTGAATCTTGATCAACTATTTTCTAATGTTTTATGTATTTTAGATATTAATGGTGTGCTCAGAGTCAAATTAGTGGAAAATTGAATAATTAATATAAAATTATACTAACAGTAGTTTGTACATGGCATTTGGTTCCCAAATTTGGAACAACATCTGGTGTGGTTTAAACTAAAAATACAAAAAAATACATTATGTATAATATATTCATCATATGACAATGAACAATTATTTACACAATCTAGAAATTATAAAAGATGAAAATTTAGTGTGCACGTTACACAAACGAAGAATCTAAAATAACAGTTACCAATAGTTTATAAGTTTTTTGGTAGGAAAGAGAGATAGAAACATAACAACTAAACCGATTACTGATGGTCGTCGGCTAGCCGATCACTAGAAATGTCTTCCTAACTTTCTGATGAAGGGGCGGTGCCTCCGAAAATTAAAGTACTCTAAACCTCACAAGGTGTCTACTATCTATGAACCTCAGGTAAGTCACCTTCTTTCAATCTCTCTGTCCTTTCCCCATTAATTGTTTTAATTAACATGACAATGTCATTTCTTGACTCATATATTATTTTGGCCAGACAATAATTTTGTACATTGAATTTTAAATTATTTTTATGTTCATTACTATCAGTTTTAAATGAGTTTGGTTTGACCCATGTAACAGGAATTGCAATGTAAACAGTTAATTTGATATTTAACATTATGTTTATTGAGATTATATTTTTTTTGAGTATTTTTAACCAAGTTCAAATTATTGCTAGATTTAAAAATAATACATGGATACCATATTTTTGAACTGTTTCACAAGTTTGTACAATTTTTTTTCCAATAAAGTAGAAAACTGCAAATATAAATTTGTTACTGGATAATTCAATTTGTTCATTTTGTATTTAATCTTAATCAACCTACTTTTAATGTCTTTGTAAATTAAATACACAGGGTAAGAACTAGGAAGAAGGATATTAACAATTTTGTTGAGGTTAAATTTATGATAGCGCTGATGTGATAATTTGACTATCACATAAACTGTAGCTTTCTTTCTGAAAATTGTACATGCAACTATAATTCTTCCTGAGTAAGTGTATTTTTATATCAATTAATATTTATCTTATTGTTAGAAACAGCCAAAACATGAAGCAAGTAGAGAGAGCAATTTTTTTTTTAATTTTGAAAATAAAAGTTTGATTTTAGGTGGTCATAATAAAACTATTGAGCAATTTTTTTTGTGAATTTTAGGAATAATACAAAAGAATACCATCATTATATCTGAAATGGATTAAAGGTTTAAAAACTATAGATGAAGTATACAAAGCTGTCAAAATCTCTCTTAACAATTGTGAAAAAAAGCAGAAAGAGTATTTACCATTTGTAAACCAATGATTTTGTGAATTTTTTTTAAAGGAAATAAGAATTTCAAAGGAAATTTTGTCAGTTTGGAAATGCTATGAAATCTGTTTTTAAAAATTGGTATAAATAATACACGGGGTAAAGAATTAAATAAAAAAACTAAATCTACATTAGGCACAAATTTTTGTTGAAATGGTCAAAAACTACTGTTAATATAAGTTTATATTAATTTTTTCTTACATATAAGCCATTGTTATGTTTATTTATAATTTTAACTTTATTCTGAAGTATTTTATCATTAATATTTATACCTTTCAAGATTATTGGATAATTTTTCAATTTACTGAAAAAGTCATTACTACTCATACTTTCCTTTGAATAAAGGCTGAAGTTGTTGTTCTTTACTGGTGACATTGGATTTTTTCAGCTATTAATTGGTTTATGAGTGAGCTTATTTACAGTACTTGATGATTTTATAAGGTTTCATTTTCTAAATTACTTCTGGCCTGGTCTATAAATTAGTGATATTTTAAAAAAAGGTCAATTTTTCATTCTGTAATTTAAGTGTTGAAACTCAAATTCAAAATTTTTTATGTAACAAAATTGTGCATTTTCACAAGTACATATAAGAACACCAAAACACACAAAAATATAATTAATAAAAAGATAATTGTTTAAAAATTCTAGTAATAAAATTAAAAAATAAATCTCAAATTTTAATGGGAACCACACTTTACTTGTCGAAGATGAGCCATATGTGACCACTCTTAAATTGATATATTTGTCATTTCTTTTGAGGGTCTAATCCACCTGCTTCATGATAGAACAGGTCTGCATGCCAGTCTGGCTGGTTGCCCGGTGTTGAATTTGACTCCAGCCAATATCATGGAAGTCTAGCACCTCTAAGCATTTGAAATATTTCTTATTGTTGAACACTTTTCTGCTTCCATCATCTCTATACATTTAGAATACATTTACAATAGTATAACTCATTGTATTGTTACGGAGCAGCCTTTTCTCCATGAATTTACCTCAACTATTTAATTTTAGTACTTGTGTTAAAAATGGTTTACTAGCATAATTTTTAGTCAAATGTAATTGATAACTGTTGATACATTTGGTAGTAAATAATTGCTACATTTCTAACATTTTTAATCTTGTGTATTTGTGTGCAGGACCCTGGGCGAGCCAGTCGAAACAAGGGTAGCCGAAATACTTCTACTGATCCTGTAACATTGAATAACCTCTCAGATAGTAACGATTGCCAGCAACAAGGTTCATTTGGATCTATAGGTGTGGGTGTGGGTGCTACAGAAAATACAAATTTTCAGCAGCCGAGTTGTCCAAATTCTACTAGTTCTGGGGCACTTGGTAATCCAATTCCATTTCCATCACAGAAAGTTTTAGAAGGTGGCAGTTCAACACCAGGATTAGATCAATATCAGCAGCAAGGCTCTGGGGAAGTAGTTAATGAGGTAAAAGGGAAACAAGAAATAGGAGTTCAGGGGGAAAATGCTGAAGGTGTAGAAATTGTTGAACCACACAAACTACTATTAAAGACTGATATAACAGTAGAAGTAAAGCCTGGTGTAATACACACTGAATTTATTAAAAATACTCCAGAAACTGGTGGTATTCCTGGGCTGGATTTGCTGTCTGGTTTTCAGGAAGACAGTCAAACATATCCAGAAAGTAAAGAAGAGAAAGAGAAAGAAGAGAAAGACTTGAAGTTGGAAAAGGACAAACAAATGGATGATAATACCAACAGAGAAAGTTCAAATGTAGAAGCTTCCACTGTGGGTAAGGAAACAACCATTTTAGGTCAGCCATTCACTTGTGAGGAAAAAAGTAATCAAGCTGAAAAATGTTCTCACACAAAAACCCAAACTGCTACTCTTGACAGCTTGTTGTCAAACATACAATCTAATCAGAACTCATCAAATCAAAATAGATCCACTGGAAATCTGCTACAGTCAAATCAGTCTAATTCAAATGTATGCAATAATTCACCTGGAAACAATTCTCTTCAACATGGAGGAAGCACATTTCTGAACCATCCACCACCTTCAGCATCTCAGTCACATAGCACTCAGTTGTTACCCCCAAATCAAAATTTTCAAACCCTAGGTTTTTCTAATGATGGAAATGTGCCTAATAGTCAAGGTTATCCTCCTTTTGGCTTAGGAGGCCAAAAATTTTTTAACAATCCTCCCCCAACTTTTGTTGCTAACCAGCTTCCACATAATACAAATCAGAACATTGGAGATGGCCAAAATACGTTCAACAATCAGAACTTTAGGGGCAGTGGAAATAATAGTTTTGGATTAGGAAACCAGCCCTTTGCTGGGAACAGAGGACAGAGCTTTCAAAATTTTGGTAATAATTTTGTAAATCAAGGACCCCAAAATTCACAAAATTTTGGGTACAATAATATTCATGCTTCATCAAGTTTTCCAGGGTATGTTTCAAATGTGAATACAAGTAACAGTTCAGTGTATAATAACCAAGGACCTCCGGCTCCTTTGAACTTTAGTAACAATCATGGGTTAAATCAATCACCTGGTTTTGTATCCCATAATTTTAATCAAGGAAGCAAACCTGGGTTTAGTGGAGGTTCTAGGTGTGGGATTGGAGTTAAGGAGCAGGGACTTCCCAAACCTTGGATTGATCCCTCACATGGGCTGAAAGGTGGCTTGTTAGGAAATTTTCCCACAGGCAAGGAAATAGTTCCTGGAGGATTAAAGGATTATCCCCCTCCACTTTTAGGCAGAGGTGATCAAGAAATAGGTTACAGGGGTGGTAGGGTGGGATGGCAACCAAGAGGCCGAGGAGGAGGAGGTGGAGCTGGTAGCAGCAGGTTCACCGAGGATATGGATTCTATTGAACAGGTGAGCAGGAAATTTTTCTGCCTACAACTAACATGTTATAAGGTTGTAGTGTAGCAACTTTATTTCAAATGTTGTCTAGTTGCATGATAATTTTTATAAGTATGGTATTAAGGACTTTTTTCATTTATCTTTAGAATATTAAATTTATTACAAAACATTCAGATTAATGAATTTTTTTAGTATGTATTTAACTTAAATTATGAATATTTGAGTATTGTGTCAAGAATGAAACCTCAAAGTGTAAGTTGGAACTCTTTCAGTTGCAGAATTATTTAAAAGTAACGTGTACAATTTACTTTTTCGAATTGATGTGTGGAACTATCTAATGAATATCAATATTCATTTATCGTTGGAGAAACTAATGTTATTTCCTAACATCGTTGCAGAATCCTAATCTAATAATTGAGATAAAATATGTCTTATAATTAATGTTGAATTCCATTTCAATTTGTTAATTAATGTGTGTTTAAAATATTGTATCGTTACTTTATATTTCAGTCAGAATATTCTCTTATGTGCATTGACTATTAACATGTGTAACATTAGTTCACTGACACAATTTATTTATTTTGATACGAGTCCTCTTTTATAAACTAATTGATTATTTATATTTTGTATATACACACAAAATAAGAGTTACGAATTTTCTATTGAAATATAATTAATATGGTTAAAAAACCAACAAGTGCTAAATAACAAGCTGATTTCTTTTTTTTTTATATCTGCCCAGAGCAAAAGATATCAATTCACAAGTAAAAGAAGTACAGTAACTATTTCAAATTTTATTGAGTTTAGTTTTTCTGCTTCAGGTTTTGTGTTTCTTTGAAAGAGATAGAAATGATTATAAGTAAGCATTGCAATTTGTATGAATTTATAATTAAAAATTTTCATATTTTTATTCACAAATTGATTTTTTTTGCTATTCATTAAATTAGTTGTTTGAAAATCTTGCTTGTATTCTTGCTACTGGTTTTTGAGCTACCTACTGATAGTTGGCAAGAGAGAAGTTAAAATAGCAGATATTACTTTTTTCTTCAAATAACTAGTTTAATACAAATGGTGGTTTCTTGAAATATTACAGTTATAATAATTGTAAGTAAGCTTTCATCACAGGGAAATCATAGATCATGAAAAATTTCAAATGAAGACCTTGTCTTGTTGGATGAGGCAAATAGTCGCCAGTTATTTCTTCTACAGTTTGAGGATTCAAATTTAGGAGCTATTTATTTGAAATACTAAACAACTGTAATATATTTAAAGAGTGAACCTTCTTTGCATTAACTGGTGGTTGGTCTATCTTTCTTTCTAGCCGATTATTCAATGTGTGACTTCGGCATTTATCCAAAATATAATTTATATATATGAGTCAGGAAATGACATTGTCATGTTAATTAAAACAATTAATGGGGAAAGGACAGAGAGATAGAAAGAAGGTGACTTACCTGAGGTTCATAGATGGTAGACGCCTTGTGAGGTTTAGAGTACTTGAATTTTCAGAGGCACCGTCCCCTTCATCAGAAAGTTAGGAAGACATTTCCAGTGATCGGCTAGCCAACGACTGAGCTAACTTTCTGATGAAGGGGGTGGTGCCTCTGAAAATTCAAGTACTCTAAACCTCACAAGGTGTCTACCATCTATGAACCTCAGGTAAGTCACCTACTTTCTATCTCTGTATCCTATTCCTATTAATTTTTTTAATTAACATGACAATGTCATTTCCTGACTCATATATAATATATGACTGGTAGAATCATGCTCATAGTGTGTACATATATCCTCAAGGACTAATTGGGTCTATCTTTGAACTCGGCTCTATTGAATAATGTCAGATACCGTTTAATATGAAAATTAGTGTCTGAAATATTCTGTCTCATAATAAATAACTTTGTAGAATGTGGTTCCATGACATAATATAAGGGTTTTACTACTATTTTCAATAAATTTATCAGTTCTTTTACATCCAGTGATATTTATTAACTTGTGGCCCTTTTACTCCACTTTTAGTATAATTTAATTTAATTTTAAAAGTGTTATGATTATGTCTTCAATATTTCAATGATCCAAATTGATACTATATTTACAACCATTGAGAAATTTCAAACAACCAAGTCGTTTGTCATTTCTAAATATTACCCTTCACTATATTTGACAGAATTAATATCTAAAACAAATGAGATGCTCAATCACTCTTGAAATATTTAGTGAAATTATTGAATGATTCAGCTATCAGTTAATAGAAGGGGAAAATAAACATTGATATAAGCTGTGACCATACTTCTTAGCTTCGAAAATGTTCGTACCCTTATTTAACTTGCATAAAGGATATACGTGATATAAAATTGGTAAAGAAATACTGCAACATTTTGTCAGTTTTTAAATTTCTTTCCTGTTGATATAACAACTTTCTTTCGTATCATACCTTCAATCAATAAGAATTTCAGGCAAACAGTTGAATGTTGAATTTAAAAATCTTGGTTTAGTGGTAGTGGAATGTTTTATTCACTTCAAATTTTATTTCAAATTTAGGTCTACTGCTATTTGTACTATATTTTATTGTATATTCTTTACAAATTGAATTAGTTCTCATCACTTTTCTTCATTGATTTGCCTTCTTTGGATATGTAGATTGGCCTTTCATTTATGTTTAGTTTGTTTTAGTACTATAAAAACTTGAGCCTCTTCGTTATTTGTATTTAGGTGCAATTTATTCTAATCTGTTATATGTACCAAAAATGATTATACATAATGCTTATGTAGCTCAGTATGGTCCCCAAGTTTTAAATTTACTCATTATTAAATCGGGGAAATAGATAAAAGAATTAGGTCAGTGGGGAATATATGTAGACACAAGCACCTAACTGTGAATACTCACAATTATTTTTTTTGCTCTTGTAAATTGTTAAATTAATTATTTTAACACCAAAACATTGTGTTATACTATATATCACAGATAACATTTACAAATTTGCTAATGCAGGGGAATTATACTAAAATTGCGAACATTAAAAGGAACTTGATAGGAGAGAAAAGTATTAATATAATTTAATTAAGTGTAACTTCAACAAACAAAACTATTAGATTTTTTTTATTAGTGTACACCCATGTGCAATTATTTAATTCATGACATTGTATGCACACAAAATGGAACTGTGTACTGATTTCAATATACAGTGTTGCATTAAGTTATGTTTTTATCCTATTTGAAAGGGAGGAATTTTATTTCTGGAAGATTTATTTCTTTACATTTTCTTAATTTTTTATATACATTTATTATTTGCATCCGCTTCGTAACATATTTACAGAAGTAAAAATGAAGTGTTATTATATTTATGACATACATAATTAATCAGTATATTTTAATCATCATGGATTTAAGATACTGAGAAAATTTATGCTAATATATCTTGTAAATAAAATGGAAGTGACTTTGGATATTTGATCAACTTCGCTGTTGGTCATGCACCTATATTATATGAATATTCCATGTTACTTCATTGAACACAACTCAGTGTTGTGATTTGCAGTAACCATATGATGATTTAATGTGTTGTCATTTTTTGTAACTTTATCTTTCTCTGTAGGGAAGGCATTGAGAAATTGTTCAAATTTGGACTGGAGAAATTTCTTTTGAAATGTCAACCATTACTAGATGAAACACCATCAATTACTAGGAATACAAATTAATATTTTACCTAGTCCTAGCTACTGTTCTGTTTACATAAGTTGTTAATGGATTGATGTTACAAATTCAAGTTAATTTAACCACTTCAATATATGATTTAGACAATTATTGTGTTAAAATAAGTTGAATTATGTGTGAAGTTAAAAGTTCTAATTTTTATGACGACATGCATTGCTTTCTTGTATTGTTATGTGATTGAAGAAACTATAATTATCAAGGGACTGGCATTCTCTTTGATTTTATTTGTAAGTTATATTATCTGTTTGTATAATAACTTGAACTAATAAATAATAAACTATTAGTCTAATGAAAAAATTTATTTACTTGTATGCTTCTTCTAATCCTGTAACCTTAACAGATGTATATTTTTTATGATATTGGTTTTATTGTTTAGATGTAGTTAAAATTTTAATTTTCAGATAAGTTAAATAAAATTTATGCTGTGTATAAAGAATTTTTTAATGTGTTTGGAATTGATTGTTTCTTCTAGTATTGATTCATTTTCAACAATTTTTGAATTGTCTCAATATTTCATCCAAGTTTATAATTTTTTAGCTTTATGGATGGGATATTTCATTATTTTAAAGCAATGCAAATAAATTAATATGCTGGTGTTATTTCAATAACAGAACTTTTGATTAGGGATTTTACCATTTTATCTTATGAAAACTTTTTATCAAGAGGAACATGTGCTTGAAGCTTCTGAAGCAACAATTTCACTCATTTAGTTGGCAGAAATCTATATTTAAATATGGTTTAATAATAGGGTTATGTCCCAGTTATAAAACCCAGGAAAAACTGCACTTCAATTCTGGTACTCATTTCTTCTAGTTTTTGGTGGGTTTAAAAGGCCTTCTGTAGAAAAGAGAGCTGTTTCCTTCTGCAAGTAAACCTTATGTTACTGCTTTCAGAGTATGTCAGTACAGTCATTGTTGTCTTGAAATACCTCCATTTATACTTACTAGACTTTAACTATGAATTTACTACATTACATATTGTATTTAAAATGAGAAGAACTTTCTTATTAACTGTAAAAAATATTTCAAAAGTTATTATTTTCTTCTATAACGTGGTTTTATCTAGAGAGTATTAAAGTTAACTTGCATTGAAATGACAAGGAAAAAATAGTTTCTGTTAGTTGACTATAACTGTAATTCCTCTGTGTTTAGTGCTTCATGATGAAAACAATTTTTTACGGCTTTAGTAATTAAAGTTTCTTTTTTTCCGAACCAGACATTCTTCTCACACAGATTATATACTCGTAATAAACTGGCTATTGAATATGTAACAACTGTTATAGAGGGATCAGTTGCTATACATTTAAGTACCTGTTTATTTGAGATCTTCCTTTCCTTGATTTATATCTGTATAAGCACTCACTATATATACTTGATGTAGACAGGAAAGAGAGACATAATCAACAGCTTACCTTAAAGTATAAGAGAAGGATGCCAAATTTTGAAGACCAAAAAGGACTGAAACTTATGTTGGCTGAGCACATAGTTTTGGTGTAGGTCAACACAAGGCTCAGTTTGGCAATGGATTGCATAGTTTGAAATTTGTCTGGTAAATTATGTTGGGGGGGATATATTTCTTGATTTTGTGGATGAGAATGTTATAGAGATTGTGAGGGAATCAGAAGCCACCCCTTGGGTAATTTATTATTATTTTGTGATCTCATATTAATTTATTTTAATGATGTGTTATTTGTGAACGAACTAGTTCTAACAAATTCCAAAAAACTGTACAGTTTGTCCTCTGATTATGTGAACTATCATTCATGAACTAGTGCCAGTTCGTTCGGTCCAGCAATTTCAGTGAGCGGTGACCTTTTTTTTGTTACAAGTTTTGAGTTGTTTGTTATTGTTTTTGCCCGTTTTTCTGTATAGAGTGTTTCTTTCTTTTATCATCACTTAGTTGTCTTACATGTGTGTTTCTTACTGTGTGACAAAAGCTTCTAGTAAAATTATAGATAGAATAGGGAACTTAAGCTAATTAATATTAGATATATAACAATAGCCCAGTTAAGAGTCTGACATTTATAAAAAATGAATAAACAAAATGATTCATACTCTTCACTTGTATCTATAAATCTATTATTAATTTAAAGACAGGAACAATTGTTAACATCCATACAAATAAATTAATTAGAATAATGTAATTCCTTACATAGTTTAAAAAATGTGAAAATTACGTGAAACATTTCAACAGAAAAATTTAACTGATTACACAACTTCCATTTATGAAATAAGGGTAAACAATTCCAATCAAACAGATCACAAAACTCACATTATTGTACATTACCTTTTAAACACTAGTTTTGAACTTAACCCTTCCAACTATGCAATTTTAAATCAATAATAGTTAATTATATGGGGTGTTCAGTTTATCTAAAGAAATTAAAATATCTCAAGAACCACACATCAGATCAAGAAAAGTGTGAATAAAAATGTTCGCCTCAAGGGCGACATCTAATGATATGAAACTTGGCCCCACACACCCTGGGGTGGGGGAGGGAAGCTTAGAAAAGCTTAAATAGGAACCCCATTTTTTTTGTAGTTTTTCCAGAAATTACTCTAATTTGACCTATGATTAGAGTCATTTCGGACGGAGATGGCATTGTAATTGACAAAAATCAAAATGGGTAAAAAACCGTTGAAAAATGGGGATAACTCAAGAAATAGGCACCAGGTCAGCAAAATAAAATTAAATGTGTTTGATATTCCTACAAATGCTACTTAATGACACTAACTGGGGAAGCAAATTATTTCAAAAAAAATTTTACTGGTAAACCAATTTTTTTTATAGGAAACCTTTGTTTTCTAATGTCAAATACCATTGATTTGAATTCATTATTCGTGGAAATTATTTCCCAATTGCACTGCCATCTAAAGAATATGTAGATGTTCATTTAGTCGTTTACTGATAAGTAGTAACTATGTTTGGCGTTATCCAGGAATGACAATGTGGATTTAGTAGTTTTCTGTTCCCTTGGGGTGCTTGTTTCATGTGAGTCCCCTTGCCTCTCGCAATTTATTTTACTGGTTTTAGGTGCATTCCTTGCCTTTCTTTGTTCAATTACTTACACAATTTACTTCCCCAATCCTCAGGAGTGGGGGTCGGTGGACAGTTATGGTGTCATTTAATTTTATTTTGCTGATCTGTTGCCTATTTCTTGAGATATTCCCAATTTTCAACTATTTTTACCCATTTTGTTTTTTGTAGATTACTATGCCATTTGTGACTGAAATGACTTGAATCATAGGTCAAATTGGAGTAATTTTTTCAGGAGAATACAAAACTGCAATAAAAAATGGGGGAGGTTCCCAATAAAGTCTTTTTAACTCCCCCACCCCAGGGGGTGATGGTGGAGTGGGGTGTTGAGTATGTATCATTAGATGTCCCCCTTCATTCATACTTTTTTTATTCAATGTGATTCTTGAGATATTTCAATGTCTTCAGATAAACTGAACATCCTGTATATGTAATTGAAATCTTGTGTATCTTTTTCATTTATTGAATTTGTATTTGATCTGAAATTAAGCATTTTGCTCATCTACAAAGGATAATTATTACTTAGTATGTCTATAGTTTTTTAATCAATCCTATTATTGCAGAAATAGTTCTCGGGTGCACCTGCATCCGAATGGAAACCCGAGGACTATTTCTGCATCAACTACACTGGGAAAGCCTCAGCTTAATCCTGTTATTATTCAATTACATTAATAGAGATTGATTATTTTAAAATTCAAATCTGGTTTGAAGCTTTGTTTGACCAATATTGCAGCTCTCTTTATTCTTAACACTCAATTTTATATACAAGGTTATGTTTATCAGAATTGTGTAATACAGCTTTAGAATTGTAGACAAAATCTAAATAATTATATTATCTCATTATTACCCAAAGATCGCAACATAAAAATGTAATATTTATGATCTGTTTGATTAGCATTGCTTTCTGTCATTTGAGTCATGTAAACTGTGTAAGCATTCTAAATTTTTCTGTTAAAAAGTTTTGTTTGATTACTTTCATATTTATTTATTATATAAGTAACTGTGTTATTCTAAATTTATTGATTTTGAAATCTACTATTGTATGTCATACTTACTCAATTGTTTCTAGGGACCTAAACTTTAGGATGAAACATTTAGTTTTATGTTAATTTAAATTTGTAAAAAATTTCTGACTTTGTCAGTATACTATAACTCTAGTAAAATTATCTTCTTAATTTACTTTTACAGTAGGCTGGGAGGCAGTAGCATGCAAAAATTTTGACAGTGTTAGCATAGTTCTGGAACAGTATGTCTGGACATAGTGACAACTGTCCTCTTAATCTTGATATCCTGCCCTGATGATGGCAGCTAAGACTTTGTGCATTAGATGTGTTATTCATCCCTCTCTTAGAATCATATTTTTTAGCAACCCAAGTATAACTTGCATTCTGGTTCCATTACTGAAACCAATTTGTTTCTCTTTTGATACTTGTTCTATTCTGGATTGGAGACATCTTTTTATTCATTCTGTGCTACTTAATTTACATATTTTCATGTGTGACCTGGGCTTTGACATTGTTGCAAGAGTTATAATAAAAAAGGGAATGCAAATTAATATTTTCTATTTAAATTTTAAGGATTTGTTATGACTTGATATTTATTTTACAGAACTGTAAATATATGTTTAGAATCTATGTTATGTACATAAAAGGTACTTTTTACAAATTATGAAACATTATATTTACATCCCTTTTTAATTATTCATTAATGAGAATCTGATTCACAAAATTATACACAGGTTAATAATATATAGTTGTGTAGTTGGTTACATTGCATAATTCTTCAAAGTTTAGACACTAGTAACTGATCTGATGCAACCCTACATTCTAACCTATTCTGCACAAGCCTTTTCATTTCTACATAACTACTTCATCTTACACCCTGCTTAGCGTATTCCATCCTTGACCACCCGATTCTTTTATTACCCCACACAATTCCCTCTAATGCTAATTTTACAAGACTCTCATGCGTCAAAACATGTTCTATTAATCTATCCTTTCTCTTGGTTCTAAGTCCTCCATCTTATACTCTCTTCTCTTATTCTGCTTAGAACTTCCTGGTTAGTTACTTTATCCACCCATCTGATTTTCAGCATTCATCTATAGTGCCACATTTCAAAGGCGTTAATTCTTTATTCTGCAAATCCATACGAACCTTTTTTATAATGACTTCCTAATATTCATACTTATATAAGCCCTAAGTAAATTCCTCTTTCTTTTTTTACAAAAGCCTCCCTTGCCTGTGCTATACTATTTATGTCTACTATACTTATACCATCCCTAGTTATTATGCTGCCCAATTAGCAGAATTCCTTAACTTCCTTCAAAATATCCCTTCCCAATCTAACACCCTTTGTTATCCCACTGTTTCCCATACTACATTCCTTCAGCTTTGTTTTCCCTCTATTAATCCAGGACCACATTCATGCTATTCATTATGTTTTCCAAGTCGTCTTCTGACCTCCCTAATACCACAATATCATCGGCAAACTATAGGCTTTTTATTTCTTCTCTTTGCATTTTGATTCTGTTTCCATATTCCTTTTTAACTTTCATTGCCTGTTATATTTATGTTAAGCAGCATGGGTGTCATGTAATATTATAATTAAATTTCACTATTTAAATTTTGAAGAATTAGTATTTGTAAAAAAAAAATTATACCCACTTTTTGAATGATTTTGGCCAGTTAAGAATACGTATTAATTTGTTGGCAATACATTTCTATACTTAAACTACAATTCATTATAACTTACGAGCTGTCAGGAAAAGCAGTATTGATAGGGGCCCTGATTGTGTAATTTATACAAGAAAGGAAAGTGATTTTACACTTGTACAGTTCTAATAAACATTAAGAATATTATATATACACTGAAAGTTCCCTGTCACTGTAAGATTTTTCTTACATTAGTGTTGTGCTCTTATAGTGTATTACTATTACCTGAAAAAAAAGGGAGGCTTGCATATCTGAAATTTAGTGTTTCTTCCCATTGGACATGGTGACACTGGACACATTAGCCAAAAATTCTGTCTCTTTTTCCTGTCCATATTATTTTAAATATGTAATTGCTTTCCAGCCAAGCAAGAAAGGTAAGTTAACTGTTGCTCACTGTCCCCCTCTCTCCTATCCAATTATATGTATAAATATGCATCAGGAAATGACATTGTCATGTTAAAACACTTAAAAATGAAAGGAAAGAAAGAAATTAGGTGACTTCACTGAGGTTTTTGAAACTCAGGCAAGTCACCTACTTTTCTATCTCTTTCCTTTCCTTATTAAGTACATATAGTCATAAAATGACGTTGTCAGGCTCATTAAAACAATTAATAAGGACAGGAAGAGAGAGAGAGAGAAAAATTTGGTGTCATGCCTGAAGTGTAAATCTGGCAAACACCATAATAAACATGTGGTTTTCTTAAATTTTTGCCCCCTTCATCAGAAGATTATTCTGAGTGATGGCCAACTGAAACATTCTGGTTCAACCCTACAGAACCCCACACCCACAAGAGGCAGTAAACCTTGTGATATGAACAGGTGTCACGTCTGCCCTATACTACCAGAATACCACCAAGAAATTAATGAAAACAAAACCATACAATCTACAGAATCAACTGTACATTCTGCCCAGTGTTTTACATTGACCAGACACAGAGACCTTCCCCAGAATGGATTGTCAAACACTGTAGCACACTCACTTTTAGAAACTTAATTTTTTATTGCTGCCTATGCTTAGGGCCATAACATTAACAAGTTTAACGAGTGCTGCACAATGACCTTCCTCAAAAAGCCCTACCACCTCATTCTTCAGAAGCTGAGCTCCAGCCATAGGAACTCTCATTCCAACATGTCTTGCAGTCAAGCCAAAACCCTGGACTCTTAAGTCCCTAACTAACCACCCATAGTTGGACAAGTACATGTGGACCCAGTTTAGTATGTGTTAATATGTGGATGTGTGTGTGCATCTCCTCAGCCTCCATCAATTCTTTGTCTCTACCCTGACCTTCATCGAGAGAGAGAGAGAGTTGGTGACCTGGCAGGGCCTATTGTTTACCACCAAAAGGCTACCCACATGGCAACTTTTACTGCTCAGTCAACGGCTGGCCATTATTCAGAATGTTCTTCATTATCTACTGATAATTCAAGAAAACCATGAATTCATCGTGTTGTTTGCCAGCTTTACACTTCAGGTAACCCAACTCCTTTCTATCACTATTTCTTACCCATACTAATTGTGTTAATTATTTTTGTCAAAAATATGACTACAAAGCCAAAGTGAAATAAATTGCATTGGATAAGAAAGGAAGACATAGAAGTCATTGACTTAAATTGATAATAGGCATCAACTGACAGTGAAGTACAAATTTGTGAATTTTGAGTCTAATTTTCCTTCTTCAGATAAGTGTCTGGAAATGTTGCCATTCAGACTTTGTCTCAAAAATTCACATTTTCATACTTCCACAAAACTTTACGCCTACTATCAAATTCATGTTAGTCGACGACATTTTTCTGTCCGTCTCTCTCCAATCCAATTTATTGTTTTTATTTTTTATCATATTTTTCTTTATATATACAAGTCAGAAAATGACATTGCAAGGTTAATTAAAACAATAAGGACAGGAAACTGGTGGCTTACCTGAAGTGTATAGATGGCAGACACCATATTGAGTGTCAAATTCTTGAAAAATATATAGACGCACTGCCCCCTTCCTCTGAAGATTAGGAAAACTTTCTCTCTCAATGAAGGATAGGGATGAGGCATATAACTGATGGAAGCTGGGGAGATGCACACATACACTCCCATGTATACATCCACATATTAACCAATACATTCTACATACATGAACATACTAACACACACAAACATACAACCAAATATAACAGCTTACAGTCATATCAACATACACATACAACCACATATCCAAGTTTTAACACATACATACTAAAATTGATGCACACGTGTTTGTGCAGATATGGTTGGCCAGTTTGTGGTGAGAGGGGGGAAGGTGAAGGTTACTGTCTATAGGATGTTGAGTCCCAGACTACATAAACTAACCTCTTTCCTCTGCCTGGCCTACACTGGACTGCAATCCAACCCTGACATTGAAAGCATGGTCCTCATCATACTACCCACCTGTCCAAAGGTTCCCTTTGGGCGTCCACCCATCCTCCGCAACATTCTGATCCAATCCTATAAACCCCACACTCAACAGTGACTGCAAACCTTGTGGTAGGAACAGATGTCATGTCTAACCTTCCAGAATCCTACCAATAACATAACCTACAAAATAAACTGCACACTCTGCCCAGTTGTCTACATTGGCCAAAGGGACCCCTTCCTGAATGGATTGTCTATCACTGCAGCACAGTTAAACTTTCTAACCTCCAATTCCCCACAGCTGCCAATGCCCAGATCCACAACATCAATAATTTCAACCAGAGCTTCACACTAAGCCCTATCCCCCCCCCCTCCCCCAAAATCTGAACTCCATCTATGGGAACTCTCCTTTCATCACATCCTGCAATCCAGGCAAAGCACTGGACCCCACATCCGATAGGCAGTAAACCTCCCTCCACAAACTGACCAACCATAACTGCATGAGTATGTATGTGTTTGATTCTTGATATGTGGTTGTATGTGGATGTGTGTGTGTTAACATGTAGGGGTGTATATGCATCTCACCAGCGACCAACAATTCTTTGCATCTTCCCTGACCTTCATTGAGAAAGTTGGCAGCCCCGTGAGGTCTATTTTTTACTAGCAAAAGATAGCCATGCAGCAATTTTGACTGCTCAGTGAATGGCTGGCTGTCACTTAGAATGTTTTCCTAATCTTCAGAGGAAGGAGGCAATGCATCTATATTTTTCAAGAATTTGACACTCTGCCATCTGTACACTTCAGGTAAGCCACTAGTTTTCTATCTCTCTTTCCTGTCCTTATTGTTCTATACATGGAGAGGATAGGCCAGAAAACAGCTGTTGACTTACCTTAAATTGGTAGGGGGTGTCGACTGGCAAAGTTGCATATAAACATAAATTTTCTAGAACCTAAGCTCTCTTCTTCAGTCCGTATGTCAGAATGGCTGCTCGGTGACTAATTCAAATTAAGGTGCATCATTTGTTAACAATAATCGACATTCAACAAAGTCAACAACTCTCTATATCTCTCAAGGATAGGTCACTGAAATGGGATAGTAGTGAAAGAGAAAATGAATATACAAATATTAAAAAAAAAATGTACAAGAGGTGGAAGGTAAAATGTGAAAAAGTGACTGTGAAAGGTAAAGACAGTACCTAGAGACACTGAGTATAGTTTGCCTGGACTGTAGGATGTGTTGGAAAGTGTGTTCTAAGAAATTAGGTTTAGCATCTGATTAACCTGGGGGTATGGTTTTCAAAGTTGTGATTGATTTGGTCATGAACAGTTCTAGGGAATTGGGTTTTATACTGTTTGACTATGCTGAAGTGATTAGTTATGTGTTCAGGAAGAGGCCAGGGTTCATAACTGATATAGAAAGGTGGACAGAGTTTGCAATTGATCTGGTAAATGTAGTAGGAGGACAGGAGTTAATTTTTTTCTTTGATTTTGGGGATTATGTTTTGAGGATTGTGGTAGGTTTAGGATAGGGCAGCCATGATACAAGACCAACATAGGGATCAAGTGGGACAGTGTGTGATTAGGGCTTACAAAGGTGAACAAGTATGTTTCAGAAGTTGGGAGAACACCTGGATGCAACCCTTGATAGAGGAATGGGAGACACTTAATAGCTTATCTGAAATTGAGGTCTCATTTTGCCATGACTGACAAGATAAAATTCTAATTTTAGGGTGTGTTAGTCTTATTCCTGACATAGTGTGTCCTATCAACTGCACTCTATAAAAGTTCTCATATGGACATGAAAGGGAGCGGTAATAAATTATCTGAAATCTGAGAATTGATTTTGCCATATAGGGCAGGAAGTAACATTTAAAATTTTTCATTGGTGAAGCTTTCTTCCTCATGTAAAGTGTGGTTCTATCTGCCTTTGATTTCAGGTAAGGTAAGCAATTAATTCTGTATCTCTCTTGCTTGTCAATATCAATTACATATGTATATATTTATGTTTGTGACTACCTGGGTGTACATAGATATGTTTATATATTTCAGCATACCTCAAAAAAATATTTGATGCACTTTTAAGCTAATGTTCCTTTAATGTGAATAGGGGAAAATACCGTGGTGATAAGACAGCTTTAGCATCAGAAGCTCAGAAACATAGTGTTTAAGCCATATGAAATGAGGCACATCAAATGCTGTCTATATTCAACCACTACAGGAATGTGGGTGTTGAGTAGTAGCAAAAATAAAAGCTTGAAATGAATGTTTCCAATGCTTTCAGGCTAATTTGGGCTGTCCTAAATGAAATGTAAGGTCAGCTTAAGATAAGCCAAAATGACTGTAGAATCGGTTGGCAACATGTAGAATCACATAGAAATGTGTTGGGAACATGAAAAATTAAAAGCATGTGTATTTAAGGGAAGAAACTAACTTAGTGTCAGAGCATTTCCTTCCATAAATATGTCAAAGTAAAGTAATTTATAAAAAAAATACTTTTATTTTTTATATTGTACTTCACCCTTTAAAACCTGTAAATATTTTTTATGATATAATGTTCAGTATATACCATTCATTGTCTGGTCTAAGTGAAGATTGGGATAAGTAAACATATATGAGCTATGGCATATTATCACAATGAATTATGTATATAACAATATATTTTCTCAAAGTATTTCATTACCCCAGTAAACACATTATAATACTTAAATAGCTATTTGATGGTTAAGTATCCTAAAAGTAAACTTACAAGGCTTGTGTTTGAGACTTCATATCATCTCTCTAATTATACTGCACTTGAATATTCTAATGTATAAAAATGGAAATTCATGGATTTGGGGCAATTACAACCACACTTTATACATGATACTGGGGCAGATAGAAGAGAGTGACATTTTCAAACTATACAAAATTTATGTCAAATCAATAGTTATTGGGATTGCTCACTCTAATTATGCTACTCTAAGTGTGTCTATATTCAGTCCATGGAATGAGAAAGCCCTAGTGGGAAAGTAGAAGGGGTTGTCATAAAAATAATGTTAAAAGAATTGAGTTGTGTAGGTAATCCAGGTCATAGAAATTGTTGAGCTTAATTCTGTCATTTATCTTGGAGTAGATAGATGTGACAAAATAAATGCAAAAATGGTGTTGAATCCAATGTCCAAATAGTCTGGGATTGTTGTTGAACTAGCATTCAAGTTGGACAATGAGATTCCTTATGCTAGATAAGTTGAAGGTGTATTTTCGTAAGTACTAATTTTGTTTCGCCGGGGGGGGGGGGGGGTAAACTTTTACAATTCTCTAATAATGTGAGATGAGCAGTCACTTCCAATGCTGGGCCACTCATGTGGTCAGCCTAAGTCAGTCTGTGTGGCAGGAAGGAAAATGAACTTGTAAATATTGGGAATCACTTGAGATTAGTTAAGTTTTGGGTCTAGTATGAATAAATACCAAGCAATGCTGAGCTCTCAGTTACTATTGTATTAAATACACAAATATCTATAAGAAAACTAATTGGAAAAAATCTTTCATTTTGACATTTCAAAGAATGTAAACTCCTTCAATTATTTGTACATTGTTTCCGTGTTGCACATTAAAGTGTAAATTAATTTATTCTCAATCATTTTTAAATAAATTTTTTTTATTACCATTCATGTTTTTCTGCCAGATATATTTGGAAATTGAAATTTCAAATAAATACAGAATTTGCATGAATAGGAGATTGAAAAATCTTGGTTAAACATAATGACTAAAAGTGAAAAATAAATGACGAGTAGAATCAAGCTTCATTTAATTGAAACTCAAAATTTTATTATTATATCATAAAAACATTTTTGAAGTAAGTTAATTTGAATTGGTTTGGTAGTAATTATGTTTGAATAAGAATAACTTTGGAGAAGCTTTTACAAAAGTTCACATAGTAAAATTGATGTAGACAGATTGTCATAGAATCATTTTGAGCATTGTTTTACATGACCAATACCATTATATTTGCTTTATGTACCTATGGCATTATTACTTAAGTTTAAGTAATTCAATTAAATATTTATTGAGCATTGAAAGTGTTGAAAACCTAAAAACTGAATGAGAACAGTAGTTATCTTATTTCTCAAGAAACAGTATTTATTTTTTTTACAAAATCTTCAATTTATGTCATGTCTTTTCTATCTTTTGGTTTCCAATTTTTTCCTGTAGTATCATTTACTAATTCATCTTTGAACAATGCCCCCAAAAAATACACAAATTATTGAAAGTTTGATTGTAAGTTTGTCTACTTGCATATTTAGACATTATTTGTTTACCTTATTAGAAAATTGAATTTTCCTATTCATAAAATCATTATTACCCAATTAGTTAAACTGCATTGTGGAAAGACATTATAATGAGTTTAATTAAATTTGATCGAAAGCATATATCTTAGAGATTAATGTTGATAAATATGAATCTATCTTGATCAGCTTTATTGAGTAGAATATTTTACTTTTGTTTGTAAAATTAATTTTTCTGTTGTTTTCATTAAATTATTACAAATTGGCATTTCTATTTTTGAACCCCAAAAAAATGATTACAAGACTCGCCAATTAAATTTTTTATATTGATAAGAACTCTTAAAAATCAATAAAAATAATTTCTTTATCTGTTTGATGCAATAATAATTTTTATTAATTTATGTAAGTTTTTCAAATTCATTACAATACTTTAGGGAATGCTTGTTACAATAACGTTGAATATCAAGTTTTATGAAGAGAGTAATAAACTAATACATTTGTTTTCAGGATGAAGATTTAATGAATGATCCATTTGCTGATGAGGAAAATGCGTCTGGGAATCAAAAAGAGCTTCCTGATTCCCAATGCAATCTTCTTGAAATGAGTGGAAAATGTGAGCCTAAGAGAGATGTGGATGATCGATTAAACCCAGATACTTGGTCTCAGAGTCGACGGTACATCATGCTTTGCCTCTTATTTATTACTACACAATCCTTTTGATTACATTAATATGTTTAGAACTACTATTTCTTCATATGAAACAAAATATGAAAGAAGAGCTTAATATCGGATCACTTTGATGCAAACCTAAATGCATTGATTCTTATATTAATTATTGAAAATATTATTTGAGAAAATACTTCGATTTTAGAAACTCAATTTACTGATATAATTTTGTTATTTATCACTTGTCAGTAAATTGTAATTTAAAAGCTTAGTTTTTATGTTTTAAGGATGTTAATATGAAACTGTCGCAAGAATTGGCGACCTAAGAAAGTTATGGTATCAAAATAGATGAGGGCAAACATGAACTCATTATTTGGTAGCAATTTTAACATGAAATTTTCTAAGCTTATTACAATTCTTGCCTTCTACTAATTCACTCAAACTACTTGCCTTTGGAAGTATTCTTGGTTTCATCAGATTTTTGAAACTTGTACATATAAGTTAATGTAAAATTTATAATTCAATTAAATATCAAAATGTCTAATTTTTTAGAAAAAAATTAAACATAAACAGTGAAACAATTACATAATGTTGACATTTCTTCTACTATTTTGGGACTTCATCAGGTAATACATAGAGCGCTAAATAAAGTTCTTCATGATGTTTAAGTTTTGTAAGTATGCATTCCAATAAATGCAGGGTCTGCCAAAAAATGTATTCACACTTCAACACTTTGACTACAGATAATATTTAACATTCTATTACAGTGCTGACTGAATAATGGTTCATAAAATGAAGCAGGACCAAATACTTCATTCGGAGCAATGGGTGTTGCTGAAGATGCCGGAAAACTCTGATCAGAGTAGTCAGCAGTCAACCTGTTAAAGAACAATGACTGTATTATGTATTTGTTGTACATTTAAATAATAATCACACATGTACTGCATTCAATTAATCACATGGTTAGGTTAGATGTTCAAATGTTGGTTTGATTTTCTCAGGTCCCCAAAAGAAAAAGTCGAATAAGGGTTTTGTTTGGCATCTGTGAAGGGAACTTAATTAGCCCCTACAGACTGTCCTTTAGGTAGCTGACATGGTTAGATGGTAGTTTGTACCATTAGCATGCATACTCTTGGTAAAACTGATTTGTCCCGGTACACTTTTCCGGTGATGGTAGGATCAAATAGAGAAGGTTCTATTAAGCTCCTGGGTTACAGTCCATGCATGAATCTCTGCTAGATTGACGCCTTATCCATATAAACATGTCATTTTACTTGTGCCCTGTAGGCACAGGGCACTGTGATTCAGTCTTTGTTTAAATTTAAACAGATTATACTATTTAGATCACAAATTGTTCACTTTAAGTTACTGTTTGTAGAATTGCATTCAATGATCAGGATCATCATCATTAATCATGTGCAGTAAATTGTAGGATGTAAATTATCCATTTGACAACTTAAAGATTCATGAGAGCTGGTGAAGCAGGACTTGCAGTTGTACATGATCTTCCTCAAACTCTATAATTCATTTATTCGTTCTACCTCACTAACACTGCATGTCTACAGCATTATCAAACCTGACAAACCACTTCAGAATGCATTTTCACTCCTTGAACTTCAAACAAGCTCCAACAATCACTTTCCGACTATTGTGCTCAACATCCATCAACATCTGGTGAGTAAACTCATTAGTCAAATCAATTCACAATACCTTGGTAGACGAGTATACAAGGAGTGTATACACTTTTTGGCACACCCTGTACAAATGGAGTTATATATATATATATATATATATATATATATCTGTTGAGAAGTTGAATAAATAATATATATATACACTCGCTAATGAAAGGTTTGCCTCGTGACAAAGTCAAAACATTGGATGATTAGATAGAAAGTAAGAACAGAAATTGAGGGACAAAGTTGGGAAATTCACTTTAAATCTAATGCTATATATATATATATATATATATATATATATATATATATATATATAACAATTAATGGGGAAAGGACAGAGAGATAGAAAGAAGATGACTTACCTGAGGTTCATAGATGGTAGACACCTTGTGAGGTTAGCCGATCACTGGAAATGTCTTCCTAACTTTCTGATGAAGGGGGTGGTGCCTCCGAAAATTCAAGTACTCTAAACCTCACAAGGTGTCTACCATCTATGAACCTCAGATAAGTCACCTTCTTTCTATCTCTCTGTCCTTTCCCCATTAATTATATATATATATGATCAATCATTGAATTATATGTTACATTTTGTGTGATTCTTTTTTGTGGATAAATAAATAATTTTCCAACACATTAATGTCAAGCTGTGCCTGCGACTTCATTTTCATGAGACTTTGATGAATAGCACTTTTATTTTGCCCTAAAAGTAATGAAATAACAGGTACAGAAAGTTGAATTTATTCAATTTGGCAATCACTCCTGACTTCATTCATGTAAAATTTGAAATGCACTCACCTAAACAGGGAAACACTCTTATCTGTTTTAAAGAACTTTTCTGAAATAAATAAATAAATAAGTCTTGCCATAATAATAGAACAGTAAAATCATAAAAAAAGATGGTATAATTTATTTATGTATTTCATACCTGAGTAAAATCAAAAAAGATGGTATCATTTATGCATATATTTCATACCTGACTATAAATATAAATAATTTTTTTGTATATAAATAGTTTTTACATTTTTTTAGTTTATACTTTTTATGGTAATGGCCATGATTCATATAAGAGCAGCACCAAAACAGGTTAAATGAAACTAAGGTATCAGCCTCAGAGAATTTTCTACTTCAGTCAGCTTTGGCGCAGCATGTTGGTCATATCTGCTAGATGGCAGTAATTTGCATGTTACAAAAATTTGTATACATATCTTCTGAACCCTGAAATATATTGAAATGGATAAGATACACAACTTTAAGTTTGACTTCCAGTTTGAATCCCCAAAATTTTTGATCTGTTTTGGAGATTATTGAAGACACTTTCAGATAGACAGAAATTCTAAAAGTCATTTATGAGTAGGCATAGTATAAAGAGCAATTTTCACTTATATTTTGGCATTTATTTTGAAATCACAGACAGACACTTCATTGGTATTTATTGGTGCCATTTACTTCATTGTCTCAGCCAGTATTTAAGTTTCTTTTCAAATCTATTAAACAATTATAATTCAAAATTTTTTATTGCATTTCAGGTTTGATCTTTCAAGTTCTCCCAGGAGAGGTAGTTGGGATGGTGATGATTTGCCCTATCCTGGAAGGCGGTGGCCTTCTCGAGGCCCTCCTCCCTTATCATCTTCCCTGGATTGTATTGGTCAGAGGCTGAAGTCTGATAGTGGATGGTCTAGTGCTAACAACTGGAAAGATTTTGACAATTGTAGAGGTGGAGATAATTGGAAGATGAGTGATTCCTGGAAAGGGGGAGATAAATGGGATAGTAATCCCAACCGTACAGGAAGTGATAGTTGGATGGGTGATGCTAGGAAACCCAGTGAAAGATGGAATGATACAGACATTAGAAAAGATGACAAATGGATGGATGAAGCTGATAGATGGAATGATGGAAGTGACAGACAGAGGGATGATGGTGAAAATTGGAAAGATTATGATGATAGGCAGAAAAATGATGGGGAAAATTGGAGAGACAGTGACAGGTGGAGAGATAATGAGAGGTGGAGAGAGAGTGATAGTTGGAAAGGTGGTGAAGGATGGAAATCTGGTGAAAATTGGAAAGGGGATTCTTTTAAACCTTCTGATGACTGGAAAAACAGCGATAGAAACTGGAGACGCTTAGAGGCTTGGAAAGGAGGCCAGAAGGTAGAATCTCAACCAGTAAACAAAAGTTGGGAACTAGAAACTAGTAAGAGAGATTGGAAGAGGGATTTTAACCTTGAACCTGCAACCGTGGTTGACTACAGACATAGGCCTGTTGGGCCAACAATACCAGCTACAGGTATTTGCTTCTCACTAAACTGTAATAATTTAAATTGTAAATAACATAATTTAATATAATAGTATATCAGACTGTAAAGGAATTTCTAAAATGGTACATAGCTAAGGTCTGAGCTTCAATCCGTAATGGATGCTCCAAACTCTTCCATTCCTCTTCTCTATCCATCCTACTTTGAAAACCTAATATATATATACTGAAAATGTTCAGTTAGCTGTACTCGATGCTGTGGCAGAATGGTAGATGCACCTCACGGCTCTAGTAGCAGTTACACTGCTGATTTCATGTATTCAGATTCAAGTCCTGGCTGTATAGAATATTTTCAGTCTTTCTTTCTTCTTCCATTCCTTTCTTCACTTAACATATGTATAGATGGCAGGCACCATGTAGGGTTTGAAATTCTTGAACTTTCTGAGGCACTGCCCCCTTCATCAAAAGATTAGGAAAACATTTCCAGTTATGGCCAGCCATTGACATAGCATTGGGGTGAGTTAACCTATTCTGCCGCCATGTCAAACATAACTTTCACTGAATAAATTCAGCCTTTTTTATAATTAGGTTTTAGATGGGATGGGTAAAGAAGAGCTCAAAATTTGTAGACATACACATACCAAGTTTACACACATCAAGGTTTTAGCACATATACATATTCCAATGGGAATACATGTGCTCGTGCTATTGCAGGCATTTGGTGGGCGGGGGCAAGGTGAAGGTAACTGTCTATAGGATATTGAATACAGGACTTTGTTTGGACTGTAATACATATTGAAATGAAAGTTCCCATAGATGGAGTTCAGCTTCTGAAGAATTGGGAGGTATTGGATGTTAAGCTGTCTCAAGTGAAACATATGCGAGCTCCACTAACAACTTTTCCTGACAATGTTTGGCCATGAACTACTAATTCTCCTCATTGCTAATGCTTTTGCAACAATTGTGGCAAGTGCCATGTTCCACTTATAAAATGTTTCCTTTAGCCCACTTGTTTTACCAACTAGGACCTAAAATCTTGTTTGAATATACATTATGGTATTAGTCATCAATTACCTCTTGTAGTTCAAAAAATACTTGTGATAAAAGTGTATTTTTTAATATAATACTGACTAATAATATCAGTTTGCAAATATTTAATTTGTTGTTTAATAGATGAATAAAACATTTCTGCTTTGCATTATTAATATAATATTTGAATTTAAAAATTGTGTATACATTGAAAGAAAGTTTTGTTGTTAATGTAATGTATTCGACAATAAGATTTATCTTAGAATATTTAAACTGTTTATTAAAACTGATTTTACTATTGTATTAATACAAATTCTTCTGTACTCAAAATGATTCACTTTTATGTGTAATGGAATGCATGTCACTGAATAATTATTTGCATGTTGCTTTATTCATTCCATTATTATTTATGTTTTGCATTCAAAATAACTTAAATTTTAACTTATTTTTCCTCTTGGTTAAATACTGTTTTAAATGGATAAAATTCACCCTCTCATATGAATATTGCATTTGTTTTGTATTTCAACAGCTAATATTTTTATCTTTCTTCAGACATGTTGAAGACTGGGGCACAATCTTTTCCTGAACCAGTTCAGACATTTGATTATGCTCATGGGTCAAGGAGGACTGTTGCTTCCGATAATCAAAGCCCAGGTAGAATTATTAGTTTATTATTATATTTATTCGAAATTAAACTTTACTGAATTATTTGGTATGTGCTTCAATAATTGGTTTTACTGACACTAGCAAAAATGTGCACTATTGATACCTCAGAGGACAATAGTGCTAAGTCTTATTTTGACTCGATACAAGGGTTTTGTGTTCAGAAGCCCTACCAAATGCATAAAGGTGCTATAAGATGTTACAAACTACTTATATGAAATTACAGTTGTATAATATATGTTAAGTTTTGTGTGTATTTTCACTGTAAGGTATTTGTTCAAACTGATGTTGGGGGCTAGCCAAAGTACATCAATAATTGAAAGTCCTTTTTGTGGTTAATTAAAGCAATTAATAAGGACAGGAAAGAGAGATAGAAAGTTGGTGACTTACCTGAGGTTTATAGATGGCAGGCACCATGTAGGGTTTGATGTTCTTAAATTTCAGAGACACCTCCCCCTTCATCAGAATGTTAGGAAGACATTTCCAGTGATTGGTTAGCCGATGACTGAGCAGATAGAATTTGCTGCGTGGCTACCTTAGCCGATACACAAGCCAATTTTTGGGGTAAAACCTGCATGCCCGGACTTTTTGTTAGTGGGGGGAGGCGGGTGACCCTAGCGGACAGCAGACCACCCATAGAGGCCTTGATTGACCATTACTTGCCCCACTCACAGACGGTCCCTGACCCAGTCACTTCTCGCCCTGAGTTCCTTGACGAAGCTTGCGCCAGTTTTTATCAACTAGTCACATATTTAATTTTTCTGTGTGTAATTAATTTGTGTTTATGGTGGTTAAGAGTGGAAAAAATACAGCTTTTAAAAAAGAAAGTTGACAGAAATTAATTAATACGTATAAAGAAAGGTCTTCATTATGGAAATTAAATGACTAATTTTATACAAATAAAACCTTAAAGATAAAAAATATCAAGAAGTTCTAGATTTATTTCTGGATGAATACCCAGCAAATAATATTAATTTAATATTATCAGTATCTTAGATACAAATAAAAGTTCAGATGGCATACCATCTATTTTATAAATAAATATAAATATTTGTTCTCTTACATTTTACATAAAATTTTCAATAACTCATTATAAGAACGATCTTATCCGCTGAAATGAAAAAAGCTTTTGCTACATTAGTATTCAAATCTGGTGAAAAAACAATGTCATTAATTATAGATACATTTCTGAATTGAGCACTTTCCTAAATTATTGGAATATATTGTAACTAATATTATTAAAGCATTCATTATTCATAAACTATCAATAAATATAATTAAAATATTTGGATCACCTTTAACCATTACAATATTATATTTATGATTAACTAAACCTATCTTCATGAATGGCTCAATAATTTCGTCAACATATACTACAATTTATATGAAGAGAATAAAAACAATTCAGCATACATTTTTTGGAATAATCTCTTATAGATTGGAGTTGCTTGAACCGTTTATTGATCATGTCTATATTAATTTATCCACCTTTAGTATCAGAACGGTTTTATATATCTTAAGTTTATCTTTAAATTGATCAATAATGAAATAAATTGTAGGGAATTGATTGATGAGCTATATTATAGCGTTCCTGTTCGATACTCCAAACTGAGACAGACGTTTAATATTAAATCCTTTGTATACAACTATACAGCTAACAAGCCTATAACAAGAATATGCATTTGTATATTGTGTATAAGGTCTGTTTTACATTATACTTTGACAAATTAAATTGACTTGTGATAATGGCAACCCTGTACTGCAATGCTGCAGCAATGTTAAACGTTATTTGTAAATTTTTTAAATTGAACGAATGTCATTTGGAAAAAAATCGTAAGGTCCTAGTTACCGAATGGAAGAGAAGAAGGTGAAGGCTTCAGAAAGGGGTTGATGATATTTACGAGCCGATCATATGGTGATAAATATAATTTACCTACCGGTACCCAATGAAATTTTACATACTATTATAATATCACATTTTACAAGTACTTTAATTCGGTATATTTTACTAGGGACCAAGATCTCGCGCCCTCTCCCCAGCATTCTAATTGGGAAGATTGCGAGACCTTGTCTCTCAGATCAGTAAGGAAAGTCATAATTAGAAATTCTCCCACTTTGTTCGCGTTTCCTTTCCGGAAGTATTAACGCACTTGATGTACATTCCGCCGGCACTTGCCACGATCTTTTTGCTGTCGTCCTTTGCATATATATGTTAAAAATGTATATTGACTATATACAATACACTCAACACTATTTTTATAATATACCTAAATTAAATTTATGAAACAATATTAACCTTGACTTGAGCAGAAAACAACACTGAAAACCGTGGCCCTTGTAGCATGCACGAAAGTCCTGGCTAGCGGATAAATCCGTCGTTCTCGTCCGCTGACGCGGCCTGTACGTGAGAGGGCGAGGTCCTTGGAGGATAACCGTGACTGTGGCCTGTCAAGAAAATCCGCTCGTGTATGGCTGGTAGGGTCCTCGTGCGTCCGGGTAATACCTCTTAGTGTTCTGCACGTTGGAAATTCTTCGCCTTCATTCATAAATGCCGTGTTATTTGGTGCTTTGATTTTTCAAAACAAAATTGCCAAAATCGTCCGTTTGCGGTGGCATTTAGCGTCTAGGTTGGTAATGTTTTTTCGCTCTTCGCGTTAAGATCCACGCGGACGCACAATTACTTAGGTACATATATATGGTACGTCGTAGATCCTGATTTGTCGGCATGCGCTGTCCCGTCGGGGCGCTATTCCTCCTGCGTGTCGGGCTTGTTCGATATCCACCCCTTCGATGTGGGTCGTCGGCATATGCTCTACGTTCTTGGGCATGCAGTTTTTCGACTTTCCCAGGTCGTTGAACTACGGCGTCGTTCCGTCGCGGAATATATACATCGTTTTTTACAACGCAGTGTCGTGGCGAATTTGGGCCGCGATTTTACGTTCCGCGATTTAGATTTGTAGACCTCCGTCTCGACCTAGTCGCGTCTTCCCGTCCTCGGGGCGCTTACACGATCCGGGACTACCGTGATTGCGTTAAACTTCGGGCTGGTTTTGACCGAGTCCAGCCACGGTTCGTAATTCCCGAGTAGTGAAAAGAATCTCTGTAGCGTGAGGTTCTCTACACTCTTCAACAAGTTTTGAATTGTGAACCGGAAAGTGTCGGATCAGGATTCCGATTATCTCTTTGTCCGCCATAGACGGGTGGTACATTTCGAAGTTTGACGTTGTCACGCATACTGCCTGTGTTCTGTGTTCTGACAATCTTCAGCTTCCACTCTATTTACCTATTTCGTCCCCAATATCTCTCCAAGAACGCGGTTCTAAACTCGGCCATATTTCGGGGAGCCGGTATCATGGGTTTCCCACCACGCTCTAGTATTATTCTCGAGAAGGCTGCACACCACTTGGATCCGACGATCCTCCGACATCGTGTGTATTGTAAAATATGTATCTAGTAGCTTGATAAACCCACACGAGTTCTCTTCGTCAGTGCCTTGGAATTTTACGGTGGATGGAGCGAGTATTGTCGGAGCTGCGTATATTGGGATCTGTGCCGCGTTTACCACGGAGTTACGGATGTCGCGGATTTCGTCCTCTACCGGTTTCCGGTGTTGTGACATTTCTGTGAGCAACTGCTCCCTCTCGTGGGTAGGTACCCCTCGAACGCCGGACTTCAACCGATCTATCTCTGAGGCCTGTGATCGGATTTCCACTTCTAGCGATTATACGGTTTCCTTTGTGTTTATTTTATGCATTTTGTATTGCGTTTTCGATGCCGATCAGTCGACTAAAGCACAGACATATATTCTATGGTCTTGTAAATTTTCCCGTGTCTGCTCGTTAACTTTTCAACTAGACTGAAATTTTGCATTTTGTGACTATTTGCTCCTGAATTTTGGTTTTTTGCGACTTTTAATTTTGCCTGGATTCCCGAATTTTGGGATTCAAGTTTTGCCATTAGTATATGAAACATTGACATTGTATCCGGTTGAGAGTTCATGTTTAATTCTTCTAGATACTTGGCGCAGTTCAGACCTTCATGGTTGTAGGGACCGTGACGATAAATTACGGACTACATCAAGAGATTGGAGTCGTTCTGAAGGGAGGTGGGAGCGTGGACGAGAAAATGAAGGTAACTTTTCTCTTTGGTAGATAATAAGTTTATAAATTACAAATAAAAGTTTCTTCTCAGCTATTGTGTAAAGGTATGATTCCTTATTAGAATTAATAATGGTCAGCCCACGATTTCTAAACTTCATCAAACTAAAGTGAAAAACAGGAATTTGTTTTGAAAAATTTAAATATTTCCATAGCCACTAATTATAACAATTTCTCTCTTTTATATTCCATTGTGATAATAGAATATACATATATACACTCAATTCACAATGATAGGAAAGAGGGAAAGAAAGGTGGTGGCTTAACTAGTGGTCAAAGTCACCATTGTGGGTTGTGAAATTTTATTTGTCAAATTTTCGCATGCAAACTGGCTCTTCATTAGAAAAGGAGGAAACTTGTTCCAAGTGGCTGGCAGCTGTGAACAGTGCAGTATAAGCTATGACTAGTAAACAATAGGCCTCATAAGCCCTCCAACTTTCTCTCAAGGAAGGACAGTTCTTTTGCAAGGATTTGATGGGAGCTGGAGACAAACACAAAACAACGTAACATACTTATCTATATATATGTACGCACAAACTCATACCTGAGCAGGCATACATACACACGTATCCTCAACTAACATACAAAGCTAATACTAACACATACTGATTTAAACAAGATCACATATGTGTTCATTGTCAGTATGGAAGATGGGGTTGTTTGATAATGTTTAGTCTAGGGCTTTCTCTGCAAGACATGTTGGAAGGAGCGTTCTCACAAATGGAGTTCAGTTTCTGAAGAATCAGGGGGTTGGGCTTTCAGGAACTTCAGTATGGAGCACTGATTGAAATTGTCAGAATTTTCTGTTTTCAAAATACTGTGCTATGGTGGTTGGCTATCTGGCCAAAATAAAAGGCTGGGCATTCTGTAGTTAGGAAGACATTTCCAGTGATTGGCTAGCCGATGACTGAGCAGCCAAAATTTGCTGCGCTGCTAGCTTAGGTCGTAAACAATTGACCCCACCAGGTCACCAACTTTCTCTCTCAATGAGGGTCTGGGAAGAGGCAAGGACTTGATGGGGATTGGGGAGATGCATACTAACACCCCCATCTTGACACACACTCATTCAAATGACATTGTCAGGTTAATAAAATAAATAACAAGGAAAAGAAAGAGAGATAGAAAGTAGGTGACTTACCTGAGATTCACATGTCGTATGCACCTTGTAAGGTTTGGAGTTCTTTAAATGTCCAAAGGCACCACTGCCTTCATCAGAAAGTCAGGAAGACACTTCCAGTGATCAGCTAAGGGCTGGGCAGACAAAATATTTATTGCACTATTTCAGAAAGTTATGAAGACATTTCCAGTGATCGGCTATCTGATGACTAAGCAGACAAAATTAGCGAATTATGTGAGTAATTGAACAACGAAACACAAGGGAACGCACCTACAACCAGCAACATAAATTGTGAGAGGCAAGGAGATTCACACAAAACAAGCACCCCAAAAGGAACAGAAAACTACCATGTCCACGTTATTGTTCGTGGGTAATGCTTACCATAGTTACTACTTATCAGTAAACGATTAAATGAATGTCTCCGTATTCTTTCAATGGCAGCGCAATATGCAAAATAATTTCCATAAATAATGAATTCAAATCAATGGTATTTGACATTTGAAAACCATGGATTCCTATAAAAGTTGGTTTCCCATTGAAGATTTTGACAATTCACTTCTCCACCTCTGGGAGTGGGGGTTGGTGGACAGATATGGAGTCATTAAGTAGCATTTCTAAGAATATCAAACACATTTATGTTCTTTCTGATCTGGTGCCTATTTCTTGAGTTATCCCTGTTTTTCAACTGTGTTTTACCCAATTTAAATTTTGTCGATTACAACGTCATCTGCGACCGAATTGAATCGTGGATCAAATTGGAGTATTTTTTTTCTGGAGGATCTGAATCTGCATTGAAAAAAATGGGGATTCCCATTTAACTTTTTTAAGTCATCCCTCCCCAACCCCAGAGGGTGGGGTGGGGGGGTCAAGTTTTGTATCATTAGATGTCCCCCTTTGAGATGAACATTTTTCATTCACACTTTTTTTGATCTGATGTGTGGTTCTTGAGATATTTGAATACCATCCAGATAAACTGAACACCCTGTATATATGCATCAGGAAATGACATTGTCGGGTTAATTAAAACAATAATTAAGGACAGGAAAGAGAGATAGAAAGCTCGAAACTTATGTGAGGTTCACAGATGGCAGGCACCATGTAGGGTTTGAAGTTATTAAATTTTCGGAGGCACCGCCCCCTTCATCAGAAGGTTAGGAAAACATTCCAAGTGATATTAGACATTGGTTACAAGTTTTCTTAAATTTTTACTGAATCCTGTGGAAGAGCAGCTTGAATGCCCTTAGGCGAATATCACAGAGTTTATGAAAACTGAAAAACTATATGGAATTGAATTTTTAACTCTTCAGCGCCCATCAATTTGATAAATCAAACAAAATTACCAGTTTATAAATTGCATTGCTTGCTTTTTAAAGCTGAAAAAAGGATGTTTTGAATATCCATTACTTTCCCTCACATTTTCATTTATTGTGAATTTTCTTCCATTCTTAAATTACAATCATTCAAGAATTTTTTTTCAATAGTTAATTAATACTGTCCATTTCCAATTTGTAATATTGATTTATAAATTAACAGATTTTTCAAAACATGATAATCGATGGGACCAGGACATCAGAAGCAGCCGTGGAGATGTGCTAAGTTTAAAAAGTGATAGGTTGGGTCATCGGATCGAAGATGAGAGGTACGTAATTGTAGCAATGGTGTTGTCTGAAAGTGATATTAGAATACAGGTAAGATTAAGCAAATTGATAATATTCAAATGTTAAATTCATTAAGTGTTTATTAAATGCATTAGATGGTAATTTTTCACTTGTGTAAATGTTGTCTTTGTAAAATAGTAGCCTGTAACCTGTTGTCATTAAATAGGAAATAAAACTCTGTGAAAGGCAATTGTAAGTTATTTAGTGATGCAAGATTTTACTTGATTCCCCTAAGATTTTTATCACGTAATTGGTTAAAATATTATCTATGAATAAACAAAATACAATTAGTACAGCAAAATGTGTAATATCAGTCTTAATAATTATGAAGTGTATGGATGTGTATATTTATTTATTCCACCACATGAGCTATGAATTTTAATGGCGTCAATGTAATTTCAATTGCCCATTTCCCCAAAATAGGTAACCTTTTCATTGAGCTAAATGCTATTTCCAGTTTTCAAAGATCACATTTTCTCAGGAATTTTATCATCATTAGCTCATAAATACACATAGTAAGTGTTTTTTTTAAAAAAAATATTTAGTCACTAGTAGTTGCTTTTGCATTATTATTTGTGTTAATGTTACACGAATAACCTAAGATTGGTGGTCAAAGCACCATGGATGTTACATTTATATTCATTTTTATGTTGTTCGTTGAACATTTCCTTCCTGAATAGAGCCTTCACTTATACGGTAAGTCTTTATTGACTTGTGAGACTAATTAGTCCAATTGGATGTTAATGTTAGCAGATAAATATGTTGAGGTTTGAGAGAGTTGCAGGTATGAGCAGCTATTAGGAATAGTGTGTTTCAAGTTTCATAGTGCATTCAGGCAGAGTTTATTTGGTTGATGTGGAATGCAGGACAACACCTGGAATTTATCTTATAAATTACGTATGATGATAGGTTATGTTCTTTTGAGCAATTCTTGCAAGTAATTTTCATAAAGGGGTACAGTGAATGATACCAATCTGTATAAAATAAAACTCAAATCTTCTTGGAGCAAGCTGAATTTTACTTGGACTATTAAATGTGTTACATTGATGAAGGAATAATTATATAATTCTTTGTTCTGTTAGAATTTTCAGAAATTGTTTTCTTTCAATGTTATTTACTAAATATGTTGAACATTGGTTCAATCATTAATAAACCTCAATATGTTAAAATACATTATTATTTTACTAATATATATATATATATATATATATATATATATATATATATATATATATATGCGTGCAACATAACAAAATATTCATTTTATAATTAAGCTTCTGCCAAACTTCAACATCCAACTGAATGAAGACCTAAATGCTGGTAATATTCTTGAAAGAAATTTAAATAACAAACAGAACATGTTATATCTCTGATAAGCACTAGGTAATGCAGGTCTCGGTATACTTATCAACACCAGATGAAACCCACAATCATGGAAGGAACATCATTCTTCTAAGTATTATTTTTAAGTTATTTGTGTAAATTGGTCATTAGATCATCAAAACTACCTTAACTTGAACATATTGTTCTGCAATGTTAACATAAAACTAACGTTTATAGATTTAAAGTATATTTAAGAACATTAATTTTTTAATTATCATATCAAGATAAATTACTTCAATAAAAACTATATGCCTGGGGTTAGTGAAAGTAGATTACTTAAAACAGATTTTTCTGTGCCACACAGGTAAGATTTTGTTTTAGGTCATAATACATTAAATCTTTGCATGAAGGAAAAAATGCTGTTATATTTTTGAGTTGCTTGCCTTGCAGTAGTAAGTGTTCACTTCACACATTGAGAAACAGTGGAGAACGCTGGACCCGTAGCCGAGATAGGGGAGAAACAAGAGAGCGAAGAGGGTCTTCAAATACTCACAGAGAAAGTAGGTGAGTTGTCTTGTATTGTTATTGATTGTTCTCCAGGTTTTGGGATTTCATCATCTTCAAATGAATGAAAGGTATACTGTATTAGTTAATAGTTAAATGACACTTTTATAACATCAGTACTTATTATTTCCTTATTAATTAATCATCACATTTGAAAATGTTTGAATATTTTTTAGAGGAAGTAGTTGTAAAACTAAGGTTTTTCATGTAGCCTATGATGATTATAATTATTATTAAATAACTTCTGAAAGATTCATTTTATTTGCTTACTTTCAAAAACTCCATCAATTATTGCATGAAATTCTATGTACAGTTACAGACATAATGTTTATATCAAGTTTTATGTATTAAATTGAAGTATAACTTGGTCAAACCATCAAACCTTTAGATGAAAATATTGAATTTAGCTTTTAATGTTATTCTGTTCTTTTACTTAAATGAATCTTTGCTTTAAGCACCTTTAATTTATAAATGAATTAAATTCTTAATTTTCATTTTAATATAGTGTTTAGTTTTTAATTATATAATTTTAAAACTATTACTTTATTTTGTTGTTCTTTTTTTAAAGGCTGTGTTTATGAAAATCAATTTTTTAAATAAATGTGCCAGGAAACATCACATAGATATACCATTGAGATATTTAAATAGAAAACTTTCTTTCTTAAAAATGTTAATTCTATACATATAGGAAATCGTCATCTCCCAAGAAGGATTTAACACACTATCCACCACCACCAGATGCCCCGCCACCTCCTACCCTTTCAGCACCACCTCCACCAGAAGTTAGTGTGAGAACTGTATCGGTGGAAGATTTGTTGAGTAACCCTGGGCGTAATAATAGACCCAGTAGGTTGGTGGTGATATTGAGAGGTCCACCTGGATCTGGGAAAACTTTTGTCACAAAACTTATAAAGGTTTGTAAATGAACTTATGCATTTCAACAATAATTGTGTAGAAAACTGATATGTTAACATATCATTTATATGTAAGCAACTAAAGGAAGGGTCGAGGCTTTGATGAGTGTCAGTATGAAACATAGGCTAAAATAGTGTGTGTTGTGGTTTGGGCATGAGATGCTATTAGGAATTAGGTTTTAACTGTTTGTGGTTGATTAGCAATGTGTTCAGGTAAAGGTCACATTGTTTGGTCAATATAGAAAGCTGGACACAGTCTTCAATCTTCGGTCTTTAATCTGGTAAATTTACAATAAATAAAAGGTCAACATTAAATATGTTGTTGTTGTATTCAGCCCTACGACTCGTCTGATGCAACCCTCCATGCAACCTATTTTGCACAAGCCCGCATAACTAGCACAACCCACATCCTCCCTAATCTTTTTAGTGTATTCCATCCTTCACTTCCCTCCTCTGTTCTTACCCCACACACTTCCCTCTAATGCTAATTTTACAAGACCCTCCTGTCTTAAAACTTGGCCCATTCCCATTAATCTATCCCTTCTTTTAGTCAACGTCCTCCATATTTTTCGCTTTTCCCCTATTTTGTTTAGAACTAGCTCGTTTGTGATTCTATTCACTCATCTGATTTTCAGCATTTGCGTGTAGCACCACATTTTAAAGGCTTCTATTCTTTTCCTTTCCCATCTCCTATCGTCCATGTTTCGCACCCATATAATGCCACACTCCATACAAATATTTTTAGCAACAATTTCCTAATATTCACACTTATATCAGAAAACTTGTTGTAACCTGGTAAAATGATGTGGGAAGAAAGGCAGTTAATGTTTTCTTTGATATAGGAGGTTGCTATTTGTGAAGGATTCAGGAGTCCTTGAGAAATAGGACTTGCATGATACCTGTTCCTACTGTCACCTGGCTGTAGTGGGTGAGTGTGAGATTGGGGTCTACTAGGGTAGCAGATTTTTGGAGGGTATCTTGGCTTAGGTGGTGAGTATTTTGGGAAGATGGAGAATGTAGTTGAGCGTTTTAAATTTTTTATAATGATGAAAGGTGGGTTTGGGTAGGTGGACTGTGGGTAGGGCATGGAATATTTGTTTCTGGAAGAGGTTACTGTACATTTGATGTTGAAGGAGATCTGCAGAGTATTTTGTATTTATGAGAGTGGGCACATTAGTCAAGCAACTGTTAGTTCCTGTAATGAATAGGCAAAATATACCATTAATAAGATACAGAACTGCTGTCCAAAGTAAAAAGGCAGTAAGTAAAAGTTTTTAACTTTTGAAAATATTTCATACATAAATGTATTATAATTAATTTATAAAAGCAAATTCATATTTCTTGGTACAGATAAAACCATTTTCAAAGAGGTAGGGGATTTATGTAAATATCAAAGCTCAGAGAAACTTTATCCCTTGATTTCTCAAAAGCATTTTTCTAGATTTACTGCCTTTCTCCTTGGATGGCGGAGAAGCTCTATTAATTTTAGCAATTTGTGACACATGAAAACTTTTGCCATCTTAAGTATTTATTTGATTTGTGCAATATTTTGAACTGGAAAAAGGTTGTGAGAACTGTGTGACTGATGACTTATAATTTTATCGTAGTACATGATGTTATGTTGCCTAATTACATATGCACCTTATTTTGTCTACTGGTATAGTTAATACAACTTTGATGATTAATTTTTATGTATTTAGGACAAAGAAGTTGAAATGGGAGGTTCTGCTCCTAGAATCTTGTGTTTAGATGATTATTTTATGGTTGAAAGTGAAAAAGAAGACAAAGATCCTGAAACTGGCCGTAAAATTCTTTCAAAGGTAAATTCTTGACATATTGACTGATCCTAATTTCTTAGATACAAAATTTTAATTGTTTTAATATCATAAGTAACATATCAGGTTTACAAAAATAATTACAGGTGCAAATTATTTTAAGAAAACAAGATGTAACAATTTGGAAAAAAAGGGAGTTATAAATGTTATTATTTAACTGTATCGTTATGTGAATCAAGAGTGACTTAAGTTGTTTTAATTTTTTTCTGATAAGTTCTGTCAGTATTTTTTGGTAAATATATAATGTACCATTTATTGTAAATTAGCTTACAAGTGAGTATACTAACATTACTCAGGAAAGATGCTTATCTTGTTACACAGAGAAACTACAAGGTCACAGGGATGGTATAGTAAATCCCAGATATCAGGTTAAACCCTCAAGGCTACATTCATTCATTTAGTCTTGTTATGATAACATTTTGAGTTTTAAGTGAGTTTGAGAATCATGTGTTGTTACAGACTGTTCTAAATTCAGTGAATTTATTAAATATGATGTGTTTTTGGTGATACTATAAAATTTGTTGAGTTGTTGGATTTTGCCTACTTTTGTCTTTATTTAATTTACACATTATATCTCTAAATTTAAACATCTGTAAAAATCTCCTCTACAGGAGGAATTCTGAAGAAGATATGAATATGTAAATGTTGTTACTTTCTAAATTAAATAAACCAAGTGTCTGTAAAAGGTCATAAGTGGCATTATTACTATTTTTGACTATCTGGGTGTCCGACAATGGCTAGGAAGTTATTTACATTAGCCTGCTACAGTATTTATTCACCAGTTATCTCTTTGTCAACATTAGAGTAAGCATCGCATTTTAAAAATTTACCTTTTTATGATCCTGAATTTCATCATCACCACCTAGATGACTTTGCTTCTTAATTGAGTCGACTTTGTTTCTTAATTGAGTCAAGAAATCTTCTGGTATCTTGAATAAGCACAGTAACTTTAAAAAGTATGACAAAAATGTACAATATCAGGAGAGACACTATCAATATCACTAACAGAGAAAAATATTTAATCATGGCACATACTTAAAAAATACACTGTAAAGGTCAATTATATTTACCTCTTCGGTGTGATTACTGTGAAATAATGAGTACATGTACAAAAAATAAATTTGATTGTGTGCAGCCACATCTTTATATAATCAATATACTCTGTGACTTGCAAAATATTTTGCAGGATTATTCACTAATTAAAAAGTATAATCACTTAAATAAAATGTTAGTTAATCATTATTTCATGCTTAACAGCAACTTAATTATTTCATTTGACATAAGCATAGAATCTATTTGCAAGTTCTATGTGTGTGTAGGATAGTACCTTTTTTGGCCTGAAAAGGGGAAGGGAAGAAATGAACCTAAATATTCAAAGAATCAACATAAAACTTCTCTTGTATGATCAGCGCTAAACACAATAATTTTAGGGTAATCATATGAATGGTATAGGAACACCTAAGGGCAAACCTTATAACTTGCATTTTGTTTTGGCATGGCAATTCAGTGGATTTACAAATATTTTATTAAAATCTTCTGTACCCTGCAAATTTAAAATTCCTGTTTTAATCCCAAAAATTTTCATTGAAATCTGTTTAGCCAGTTTGATGCCTATTTGAGACAAACTTCCTGATGGATGACAAACACTTCCATTTTATTTATTGGTATATTAAACACAGTTATGATGCAGACTCAAAATGTTTCACAAGTAGTTCCAAGTAATTGGTTATTCAATATTTAATTTTTTACATATCAACATTAATTATTTTATTGACAAGAAATAAATAAATACAATATTATTTTTATATATCTTAAGTTCTCAAGTGGACATATTAAAATTAAAATGTAACAAATAAAATAATTCTTTTACATTGACTAAAACAGAAGTGGAGTGACTGTAAGTTGCATCCAATTGTTAGTGACTGCTCAGACACACAGGCAGACTTGCTGCAGAGAAGGAAGTGATGCATGCAATTGAATTTCATTTGTTTTCTTCTAATTCTGTTGTGAATTTAATTTTGGAATTTCTAGAATTTATTGAAAGGTTTAGTATGGTGTAAGTCATAAGTCTAATTACAAAACATATATAAATTTAATATAAGAATTTGTTATACATATTATTGAATAAAAAATGGTTACTTAAATTTTGAAAGTAGTTCCCGGTGTTGCAGAGTTTGGCGACTCCTGTACTATAATTCTTTAGTAAACAATGAGTTCACAATGCAAGATATCCATTCCATTGCCAGATTATAAGATTTTAAAAATATATTATTTATTGTGTCAGTTCATTGTTAAATATTTTACTGTTAATGTTACTCCATTTTTCCTTTTTTTCATTATGAGACACAATATTTTTATTATTTGTTTTATTTTATTGTACCCCAAGTTAACATATTAATTTATTAAAGTTTTTTTCTGGTGAATTATAATGACCACAACCTGGTTCAAAACTCAATATCAATTTATGTATACATTTTAATTTGTTATGGCTGAGTATTATGAATGGTTTCTTTTTTATTTGATATTTTGTTTTGATAATTCAAACATATTTTTGTCATATTTTATATTCTCTTGTACCTCCTTTTGTTTATAGAATAGCTTCCTTTATTAAAAAGAAATTAAAACTAATAATTAGCTTATAATGTCAAGGTTTGTGAATGTGACAATCCACAAAATCATTATTGTCCAGATATTTTTTTCTTTTGTCAATTTCATTAATCTGTTTCCTTTTTATCATTTTCTTTGCATTTTCTGATAATGAAACATTAAAACAAATAGTTATTAAAATTTGTTTTTCAATATATTTTTATTGCATTATTTGAAGTTTAAAAATTAACCAAGAAATATATGTAAGCTAGTATGAAATTAAAAAATATTTTAAATAATATTCTTGCTTTAGGTAATGGAATATGAGTATGAAGCAGGCATGGACAAACATTACCGAAATTCTCTCCTCAAAGCATTCCGCAAGACAGTAAATGATGGATACTTTCCTTTTATCATTGTTGATTGTATTAATGACAAAGTAAAACATTTTGAGGAAATGTGGAGCTATGCCAAGCAGAAAGGTTTTCAGGTATATAATGTGTAAATCATTTTCACTTTTATGTTTACATAATTCTTAACTATTATCAGGTTTTATGATGTCTTTGAAAAGAAAACCAAGTCTGGGAAGACAGAGAAAAGAATCCAACATTTTGAACAAGGATTTGATTTACCACATAGGACTCATTACTTTTTTAGATTGTGAATTTGCATAATATTGCTTTCGCGTAAAAGGATTTGCTTTTGCTCCCCTTGTCTTATTGCATTATATTTTGTGGCTACTCCTCAGCAAAAGAAAAATATTTATAATCCAAGAAAAGTGTCATTAGAATGTTTGGCCAAGTCAATTCAAGAACAAAAAAATTAGACATTCTTACCCTTTTCGGTCAGTACATTCTTTGTGATTAACAATAAAAATAGATACACTACTAACACAGATGAGCACAGAATTAACACCAGAAATAAAAACAACCTTCGTATAGAATGTAAGAGACTAACAATAATGCAAAAATCTGTATACTATAATGGAACAACACTGTTCAACAAGCTTCACCCACTCATTAAACAGCTCCGAAATGAAACTAACAAATTTAATATTGAACTAACCAATTCCTTATATAGCCCCTCCTATTCTGTGAAGAAATTTGTGAAACTATGTAATTAATGTTGTAAAACTAGATATAAGGTTATCCTAATAATGTAATAAATTCATGTAAAACTATTTCACTCGTTCTATATCCTCGAAGTATTGCTTAACTGAAAGATCCACAGAATATAACTTGTATGTTATGTTCTGTCCAGAACACTTAGTCACAAGACAGTTTTGTTGATATGAATGTTTTCTGCCTCAGCTTCCCCACTTGTCTAATATAATCTTAATAATTCTGATTCCATTTTGGAGAAAGTAAAATTTATGTTTAAAGTCCTATATATGTAATTTCAGTTTTCTATATCATATTTGAATTAGAGGTTTTATGCTCAATGACCTTGATTGAAGTCATATTGGTGAAATAAACGTATGTTGACCAAATGTCACACTTATTGTTACTGAACAAACAATATTGGTTTCAATCTTACATGGCTATTTTCACCCTGAACTCAATAAATTTAGAGGAAATTGTATTGCTTCAGTCAGATGTGACTTAATGTTCAAATTCTTTGATTTGTATTTGTATTCAAGCAGATAAACTGCGCTTTTCCTTCAAAGCGTTGGAGTCTTAATTATTTTCTCTTATAATTCATTCATAAGTACAGTGAAATGTAATTTGTTACAATGCAATTTATTACAAAATTTGAAGTCAGAAAAATTATGCAATTTATGAATACATTACTGCTATAATATTTTTTAATTTTGTGTCATAGCTACACAATAATTTATTTTTGGCCTAAATTTGTACATGTTTTATTTTCATTGAAGGTGTATATTTGTGAAATGGACATAGATGCAAGTGTTTGCTCAAAACGCAACATCCATAACCGATCTGAGAAAGACATTAATGACATTATTAAAAACTGGGAAGAAACACCAAAACACTATTTGCGGCTTGATGTGCGTTCATTGCTTCAAGCTGAGGCTATAACAGAGGTTAGTTTCAAATTGCTGATTTTATTTCTCCAAAAATTAATAAATTGAATTTATTATATTTAATACTTCCTCCAATAACTCAATCACAATTCAAAGACTGCTACGGTTGCTATGTTCTTTTTTAAATGTGTTAGAGATCATTTTTACTTTTACCTCACTCAACTTTACTGACTTGGACATCCATATATTTTATAATAAGTTCTGATAAAACGTAGCTCAGCTGCTGTCTACCCTTTTCATATCCAAATAGTCAGTTTGACATGTTATAATATGTACAATTATATATATATATATATATATATATATATATATATATATATATATATATATATACAATATATACAATTAATGGGTAAAGGACAGAGAGATAGAAAGAAGGTGACTTACCTGAGGCTCATAGATGCTAGACACCTTGTGAGATTAAGAGTACTTGAATTTTCGGAGGCACCGCCCCCTTCATCAGAAAGTTAGGAAGACATTTCCAGTGATTGGCCAGCCGACGACTGAGCAGCCAAAATTTGCTGCGCTGCTAACTTAGGTCGTAAACAATTGACCCCACCAGGTCACCAACTTTCTCAATAAGGGTCTGGGAAGAGGCAATGACTTGATGGGGGTTGTGGAGATGCATACTAACACCCCCATCTTGACACACATTCATTCAAACACATCCATCCTCAAAGGTGTCAATATTTAAGTATTGACACAAACTCTTATACATACATACAACCATCATTCAAACAAATAGCAAGGTATACACACACACAGTATGCACACAGAAGGTTTTATTGCATATACAAATTCCAATGATCTCGTGCTTTGTGGGGGGGGGGGGGGGTTGTAGGGAGAGTTATAGGATGTTGAGTCTAGGGCTTTGTCTGTACTGTAGGACATGCTGAAATGAAAGTTCCCACAGATGGAGTTCAGCTTCTGATGAGTCGGGAGGTAGGGCTTTGAGGGAGGTCAGTGTGAAGCACTGGTTGAAGTTGTTTGTGTTGTGACTATGGGCATGGGCGGCTATGGGAAATTGGGTTTTGTGGAGTTTTACTGTACTGCGGTGGTTGGAACACACTCATTTAAATGACATTGTCAGGTTAATTAAAATAATTAACAAGGACAGGAAAGAGAAATAGAAAGTTGGTGACTTACCTGAGGTTCACAGATGGCAGGCACCTTGTAAGGTTTGTAGTTCTTTAACTTTATCTACATTTGAAAGTTAGGGAGACATTTTCAGTGAACTGCTCCCCTGAGGGCTAGGCTGTAGGGGAAGGAATGTTTGGTGTGTTCATGTTGGCAGCAGGAAAAGCAGAGGTACTGTTGGGGCCTGCCATCTGTACACTTCAGGTAAGCACCAGTTTTCTGTATTTCTTTCCTGTCCTTATAAATTATATATATTGTAACATGTAAAGTTACAGCCCAAACAAAATCTATACGAGTAGGATTGTAGCTTGCGAGTTGCGACCTGTAGGGCAAGTTTCACGGCATTACAGGGACAGGCATTGTTAATGGGGGAGATGTATTGTCGTGTGGCTGACGAGAGCAGAAGCGTCCAGGGCAGTCCTGGCCTTTTAGATGGAGGTACTGTGGTCTGTGAATCCTTGCGGCCATGTGATAATCAACGGCTATCAAATCAATCGCAGATTTAGATGGTGATATGCTGGGAAGTATTTAAAGTCTTCGTTAAGTGGTTTCAGTGACCGCTACGTGGAGAGGTGTGTGGATGTGTGTAAAGAAGCAGAGTACAGTGTTTTTGGAGAATTGTGTATGTACAGATTAAATGAAGTAGTAGTAAGAAGATAGGTTCCACAGGTTGGTTGCAAACAAATATATTTTGTGTAATATTTTGGTTTTTGGTCATTTTGTCGAGTTTAAAATGGAGGAAATTCAGGAATTTTGCTACAGCTGAAAGTGTAGTTGAGAAGGCAAAGGACTCCATGCTCAAGTAATTATTCATGTTATTTAATAATAAATTTGATGAGCAGAAGGAAGATTTTAATGATAAGGCAATAGTATTAAGGAAATGCTGTTAGATTTGAAGTCTGATTTAGGCAGAAGGATTGAGTTGCAAAGTCTGAGGTGTGAGGAATTTTATCATAGGTTAAATAAACAAGGTAATGGCAGGTATATGTGATGAGTAGAAATGTTAGGGGAGAAAATTGATGCAATGTGTAATAAAATGGGTGAATCGTGTAACTGTCATGACTATGATCAGCTGATTGAGAAGCACATGTATGAAGGTGTAGATAAGAAGGAAGAACGTGTAAATATTAGTGTCAAGCAGAGAAAAAATAGGTAAAATTAAAAATGGGGGTAGATTTTAGGGTTAATGTAGTATGTAGTGATTTGAAGCTAGCTAAGCACTCATGTGCTAAGAGTACTAAAGTGAATGTAAAGGTAAAGGATACAGAATTAATAATGAAACCTTTCTGTAAGCAAAATTGTGCTCATTGCGGTAAATGGTGAAATAGAAAGAAAATACCACAAACGGCACAGAGGAGAAAATGTGTGGGAGGAAATTTAAAGTGAAAGAAATAACAAATTGTCAAATGTGGGTGTAAAGTTAAGAAAGTTGAAGTGGATGTTAGTCATAATGTTGAAACGGAAGTAGGGTTTTAAAATTAATTAATGTATCTGTGAATAAGTTTAAGGAAAAAATCTAAATGTGTAGAGAGCATCAGATGAAAGCTGATAAATGTGAACGCACTGAATAAGCAAGTTAAGGGACAGCAAGAATAGCTGCTCATATTTGTAAACAAAGATGAAGTAATGAAGTGTTTTACTAATAGATTGAAGAAAAACTCCCGAAAATATATAAGACAAAATTACGTGGAAAAAAAATTTGTTGTAAAAATAAGTAAAATTTAATGATTAGTAGAAAATTTGTTTCCATTTCTCAAAAATATGCATCCTATGATAAAAACAGAGTAGGAAGAGATTTGTATGTGTTAAGGAATTGTGGTAATTGTGGATTTTCATGGAATCCAGGTGGAAAAAGTGAATGCGATATTCTATTAATGTAAAAATTAAATATATGAAACATTAGAAGCAGCTGATGGACAAATAATTTATGTAATAACATTCTAATTAGTTATAATAAACAGGTGTTCCGTTGAAAATATGTGATATGCTTCTAATCATGATTATGTCAGAAACAGATGATTAGAAAAAAAGTATCAAAGTATTTTGGATCTTGAGAGCGAACAGCTGGGGTGACAGCAAACAGCTGATTGTAAATAATTTGTTTGCTTTGAAGTTATATGATTGTAATTAGATTTAAAGGTTGGTTTGTGATGTATTTGTAATAATTTAAATTGTGTAATGTCAGAGTGATCCAGACAGAATGCAGCTGATTCATAAAATCAGCTGACTGTCAATGGAGGAAATTTCAGATGGAAAAATGATGTGCATTTAGTTTAAGAAAATCTCCAGAACAGTTGATGTAATTGAAAAATGTCACATTAGTTAATTGATTAAATTGTATTTTTACTAGAAGAATTGAATGTAAGTAGTTTATAAATGAATTTTTGTAATTTTCATCAGAAAGTTAGAAATACATTTCTAGTGATCGGCTAGGCGACGACTGAACAGCCAAAATTTGGTACACTGCTAGCTTATATGCACATTCTATGGCACAATTGCACTTTACAAGAAACCATAATAGAAAATTGCAACCGAGCATTTAGTAATAATTATGAGAAGGTTCACTGTCCAGCTTAAACGAGAGGACGACAGTTAATACTGTGACTTCAATGCTTCGTTTAATCAAATTTTCACCACTCTGTTTAAATCAAATTGCAGGTTTTCACCTTTTTATATTATTATGTTGAATTGGTCTGTTGACGTTGACTTGTATTAGCTCAGTGGTAGGTTGCTCGCCAAGAAAATGGGAGGTCCAGGGTCTGGTCGACATTTTTCCAGTCTTGTCTTTGTTCCAAATTAGCTATGTACTTCAATTGTAGCATTTCGACTTCCTGTGGCTTAAAATGATAAGATTTTAGCATATTTTAATTCAAATTATATTGATATTTCTGTTTGTATTTTACATTGGTTCATATGTTTTAATTAATAGTTGTTCCAGTGAATGTGTTGTGTTTGCTTAATAGATTTAAAATCTTTGAATTTTTCATTAAGCAATTAAATTGTAATTACTGGGGTGTATATTTCAAATTCTCCTCAACAATTAAACAGATTTTATAGACTATGTTACTGGCTACAAAAGTAGTAACCTACAGACTTGTTAATTTTTTAGGTTGAGATGGAAGATACAACAGTAGATATTGATGATCTATCTAAACAAGTGCTAGAGAAAAATAATGCTAATGATAGTGAAACCAAGAATTCAGATCAGGCAAATGAAGATGAACCAGAAAACAAAGATGTTGATGAGGTAAGAAAAGGGCACTCAAGTTCTACTTGATAAGGTAACAGTATTGCATATTTTCTTAAACATAACCGAAGTGAAGTGCTGTCAATTTTGTCAAGGTAAGACAATTGGTGATGGATTAGCCAGGTGTTAAAACTAGACCGAGTGTCCTTTATTTGTCTAAGTTGTGGAAATTTTAATTCAAATGTGTAATTAAGAAAAACACTGACTTTATACTTGAACATTTAATTTTGCTGCTGTTCTCTTATGAATTCCTATTTGTACATGCCTATTTTCTTCTATGTAACAAAATAGCGTTCATTGTGAAATGTGTTCAATAATATAGCTAATATACCATTAGAAAATGCTGTGGAATTTACTTCAGCTATAAATTCCTATTATCTTACTGTGTTATGAATGTTTGGTTTGGTTCAAACATAAGTTCTAGTGGTAGTATATTTTTCATTTGTTTTTATTCCAGATTTTTACTTGATTTTATTTAAAGAATTGGATTTGTCATAGAAAATTAAACAATTATATGTACATAAAATTTTATCATCTCAATGTAGATACTGCCTCTTGATAGATTATTATATTTGAAAGAAGCTCCAAAAAGTCAGAATTTTATAACCACATATATATGTTATCTTCTTTCTATCTCTCTGTCCTTTCTCCATTAATTGTTTTAATAAACATGACAATGTCGTTTCCTGACTCATCAGTCAGGAAATGGCATTGTCATGTTCATTTAAACAATTAATAAGGAAAGGAAAAAAAGAGAGTGAAAGTAGGTGTCATCTGAGGTTCACAGATGGTACACACCTTGTAAGGTTTGGAGTTCTTTAAATTTTCAAAGGTACCGCCCCCTTCATCAGAAAGTCAGGAAGCCACTTCCAGTGACTGGCTAGCTGATGATTGGAAATGTCATCCTAACTTTCTGATAAAAGATTGCCTCTGAAAATTCAAGAACTCCAAACCTAATGAGGTGTCTGCCATATTAGTTAGAACCTCAGGTAAGTCACCTACTTTCTATCTCTCTTTCCTTTCCTTATTAATTATATATATATATATATATATATATATATATATATATAAAAGAAAGGCTGATTTCGTGTACCCAGGTTCGAGTCTCAGCCACATCGAATTTTTTCAGTCTTTCATCCTTCTTCCATTCCCTTCTACACTTAACACATGTATTTCCTTGTACATGATTCCATGCAATACATATAATTCAAAGAACGAATTTCCTACCTTTCTCCCAAATATTTCTATCTTTCTTTCTATCCAATTATCCAATGTGTGACTTCGTCACTTATCCAATATATAGTTTATATATATAGGTGATATAAAATCAATATGAAATGGAAAGAAAGGTAACATCTTTGTCCGGAAGCATTTTTTTAGTAGAAACAATTGTAACAATCATTCTTAATAAATTGAAATTGAGTAATGAAAAATTTGTAACCTATGAGCATTGAGTTAACAAATTCATTTATGAATGAAAATAGTGCAAAATGTAATAATGTGTAAAGCTGTTTTTAAAATTTATAGAAAAGTGAATATTGTGAGACTTACTGAGATAATATCAAACATTATGTAAGAAGACTTTATATTATACATTGTAAGAAATTCTAAAGGTAATTATTAACTTTTTTATCCTCTGAAAAATGCGATGCTGGTATTACTAATGATATGTAATGAAGTGAATTGGCTAATGTAAATTAAACTTCATACTACTACAATGAGATCTGTAAATGACATGTGTTGAAGTAATTTGTATATTATTTGCACCACTGAAACTCATTACCTTCAAATTACTAATTGGCTTTCTAGATCCTGATTATATCAGTTTGTAAGACTGATATGGGACTTTTGCAAAAAGCAGTTACAACTTGCAATACAGCTTTCTTCAGATGTTCTTTATACTATAGAAGATTTTGTGCAATTCAACATTACACAATTTCTACATTTTTCAATATCTGATCTCTTACTATTATTTTACTAGTATCAAATCCACACTATCATATGGTTTCTTCAGTTTGATGGAAACTTCTCATTAATTGACAGGCCAGAGCCATCTAGAACAAGAGATGTGTAATCTAATCTTTTCTCTTGAAGAAGGTGGCTGATACCTCCGTAAATTTGAAGAACTTCATCCTGTCCTACAGATTTGATATCGGAAGACAAGTATTGATTTCTGTACATGTTTTACAATAGCAATGCCTGAATTGATACTTAAAGTACTACCTTCACAAGTATTCAAAGTAAATTACATATAACAAACAAATGTTACAATAATATAATTCCCATTTGTCTTCACTTAGGATTTAGAAAATAATCTTTCACTTGTAACTGATGTTGCAGAAATAATATAACATTGTCTTGCTATTTGTCTAAGGCAAGGATATATTTGTGGCATATCTTCCAAAAACAGAACAGGATCTGTGAGCGGAGACTGGTTCCCTAAAATATAAAGTGAGCTAGTTCTCAATTGTTTTACCTATATTTTTATCTGTGTGGGCCAGGTCTTTGTAATGGGTTTCAGAAAATAAGTGCTTATCCACCAAAATTTCCCTCACATTCTTCACTGGAGTTTTCTTAGTGTTTTTATTGACATTCTTATTATGCATTGTGCATTGGTTTACACTTTCAAATCTTTGAAATTGATTGTTCTGAATCTTGGATTGAGAATGCATACAAATGCCACTAAGTGTGATCGTTCTTCTTGACCAAAATAAATATAACATTTTTAAAATATATATAACCTCATTGTCATTCCTACTTAATATTATGAATTTTGTTTTTCCAATATTCATCAAAGGAATGACTTAGTTTGAAGACACATAATTAAAGGATTACACTAGACTTTTTTTTAGTGTAGTGTAATCTTGGTTGGTGTTTATACTTTTATAATAGAATGGCTTTACCATGGATGATAAAGCTATTATTATCTTTCAACATACATACAACATACATTTGAGTAGCATTGTAAATATTTTTATAAAAAGAATTTCCAAGTAATTTTAATATATTCAAAGCATTATTGCTAATCGCTTGATTACACTTAAAAACATCCACAATTGCCTTTTGAGGTTCCATCCTGGCATAATAATCACATTTGAAAAATTATGAAAGAAAATCATAGCCCATATTCATTATATTTAAGTCCAAAACATTTGATGAAAATTCATGTGTATTTCTCTGGAGCATGTCCTCACAGTACACAGAATGTAAATTAAACTATGTAATTTTAATTGGAGGTTTTTACACCCCTACAAGATGACTGAGTTATAATAAAACATATTGTTGACATCAATAACAAACACATCCTTCACAACCGTTTTAAATTCTTTTTATTTATATATAAAAACTATTATCTTACAGATTAGGCCAATAACAATATAGTATATACAATATAAAAAAAACATGAAAATAAAATATGGTATATAATTAACATTGTTGCGTGAGGGTAGGTTAATCTGTTTGATTAACCTACTTTAGCCGAACAGGTTAGGTTTAATTGTATCTGAGGGGCATGTGATGTGGGTGTGTGAGGATTTACAAGTAGTGAACTGATTTTTGGAGGATTAATGAGGATGTGGTCTACGGGCATGATGGTAGAGTGGGTTAGGATGTGCCTGAATGATTAGGGGGAAGGATGAGATCAATTAGGAGTTTTCTTTTGATGCGATGGAAGCGTGGAGGTGGAGGAGGATTGTTATGAAATTGCTGGATCGAGACAGGTGGTTTCTGTTTTTGTAGGGATTAATGAATTGTTTAGATAGAGGTGAATTTGGGGAGGAGGGTTTTTTGCTAGTGTGAATGGGATGGTTATTGATTTGGTGGGGTTAATACTGATTCATCATTGTTTGGACCATTGTTCTAGGTTGTCGAGCGCTGATTGGAGTGGTTGGAAATCGAGGTGAGAGAGGAGGTTTCATAGGAGATGGCTATGTCGCCTGCGAAAAAGATTATGCTAGTGTTAGGATGTTGTGGGATATCATGGGAGATGATGTTGTATAGGAAGGGGGTAATGACACTTCCTTGGGGGACGCCCGCTGCGATTGAGTGAGGTTGGGAGAGGTGGTTATTTATTTTAACAGAGAAGGTTCTGTTTGAAAGGTAGTTTAGGAGTATTTTGTAGTGGGTATCTTTAATTTTGGATAGTAGGGAAGGGTGGTGGATTTTATCAATCGCTTTTTCGGTGTCAATAAAGGTTGTGATAAGGGATTTGTGATGTTCATAGTTGTTTATGAGGTTGGAGAGACGGTATATTTGATGGGGATAGGAATCTTTTGGGTGAAAACCATATTGAGTGTCGGGAATCAGAGAGGAGAGTTGATTAATTAGCAGTAGTTTTTCGAACAATTTGGAAGGAGACTTATTCACAACCATTTATACAACATTCTTTACCTGTTGATTATAGTATAGCTCTGTAATTATTGAAGTAAGTCATCACCATTTTTTCTGACTTCACCATCAAAAATACTAATATTCCATAGATCCTTTAGAAATTTAGCTTCAAGGATGTGGAATGAGTCAGGGTGTACATCTATTCCATTAATAATGTGTGTTAACTATTAACAATCAGTTGATTATGATTATTAATATTTTATAACATAAAATTATGAATAGCTCATGCTTGCTATTTACAGCCCTATAAGAGGGTAATACATTATGCAGCAACATACTAAGAGGATTATGATTAATAGCTCATGTTGACTACTTACATTATAACTGATTTGTATTTCTTAGATTATTTTAAAAATTCTTTTACTGAAAAGAATATAATAGAAGTGGCTAAGGAGAAATGAAGTTAATTCGGCTTTAAATTGACTTTGGATATTGGATAAGAGTTTAATTATTTGTGCCGCACAGTCTGTTAATGATGAAGATCCCAGAATAATGTACACATTTCTGTGCAATTGACAATGCCAACAACTCCATTTTTCATGCAGACACCCATTTCATACTATCTCCTATAGCTGAACTCTATATTAACTGTATTTAATTTTTTTAGAATATTCTAATAAATGTATGTTCTTACCTACAAGCCTATCAGTCGGAAAGTCTGCCTACAACACATTTAAATTTACACAAGATCAGACTGAAATTAAAGTAATTGAAATGCACACATTTTAAAAATTCAACAATAGTATTTCTTTGTTGCTGGAATTTGTTGAAATCTTTGTGCTATCTGAGGAGTATTCCCATTCAGTTATGTGGTTGATAGGAACTTAAGGATACCGAAATACACACATTTAAACATTCATCAATAATATTTGTTCACTGCTACAAATGTTAACACCTTAGTTTTTCTCAAGTTATGTCATATGGTTGATAGTTTCGGTGTATAGGATTAATTACAGCCAAAACTGACACTTTTCCCTGTGATCTTATTATCAGAATAATTTTGTTTATTTTTTTAATTGTCTGCTTATTTATTAATTAATTAGTATATGATATAAATATTGTACATTTTTTTTGTATGAAAGTGATCAGGAGTTTTAGTGTTTTTTTTTCCTTTTGCTCATTTTTTACACCTTACTACTAATATCAATTGCCACAGAGATAGCTTACCTTAGTCAAGAAATTCACTTTAAGAAAAAAAACTTTCACTTAAAATTTTGCTCCTTTGGATTAATGAAAGGGCAAAATTATTATTTGTCTGAAATATTATATGTAACTGCAGCCATAATTGTGTGAGTATCCTTTGCAACAATATGTGCATTAAGTTATTCTTCCAGTCTCCACAAAAACTAATTGGAAAGCCCATCTATTCTGTAAATTCCTTAAATTTGGACACCATTTTTTTCTTCAAATATTTGAGTTGTTCAGAAAGTTCTTTGGCTGACAGATAATTATAGGAGGTACAAAAGACCATATTTAATATATTATCTGTTTCATAGCATGCTACAAAGTTTCAAGAATGGTTTTTCAACTGACTACTGGACTAAATTGATGATAAGGCAACTATGAAATACTTTGTTAGAAAATTTTTAACCCATATAATTATAAACAGTCACATGTTTACAATTAAATGATTACATAATTTTTTTAATGTTAAAAATGTGGACAGCTGAATTCAAATTAGGTTTAACAGTAAGTTTTGATGATGAACTTTTTAGAATGGCCAGCAACTGCTGTGACAAAGAATAAAGTCAAAGAAATCTGTGCAGAATTGAAAGATTGCAAATGCTATGCATTTTTAATGCATGTGGCGTGGTTTCTTGTGGGTCCTGTATATGCTAGAATGTTTTGCAAGAGCTCTGTAAACCAGAACTGCTTGAGATGTATAAACATGTGAAAAAGTTGCTACCAGAGAGAGATAGAGATTGATTTAGCAAAAGAGTATTTGATCAAATGTGTAAACGCCTTTTAAATCAACACTATCATCGTTGAATATTTCTTTGTCACTTCTCTGTTTCTCTATTGCAGGCATTGTCAAAGTTTTCTCTCTAGCAGTAGTGGGTGTTGGTTGTATTTGCTGCTATTTTATATTAAGGAAATTTCGACAAAGAAGAAATATCGAAAAGAAAATTGGAAGAAAATTGTGTAATAATTTTGCCCCGTGGGATAGATGAGTCAACAAAGTTGGTAGTGTTTAAATGAGGCACCTAATTGCCTTAAATTTAAGAAATAATTTCACAAATAAATTATATTTTAGAAAATTGCAGGGAACAAACAATTTTGATTTTATTTTATATATTTATTTAATTATTCTTTGACTGAGGAGATAGGATGTGTCATTACTAAAAAGTTTCAAAATAATTCTGTCCAACATTACTCCTACTAAAACTACTTCATTATAATAAAATCCTTTAACATGATTGAAGAGCATGCATACAAATTAAACATGCACTAGGTACACTAATGTTTTAGATAAAAATAACAAATTCCTGAGTATGAAATTACACAGCACACAAGACTAAACACACACTCTCTAGGGTGAATCACAAACAGAAACGATGGACTTGCCACTTCATGCAACTGAACGGCAGGATCTGAATTCCGTCCAGTAAGTTAATAACTTTGTTTGAAGAAAATCCAATTTTATTGGACATTACTTTGCAGGACTACATCTATAAAAAAATAATGTTATAAAATTGCCACAGAACTTGTAAAGGATACAAAAATGATTTGAAAACAACAGAAAGTTGATGAATATATTCACTAAAAGTGGAAAAGCTCCAGGAGCCAATTATTAGGAATGTTTTGTCATTGAATTACATCCTCTTCCAATAAAAAAAAAGCAACAAGTGCTGTTGCCTTAATTCTTGAGTTGCAAAAACTCAACTCTTTTGTACCTGGCTGCACATGTGAAAGAAAATGGATCAAAGTAACTAAGGTGAAAATAGCCAATCTTTGGAACTAATGGATAATGAACTTGGAAAGAAGTCAACGTAATGGCAACTCAGGACAACAGTCAAGTCTTGTAAGAGAGAATATGCTGAATATCCAGAGTTCTCTAGCAGCGACTCTGACTGAGAAGTTTGTGCTAGAGTTGACTCATATGTGTAAAAGGGTATACCAGAGCAAAAATTTCTAGCTTGGAAAAAGGTTTTACTACACAGAATTATTGGAGCAATAGAAGTAAGTTTCTAACACCAAGCATTCACGTTTGGCTGAGAAAAAGAACAATATCTGGTTCACAAAACTTGGAATTTTTGCCAATATCCACCACGAATTTAACTTTAAATTGCTTCCAGATTTAGCTCTATGTGATTTCCAATAGCCTAATCTAAAGTAATGATCTACTAAATGTAGAATTGTTGTTTGTAAAGAAGCAGAGATGATTGTCTGTTTTATAGAGTCTGAGAATATTTTTTCTGCTATTATTTAAAACATGGCTTTGTTGAAAAGTGAAGAATCATTTTCCTTCTCTCTTTCTCAGGCTGACCACTTTCTGAATCACCCTTCTACTCTTTATTGAGAAAGTTCCATTTGTATACTAATTTGACAAAGAAATAGCCAATTACAGACAAAATTAAATGATGAAATCATTTCTGCAATCTGGGTTGCTTTTGTCAGGTTATCTGGTATACAGTAGTTTAAATTCCACTGAGGCTACTGTGCCTTATAACGCTTCAAAATGTTATGCTTTCCCCAAGATTTTGTGTGTTTAGAAAAGTACCTTTGTATTATATTTCATCTAATATTTCACAAGGAATATATCGTATGTAAATTGATCAAAGTGTACAATGAAAATTACAGATAAAATATGCATATAATTCACAAAAATTGAAATGAGGGTACTGTGAAATATTGCTGTGTACTATTAAGCATACATTTCAAAACGTCTAATGATTATCATAATATAAAAAACTTATGTGCTTATTTTGACCTGCTAGGTTGTTTATACTATTTCTATATTTTATAAAAAGAATTATCTTAATTTGTGTTGTATATTCAATTTAATTTCTTCTGTTTAAGTAGCATACATAGATGAATATGTCTAATACATATAGACAACTGAGTATGTTTAATTAAAATTTTTAAACCTCTCGTGTCTACTATTTACATTGAAGTTTTTATTGGTAGCCAATACTAAATGGAACCGAAATGTTTAATCAGCTTATTCTCACATAGATTACACAATTATAGCAAATTTTAGTATTGATTCACAAAGATTGTTTTCATGTTAGTAGTTATTCTGATATCCTGTATAGTTACCCAATAATATTTCCCATTAGTCATATTGTTTTAAAAATGGTTTCATATATAATTGGTAAAGCTGAATATATTTTACTAGAAATTGCATTTACAAGATCACCAAAGCTTTTTTCAAGTATATTTTCCAAGTAAGTTATTATTATTTATTATTTACAAATTATTGTGAAAAATGAATGATGATTAAAGTTTCAACATCAATTTGACTATGAAAGGGTAGCAACCTTACCCTAGCAGTGTGTGTACACATTGGTAAGTTCGTTCAGACTCGCTCTTCTGCTGTGAGGAAGATGTTTATGCTGTATATGTCTAAAATGTCTTTTCTTAAGCCTAAAGAGTTATTGCTTCAGGACTTGGAGTACAGCTCATCCTACAGCAGCAAGTGGGAGCGCATGGACCCATCTGGTGACAAACTAAGTAAGTAATTTTCCTTGAGGTTCTAACTTGAAGGTAGTGTATTTTAATTATGTGAATTGTTATCCATACCCATTTCATTTACAGGAATAAAAAGGAATAATAGATGCAAGTTATCAATCTAACATATGAATTTGATGTGTTATCTATCATAAATATACCATTTTCCTGTTGTTCATCGAAATTATTGAGTAGTTGTTATATGTAATGTTAAGTTTTGCCTCTTCAGTATTGTCAGAATGTGTAGCATCGAACAACAAGATCTCTATAATTTCTTAGTTATTGATGTACAGTCTCAACAAATCATTACACATTTCTAAATTACAATTCTTGTTTCCATCAAAAATAGATTAACTCTGTTATTGGAGAGTTTGTCTTCAATTAGTCTTCAACAAAGACCAGCAAACTGGTCAAACTTTAACACAGCTTTTAGTAAAAAAAAAATATGATATGTTTTACATTGTAATCAAGGTCAATGTTCTTCCAACTTAGCATTAAACATTAATTATATATTAATTCTATCTATTATCAATGCTCCAACCATTAGATCACATTAATAATAGGAAAAATGTCTTGACATTTTCCTTGATTAACTACATAGAGTTCACAGCATATTTTTGTGATTAAGATAGCTGGAGTTGGATAAACATCTTCATAAAGTGGCAAGGTAAAATTAACTCTTTGGAAAGAGTTATCTTTTGTCTGTTCCCTAGAATGATAATTGAGGTAAAAGTTGTTAAAGCCATATAAAGTTTACGGACTGCTGTAATGGGTCAAATGGACAAAATTAAAAAGCTCAAAAATAGTTTTACAAACGAATCTTCCAAGAATTCTTCACAGCATTCAAACTAGCCATGAAGGGATTGGATGCTGTCACAAGAACAAACTTTTATGTCTTAATATTCCTAACCTCCTGGCCTCTCCCTGCTTTTTCCAATTAAAAAAATAAAATAAAAACAACACTACCGACTTCAAGTCACTTACCATCCTTTCTCTCTCCTACCTTAGATTCTTCTACATTCCGACTGTCCATATGCATAGAAATTGAGTGTGGGTAGGTTCTGCTAAAGTATTATAGAAAGAAATCTGTAGAATAAGCAGTAAATTTTATATATATATATATAATTAAAACAATTAATAGGGAAAGGACAGAGAGATAGAAAGAAGGTGACTTACCTGAGGTTCATAGATGGTAGACACCTTGTGAGGTCTAGAGTTCTTGAATTTTCGGAGGCACCGCCCCCTTCATCAGAAAGTTAGGAAGACATTTCCAGTGAGTCGTCGGCTAGCCGATCACTGGAAATGTCTTCCTAACTTTCTGATGAAGGGGGCGGTGCCTCTGAAAATTCAAGTTCTCTAAACCTCACAAGGTGTCTACCATCTATGAACCTCAGGTAAGTCATCTTCTTTCTATCTCTCTGTCCTTTCCCCATTGTTTTAATAAACATGATAATGTCATTTCCTGACTCATATTTATATATATATATACATACTGTCAAAAACTTGGAACCCATAATAAATGGCATGAACGGGGTACAGGAGATAAATAAGGATTAATAGAGGGAAAACCAACATAATGGACTGTAGTATGGGAAACAGTAATAACAAAGGGTGTTAGATTTGGAAAGGATGTTTTGACAGAAGTTAAGGAACTCTGCTACTTTGGAAGCGTAATAATTAGAGATGGTAGAAGTATAGAAGACATAAAGGGTAGGATACCACAGGCAATGAAGGCTTTCACGAAAAAGAGGAATTTACTTACAAGTAATATAAGTGTGAATATTAGGAAATGGTTGCTAAAAATGTTCGTATGTAGTGTAGTGTTATATGGGTATGAAACGTGGGTGATAGGAGTTGCAGGAAGGAAAAGAATAGAAGCATTTGAAATGTTGTGCTATAGGAGAATGGGAAATCAGATTGGTGGATAGAATCACTAATGAGGAATTTATTAACAAAATGGGCGAAGAGCGAACAATATGGAGGACGTTGACCAAGAGGAGGGATAAATTAATAGACCACATTTTGAGACATGAGGGTTTTTTAAAATTAGCTTTAGAGTGAAGAGTGTGGGGTAAGAACAGAAGAGGGGGGAAAAGTATGGAATACACTAAGCATATTAGGGAGGATGTGGACTTTGGTAGTTAAGTGGTAATGAAAAGACTTGCATGGAGGGTTGCATCAGACCAGTCTTAGGACTCAGTACCACAACAACACATATTGTCTCTCCAAATGCCAGTAAGCTATTAAAAATGTTTACAAACAACTAGCTTCTACACTAATTTATATATTTTAATGGTAATTAATATTAGAAATCAATGATATTATCTTAGATCAAAGAGTAAGTAATAATCTGTTTACAGATCGCTTAGATGGGCTTGCCAGGATGCGCAAAACGGAAGACAAGCCACGCACTTTGGAAGACTGGCTTCAGTTATCTGATGAATACTCAAGACGTGAAAATACACCTGGCAAGAAAAGAGTTAGTATATTTTATGTGAAGAATTCTGCATATTCATACAGTCTAATATTGTACACTTTCGAAAGATAAAATTTATTATCTCATCATTGTAAACTGCATAGATCTTACATGTCTCAAAAGTGTCAAACATGTTTATTTTGAGCCCATAATTATGAAAGTGGTTAAAATTAAAATTAAAATAATAAATTATCGTTATTTCACACCACATTATTTTATACTAAATTAATTCAATGTAATTTTAACATTATATGGAATTCATGTAGTGTTAATTATGAAAGTGGTCTAAGTAAAAAATTTAAAGAAAATATATAAACATAGTCTTAAAATAGCACATGGCTTTGGCATGTTTTTAAACTACACAATAAACCAACAAATGACAGTCAAACAATTACAGAACTGACAATATATGGGCAATGTCAAGATGTATGTATAGGTTGAAACTAATGCATTTTAATGTTCAGGCCATTGTGGTCATTCCTTTCTTCTGAATGACTGTGATTTTTAAATGAATATTAAGAAAGCAAATTACTTATACAACCCTGAGCATTATTAAGAATTGATAGAAAAGTGTAGAGGAAGAAATACATTTTCAGTAAAATGAATGGTGCAGTCAGATTTTCTTCCAATAAAAACACTAGAAGTGTCAACAACAAGAAGAGTAAAAAATACGACTGGTGAATCTGTCTCTTGGCTGCAAATTCAATGGTTGAGATTCTCGACAAATGAACTATATAAGATGTTCTGAAATTCCACATTTTGGATCTTTCACCTCGGAGAGGAAGACCAAAAATATGTGGAAATATTAAATTATATATATATATATATATATATATATATATATATATATATATATATATATATAATTGGATAGAAAGAAAGATAGAAATATTTGGGAGAAAGGCAGGAAATTCGCTCTTTGAAACATATGTACGGCATGGAAACATGCACAAGGAAATACATATGTCGAGCGTAGAAGGGAATGGAAGAAGGAAGAAAGACTGAAAAAATTCGATGTGGCCAGGACTCGAACCTGGGTGCACGAAACAACAGTGCATCGCCCCTAAAGCCAGGGCGTGCGTCTATCCACTCCGCCACCACATCGAGTACGACCAACCGAACATTTTAAGTCTATATATTAGGTTTTCAAGTTAGGAGCACGCCCCGGCTTTAGTGGCGATGCACTGTTGTTTCGTGCACCCAGGTTCGAGTCCTGGCCACATCGAAATTTTTTCAGTCTTTCCTCCTTCTTCCATTCCCTTCTACGCTCGACATATGTATTTCCTTGTGCATGTTTCCATGCCGTACATATGTTTCAAAGAGCGAATTTCCTGCCTTTCTCCCAAATATTTCTATCTTTCTTTCTATCCAATTATCAAATGCGTGACTTCGTCACTTATCCAATATATATATATATATATATATATATATATATATATATATATATATATATATATATATAAAGGACAGAGAGATAGAAAGAAGATGACTTACCTGAGGTTCATAGATGGTAGACACCTTGTGAGTTTTGGAGAACTTGAATTTTCGGAGGCACCGCCCCCTTCATCAGAAGGTTAGGAAGACATTTCCAGTGATCGGCTAGCCGACGACTGAGCAGCCAAAATTTGCTGCTCTGCTAACTTGGGTCGTAAACAATTGACCCCACCAGGTCATCAACTTTCTCTCTCAATAAGGGTCTGGGAAGAGGCAAGGACTGGATGGGGGTTGGGGAGATGCATACTGACACCCCCATCTTGACACACATTCATTCAGACACATCCACCCTTAGAGGTGTCAATATTTAAATATTGATACACACTCTCATACATACATACATACATACATACATACATACCACCATTCAAACAAAAGGCAAGGTATACACACACACACACAGAAGGTTTTATTGTATGTACAATTCAATGAACTCGTGCTTTGGAGGGGGGGGGGGGGAAAGGTTGGAGATAAAGTTATAGGATATTGAGTCCAGGGCTTTGTCTAGACTGTAGGACATGCTGGAATGAAAGTTCCCACAGATGGAGTTCAGCTTCTGATGAGTCGGGAGGTAGGGTTTTGAGGGGGGTCAGTGTGAAGCACTGGTTGAAGATGTTGGTGTTGTGGCTATGGGCATGGGCGGCTATGGGGAATTGGGTTTTGAGGAGTTTTACTGTGCTGCGGTGGTTGGCAATCCGTTCGGGGAGGGGTCTCTTTGTCTGACCGATGTAAAAGGCTGGGCAGAGTGTGCAGTTTATTTTGTAGATAGTGTGGGAGGACAGACAGGTTATGTTTTCCTTAATTTTGTAGGTAGTGCTGTTGGTGGGGCTCTGGAAGGTTGTGGTAGGTGGGAGTATTGGGCAGACATGGCATCTGTTTCTGCCACACGGTCTGCAACCAATTGTGGGTGGAGGGTTGGGTGTGTGGGGTTTGCAGGGTCTGACCATATATATATATATATATGAAATGTTTGTATTGGATATTAGGATAGTAAGTAAGGATAGTAAATGAGGGAGAAAGATAGGAAATACGCTTTGAAACATGTTTGGCACAGAATTATGCTCAGGGAAAGACATATGTCAAGCATAGAGAAGAAAGGAAGAAGGAAGAAAGACTGAAAATATTCGGCGGCGCCAGGACTCGAACCCGGATCGTCACAGAGTCTCCGCTGTAGCCGCAGAGCGCCTTGACCATTAGGCTACGTCGCCGGTGCTTCGAAGATAGTTTCTCATTGTACTATGGCCAATTGCTAAAGTTGTACAGCCATGTACAATATTCTAAATGGATAGTAAGAAAGATAGAAATATTTGGGAGAGAAAGGCAGGAAATTTGCTTCTAAGTCATATGGTGGAATAGTATTATGCTCAAGGAAATACATATCTTAGGTATAGAAAGGAATGAAAGAAGAAAGAAAGCAAGACTGAATATATTCAATACAGCCAGGACTCGAACCTAGATACACAAAGTCAGCTACCTTGAAAACCTAACATATAAAGACTGTAAATGCTTGGTTAGTCGTACTCGTTATGGTAGCAGAATGCCAAGCCTCTAGTGGCAAGCACCATGTAGGGTTTGAGATTCTTTAATTTTCAGAGACACCGCACCCTTCATCAGAAGGTTAGAAAACATTTCCAGTGAAAGGGTCAGCCATCGACAGCAGTCAACAGAAAACTGGCGGCTACCTGAAGTACTTAGATGACAGGGTTTCAAATTCTTGAATATTCGGAAGCACCACCCCTTCATCAGAAGATTAGAAAAACATTCTGGATTATATTAGGAATAGGTACCTCAGGACTGAATCATTTAAAACAAACAATTCTTTCCAAGAAGTGACCTCCCGCTTTCTTTAGACTAGGAAGTAAATTACTCTTTTTACGCCTCCCGCATCAGAGTAGTTGGACTGATTAAAAGAGTCTGTTGGGGAACGGGAAAATTTTTGGAGTCCTATGTTTTGCTTCATTAACTTAATTTTATCACAAAACACTAAAATGATTGACATTTTTTAATGAAATTTAGATTGTCACCTTGTAACAGCAAGTTAACCTCATTAGATTTAGTAAACAAATTGTTAAATAGGCAATGTCTGGTTTCCATTTGATTAAATTTTTTTTCAAAATTGGATCTTAAGCATCCAAAAATTCTCCAAAATAGTCTTAAAATGTGTAAACATTATTGTAAAACATAAGCCTTTTGACAGCCTGTGTGTCGGTTCTTGTCATTTTCTTCACACAGCTGCGCAAATAACTGTGAATTCAACATGTTGATTTGGTTGGCACAGGACTACAATTTACCATCAAAATGAAACTTAGATGCAGAGAAAATAAAAACATACATGGGTGGAGCTGCAGACAGCTGCTAGTTTATAATCATTTTTAAGCAGTTTCATATATGGGAAAATATACCTAATAACATAAATTTTAATTAATTCTACATCTTGTTGCATTCACATTTATGTTTTAAAAATTTTTACTTCTTAGGTAGTATTATAATTTATATAGATATGTCTTTTATTAGAGATCGAAGGCTTTTATATTATAAGAAAGTATTATGTAAGTAAAGAGGTACTATCTGTGTAAGTGAGTTATTACACTCATAGAAAGCCAAAGTTAAAGTCATGACCTGCCAAAGGAAGTAGAATAATGATTCAATTGAAGCTCAGGTAAAGAGTATATAGCTAAACTTAGAAGAAAGACAAGAATGAAAAAATGTCGACTGGATGCAGTATTCAAACCGTTCTGAAATAAGATCCTCTATCATTTGACCCCCCCCATTTACAGTGATTGTAACATTGTGTGTTAATAATGGTTTTCTTTTTTAAAATTTATCTACAGGTCCGTTGGGCTGATTTGGAAGAAAAGCGTGAACAAGAAAAAATGCGTGCCATTGGTTTTGTTGTTGGACAAACAGATTGGTCTCGAATGACAGATCCAACATTTGGTGAAAGTGCCCTGACCCAGACAAAATATATTTGAATTTGGTCCTCAAATAGTTATGTACTCAAAGTAATAATTCAAAGTTCATTATTTGTGTTCCTAATTTTACTTTACACCATATTTGATGTTAGTTGAAGTTATAAGTTCACTAGCTCTTTCAGTGTTTCCATATTGCTAGTTTTCACTAATTGCATTAGAAGTTTTGAAAATTACAAAACTTAGCTCATAATAAAAATGCTTAAAATACTTGTGGTTCATTTTAAAAATATATATTATAATATGCACAACTATGAACATGTGGTCTGTTTCATTTAATTTTCTCAAAATTCAGGAAATAAAGTGAAGTCTAAGAAAAAATGTTATTTTTATACACAATTTTTACTATACACAGACGAAAAAGTTGTTTTTCCTAAATTTTTCCCAATCAGTATGAGGCATTTGACTTTTATTATTGTATGCATATAATTGAAAATATCAGTTTTCATTGAACACACAGGGCTAAGCATAGTGGTCTGTATAATTATATATATATATATATATATATATATGTATATATATATATATATATATATATATAATGTGATAATATGACTGTTATTGTTCATATATATTTATATTGAATGTATACTGTTTACAAACCTGTAATTAATTTTTATTTGTATGAGCATGTCATCAATAAAGTTTGAATTGAATACTATTAATTTTGTCTTTTAGCATGAATGGCACTTTGTGCTACTTATAATTAAATATATTGTTCAAGGAAGTATGTAAAATTATAGTTACGGTTAGATTTCAGCATTTGAATTTATGTAACATTTGTAAAAATATTTGACAATAAAATTTGTGCTGTACAACAGTCGTTTTTATGATTACCGATATCCCTAGTGATATTTTGTCAAATTTGGCATTTTTTATTCACAACCATTATACTTTAGCTAAGGTCAGTTTATTTATTTTAAATGGGTCAAATTGAAAATATCTGATAATTTTTTACTTGAAAAAAAAGGACATACAGTTTGGTTATTTATTTTGTTCCTGCTTATCTTATTTACAAATACCCTTATTTCCTATATTTATATTACAGAGTATAGTATTAGAATCTGATATAAGGAACATAAACATCATCCAACTAAATATTCAGAACAAAAATATTGGTAATGTTGATGTTTGGAGTGCACATGTTACTTTGGTGACTTTGTAAACTGTAGCCTGAACAAACATGGCCCAACATATTCATTATATAAATTCAATGTATTATATGTTGTGCTTTGATGTAAGTGCTTATTTAAGTGAAGAATTGTACATTATATTGAGATATAATTTTAATTACATAAAAACATTTATTTATATAATAGGATTCATATGTATATAAGCATAATTTGTATTATTTCTTTACATCATTTTGTCTTATTTACTTAGTACACGACCAATTATCTTCATAAAAATAAATGTTTGCTTTGTCAAAGATTTAAGGCATTTCTAGTTTATTTTTTGAAGATAAAATTCTAGTTTCTATTCAGATACTGCTACTATTACTGTGTGACACTTGTCAACAGCAACTACGCAACTGAAACCCTGTGTCACAATTCTGTGTTCAGGCAGAATCGCCCACTTCAAGTATCCAGATGGATACATTGAAATGTTGCAGTTATCACTCCTGTACACAGGTGGAAACCCATTAACTATTTCTTCTTAAAATTTTTGCTCAACATAATATTTCCGGGATGTGAATATTTTCAATGTGGTACTTAGGATGTGACAACTTGATATCATTATCTACCAAATTGGATGATTACACATATAATTAAGAACTCTTGCAGAATATGTTGATTTTTAATACAAATTGGTAATAATTTTATTTGAAACCGAAAATTGATTGATCAATGAACAAAATTTAAATTTTGTTTATAATTATCAAAGATTTGGATTTAAATGCACTAATATATACATAACTTTAAAATAATAAAAGTCATAAAGATGAAGGGGATGCTTCCTTCCAGAAATTCAAGAACATCTACAATCCACAAAGGGTACTTTCCATCTCCAACTTCAAGTAAGCCACCACCTTTCTTGACCTTGTCAATTTTGTATTTGGATAGTAAAAGAGAGATCAGAAAACAGCAGTTGCCTTACTTTAAATTGATAGGGGGTTTAGTGTGAAGCATTTGCCAAATTTATCGGTGTTATGGTTTTTGATATGAGCCACAATAGGGAATTGGGTTTTGGACAGTGTGGCAGTGGAAGTTAGCAATGCTTTTAGGAAGAAGTTGTTTAGTTTGTCCTGCATAGAAATCAGGATGGATAGGACATATGTTTCTAGAGGTCTATGGTGTATTTTTCATCAGTGAAGTTACAATTAGTGTAGGACAGACTGTTCAATGTAGAACAAATGTGTGTTCCCCAAAGGGTTAGGCTGTGTGGGAAGGAGTGCTTGGTATTCTCTGGATGACAACTGGCAAAGTGAAGGAAGATGTTTGTGGCTGTAATGTGGACTGATGTGGTGATTAGGCTAGAACTGAAGGAAAGTGGTGTTGTTTGGGAATAGTTCCAAGTGAACTTAACTCTGACGATGTTTGATCTGAATTTTCTTAATTTGTTTCTATATAATTGTTTCTAAATCATTTCATCAATTGGAGCTTTTATTACCGTGCTCAGTACTTTGTATATTTTATTATAGGTGTTCGGCTAAGAACTATCCCTTGTTATCAAATACAGTTGTGTTTTATGTTTCACACAGCTTAAACTTAGTTACCAGTTATTTGATGTAATTTTTAACTATTTACAATAACAATTATCAAATGTATAGGCTATAAAGCTTTGTGTGAACAAATAAAAGATTGGAGGTGCTCCATTATATTTATCAATGCCAACATTAAAGATGACAGGGATTATTTCATTTTGTTACAATGGTGACCAGTATTTATTTGTACAATTGCAGGGTCCTGTATTGTGGAAGGAGAATGATTCATGTGCTGGGAAATTATCTATAGATCCCAGATACTTTACAAGGTTTCTATGTAAGTAATTGTTCATTAGCTAGTATTCTTGTGTAATATTTAGTCATGGAATGGGAATCAATTAATTTTATTGTTGAATTTTTCACTTTTTTGTCAGTAATATTGAAACAATTGTTAAAGGTATTATTGAGTGTACTATTGCATATGATAATTGTCAAAGAAGGGAGGAGCAAAATAACTGTTTATTTCCAAACTGTTTGTTTAGGAAAAAGAGACAGGGTTATAATCAGAACTTAATAATAAGATGCTGAAACATCAGACCTTTTCTTGGTAAATGTTTAAGGAGCGGTTGTACAATTGAATCATGACCTGGAGCTTTATTGGTTGGTGAACTGTTGATTATTGCGGACACTTGCTTTCGCGTGAAGAGTGGTGGAAGTGGTGACAGTTGCAGTGGTTGGTTCAATAAGTCTCTAACGTCCTTGCAACGCCGGGATTGGGCATGAATTGAACCTTTAGGTGAGGGGCGAATATTTCTACAGAAATAAAGCATTATGCCAGTGGTTGGTCATTTTCATTGTCGTCCGTGACATTGCTGCTCGAATGGGGCACGCTGCTACGACACTGATGCGTGTGTGGAACCAGTGGATAGAGGATGGTCGTACACAGCGACGAGCAGGTACTGGACCACAGTGTGACCGCCATTTGTCCTCATGGCGTAACCAACTGAATGGCGCGTCCACTGCGTTAGTTCGACGTTGGAGCACTGCAACAGGTGTTGTCATGTATGCGTTGACGGTTCGACGCCGTCCTTTGAGGGCTTGACAGGTGGCATGCATAGCCTTGCGTCACATTCCATTGACCAGTGGCGGCTGGTGCATATGTGCTCATGAGCTACAGCACATAAATTAATTTAAGAGGAATTATTATTTTCTTCATCTTAAGAACCTTTACAATAATTGAATCTTTAACAGTGCGAATGTCTGCTTCGAATTGTACTGTGCGTTCGCTACCGCTAAAACAGCCAATGGGTATGGTGAGAGCACAAAATCTGTCAGAAACGAGAAATACGCATGCGCAGCACTCATCAAACTCCCGCTCAGTTGCGCTGTATCTGAAATAGCTCATTTTAAAGTCCCGTGCTATGACCTTAAGGAGACTGCATAAACAGCGAAATGAAAATAAATTCAAACCATTCAGGAATTAAAAGTCTTATTTTAAAGTAGTTTATATTTAAGATATTCCATATGAATTTAAGTTTAATAGATTTTAATGAAATGCAAACATGTTAACTCCAGCTAGGGATCGAATAAAGTTTTTGACAGGAGATGACTAGGGTTATTTTACCTCAAAGTTGAGTTTAAATCACATGATTTGCTGAAATGAAATATACTGCAGATATTTTAGTAACGATATTTTATTGCATTAAAATACCTATCGCAGTTTATATTTTATAAAAGAAAATAGTATTCGTACGTTGAACGTAATGTGTTTTTTTTTAAATCATAATAAAATATTTTAAGAAAAAATCATTTAACGGACGTATTTTCGAGGACTACCTCACTCAAGACTCTGCATATAAATATCGCTTTCAAATGTGAGTTGGTATTAAACATAACTACATTTCAATAAGTACGAAGGAAAAATACTTAAGAATTACAAATGTGTATTAACTTGGCATTTAATTACTCCGCCTTTAAAACTACACACTATTGAAAACTCAGAATTAGAAATGTAACATATTACGGGTGAATTCACGTGCCGCAGTGTTGGTAACACTGTCGCTATTGTTGGAGTTGGTAGTTCTTGTGGTTTCAATCCTGTTGCATTGCTTTGTTTTTTCTCTCATTGTCACGTGTTACTTTAATTAGTGTTATTTATCTGAGGTGAGTGGTGGCACTGTACTTTTAAAGATGAATGCTGTTGACAGTTCATTGAAAAAGTCGTTTTCCTTAAGAAGCATTCAAGAGAAGTTAAAAATTAAGGAACTGGGCAGGCCTGTGCCTGACGTTAACATGAAACAAAAAGCAAAAGGAGGCGTGAATAGAGAATACACAAGACGCTTTCATATAAAAATTTATGACTATAATTGGATTTGTGGTTGTGACGTTAGAAATTCTGTCTTCTGCTTTCCCTGTCTTATTTTTGGCAACAACGACGCATTTAGTAAGACAGGCCCTGGTTAAAGATCTTGTCCATCTCACTTCATTAATTAAAGCACACAGTGCAAATAAGACACATCAATAATGTTTTAGATCTTTCCAAAACTAAATTGAGCCTATCAAGACAATATTATTAAGAACAATCAACAAGTAGAAAAAGATAGGCACATATTATCTAGAATAATTGACTGCATAAAATTTTGTGGTGCCTTTGAACTCGCACTGCGAGGACATCGACAATCTGAAGATTCGGTCCTGCCTGACCCGTAGAATGTGTTGGCAGCATTGATACTGCTGTAAAAGAACACATGAAAAGTAATCATATTTTCTAGGGAACTTCCAAAACAATTCATAACGAACTGTTGGACTGTATGCTCGAGGTTTGTCGTGAAGGAATAGTGGCAGAAATAAATAAATCTGAATATGTGGCAGTTATGTGAGACGAGGCAACAGATGTTTCGGAACACACTCCGTTAGTTTTAGTGTTCAGATATGCAGTAAATGGTACTCCACAAGAACGATTCTGGGGATTTTTTAATCCTGGAGGACAAACTGCGAATATCCTTTCAACATGTATATTGAATGAGTCGGATACCATAAATTGATCGCTGAGAGAGAAGAGAGAGGATGGAGCGGCGAGTCCTGCGGCTAAAATAAAGCATCTCTACCCAAATGCGCATTACGTACATCAACTAAATCTTGTGATGGAACGTGCCGCATCTCAGAATCGAGCTGAATTCTATCAGTTTTTCCAGTATATTTCTCTCGTGTTGCAGCACTAGAGGCAATTGTTGCCAAACAGATTCCGAGTAGTTCATCAACTAGATGGAATTTTAAATCAAGAATAGTTAATGCGATTTATGAAAACAAAGACGCTCTCATTGACTGCTTTCTGAGCTGGAAGAAACTCTTTCAACAAATAATGCCATTCAAGGAGCTCGTGGACTTCGACTTAATTTGGAAGATCCTGAATTTTGCTATTTGCTTTGTTTCTTCCACAAAGTTATGCCGCATATTGACATTTTGTACAACCAGTTGCAAGGTAGAAATGCTGATATAATTAAAAATAATGTATTAAGAATGGTTTAGGCAATCAACAATATTAGGTGCTCTATTGATTGCAGTGACAACAATATAAGTTGGGAGACTCCTGCCAAACGGCCAAGAAATTCGCCCATCGGGAACGACGCAAAGGAAGTATTTGACAGCATCTCACAAGAGGCTCGATACCGTTTCCAGTCCTTGGACCACGTGAGTTGTGAAAAGCTTCTAAATAGTGAAAACTTTGTAGAGTACTCAAACCATTTCCCGGACAATTATCTGGACCAAGTTGTAAAATCATACCCGTTGCTTGATCGAAAAAGACTAAAGACAGAGTTAAGTGTTTTGTATTCTCGGCCTGACTTCCGAAATACCGCAGGCTACGACTTATTACAAGCCAAAATTTAACTGCAGATGCTTTTTTTGAAATTAACAAACTTGTGAATATTCTGGTAACGACACCTATGACAAGTGAACAGGAGAGGTGCTTCTCAACCCTGAAAAGAATAAAAACTTTTTTGAGGAATTCTATGACTCAAGATCGTCTGACAGCCCTAACAATGTTGTCAATAGAAAAGAGATTAATCCTACAAACGGAAGGATTTAACATGAAGGTAATTGAGAAGTTCGCCAGCAGGAAAGAAAGAAGAGTGGACTTTCATTTCAGACATTAAGGTGAGTAATTATTGCTAGTAGCATTATTATTAGTATTTTCCATAACTATCCTTGTAAAATTTCTTGCTGTTGTTTAGGGTAATGTAGCACATAACTTTAAAAACTCACGAGCCGCCTCGCACTCTCTCTGGGTACTTTTTATCAAAGTTCTCATATGCCGAGACACCTTCACCTACTTTAGGAGGTATATGTACCGGGGTCAAAGACCTTGGGCATATGGCAAGAGTTGTCCGCTGATCCCATTGGATCAGTCGGCCAACTGCCTCCTGAAACTGGTGGAGACACGGAGAAGGGAATGCTGTGTCCCCACAGCAGACTCGTCTCCCGTCATTCGGAAGGGCGTGAGAATAGTACCCAATGCCCGACCTACCTGATACAGGTTTTCTAGGGTTTTCCCTGCATCTCTTTAGGTGAAACACCGGGTAGGATCCTTAAACCATAGCCTGGGGGCCCTAGTCAACCCTTGGCTACCTTGCTCTACCTTCCGCATCCCCCCTTTTCAATTCCCTTCCTATGCTATTAAAGGGGAGTTGCCTGTTTCAGGATCACCCTCATGTACCAAAAAAAAAAAGCCGCCACTGCCATTGACCATAAACCACCACCGCCTCACACTACAATGGGCACGTGAACGTGGTCACTGGCGGCTGAGTGCCAAAATGTAGTATCTCCGAAAGAGATTTGCTTCAATTTGTGCTATAGTGATGACGCTACCTTCGTGAATGTAATGTAGCAGCGTCATAGCAAACAGGAGCGCCATTGTCTATCTCGCCTCGTACCTATGGATGGAGTGCAACCCTGAACAGCATCCGCTACATCAGGCAGATCCACGTGCCATATTTCAAGAGGACAATGCCCTATCACATGTGCAAGCTTTCTATAAAGAACGACGGGTATCACTGCTTCTCTGGCATGTCTAGTATACGGTTGGTCGCCAAATTGTTCATTCTGGTCGTCCTGCAGCCACTGGCGATGCTTTATGGAGTCGCATACAAACCTTGTGACAGTGTGTTTCACTCGCTATGAAACCATGTCACAACGTTTAGTGGCTCTGACGGCAGCGCGTCGCACTTTCATGGTCAAAATCCATGTACACTTCTGTAATTCTAATCATTTGTATACTGACAACTCGCTAATATATGGAATAAATTTCATTGAAATCCTTCTTGGTGTTGAAATTTTCATAAACATTAGTGTACGAGTGACTCAGATTATAACGGAGTCAGGAATTCGTGTAAAATTGTACACGCAAATGAAGGCGGTGAAACGAGATCCGTTAAGAAGAAAGTGTTCTGAAAGCTGAGCATTGTGTTTTAAAAGAATTACATTCAGGACAGTGAAATGTGCTCCAATAGATTATTGAATGAAACTCAGGCTGCAGTCATGTGGACTCCAACAACTCGGATAACAGCTAAAAACAACATGGTTGCCACAGGCTGCCTCCAAATGAAAACATCTATATTTACCATCTATTGTTTACACCGAAAAAACTGCTTGAACGTCATTACACTTCATTGAAAATGAAAACTTACAGAAGAAATGGCAAAATAAGCAGAATCAACAGGAAAGCAAAGCGTATAAACAATGGAATCAAAGACAAAGGAAGGCAACGCGTGCTGCAAAATAAGAAAAGTCAGAGAAACTGAAAATGGAGGAACTTGTAGACATATTTGAGAAGTCCATGAGAAAAGAAAAGAAAATGAAATAAAAACTGGGCTGAATGAACAGAATAGTAAAATTGTCAAATAAATTCCTCAATATCTCAGAAATACAATTATAGAATAAGAATGCAAATTAAGAACTTTCTTACGTAATGTTGATAGTATCTGATATAGACAGGAAAAGTTACACTGTTATGAAGTTGGTCTATTGAATTGAATTGAACCGTTTTTCCATCCAAGATCCAACACGCTCATGACGCTCCATTGTCCAGTGCAGATAAGGAGTGGGATGACATTTTCAAATCGTCTGCTAAATATGTGTGAAAGTAACTTATTTTGGCACAGCTACAGGGATCTGATGGTACAAGGAATATGCATAATCACGTTGATTGTGTTATGAAATTATCAACGGTAATACAAATCCACGTCCTTGAATTTTACATACTCAATCGACGTACGTAACTACAGCAGCCTTAACGTACACACATATAACCATAAATTGGAAATGACAGGAAGATTCTACCAAAACTAATACACGCATTAACTTAATAAAAAATAACGAAAATACTTATTGAACAAAATGATTCACTGAGTGTAATGTAAGAACGACGTAATGAGATTGGGAAAGTTACTTGTTAAGTGAATACAGTTTAAAATAAAATAAAAGTCTGAAATCCTCTTTCTTATTTAAATTGTAAGTTGCTTTGTAGCAAATTTATTTATTACATTTTACATCAATGGCCGTAGAATACACACGCAAGGCAATGACCAGCGGCGTAGTGGGGCGTAGGCTAAATTTGCTCCAAAAATTACCGAAATTCTTAACTTTTCAGCAAAAATAAATTTTTTATTGTGCATTGTACGGGATTTAATTTTTTAGTACAGATTACTAGTAAATGTTTATGAAATTTTGCTGTCCGGTGCAGGTCACCTCTGAGTAAAGCAAATACAATTATGATACAATTAATATTATGTTAATACAAATAATTAAACTTCGTATATCAGAGTTAAATTAAAACAAGAACGTCGACGATTATTTACTGATTGAACGTTCAAATCATCAGAAAGACTGTACATTGACGGCAAGTTCATGAATTCGGGTTTAAAGGAAATATCACACAAACCGCATTACTATAGAAAGCGTGTATAATGAAGTATTCGCCGTCGTAGTACAGTTTCGTCCACAGCTACCACGAAATAATGACTTTGGTTGCCGTCGTCTTTGTGTAGTCACTATGTAGATAATTACAGTTAACGATTTTATATTTACGTAACTGGATAAATATCAGATGAATCAAACTTTTCTTTCGTCTGTAGCTTAATGCATTTTACCAAGAGTATTAAAATCAATACTTTAAACTATTAGCAAGTACATCACGAGAGCGGATGGGAAGCCAATTCTAGATAAAGAAGAAAAGGAAGGAATATCTATAAGAGCTGTATCACGATGAAAATCTAGATCAGTCAGTAATAGCAGAGAAGATGTAGATGATGAAGAGTTGGGCGACAAAATTTTAAGGTCGAAATTTGATAGGGGCTGACAGGCCTGTTGATAAGATCATCGGGCGAAGGAACAATATCATGGCTGTTCAGGAAAGTTCAGGAAAAACACTAGAAGATTTTAGTAAAAACATAATTCAACCCATACCGAAGAAGACTGGGGCTGATAGATGCGAACAGCACAGAACAATTAGTTTAGTATCTCATGCATGCAAAATATTAACGAAAATAGTATATAGGAGTATGAAACTACAAATAGAATACAAGTTAGGAGAAGATCAGTTTCGTTTTAGAAAGAATGTAGCGACAAGAAAAGCAATATTGACTTTGCGTCTGAAGACAGGATAAGATAAAGAGTTTGGTAAAGTGAACTAGAGCTCACCATTAAGGATTTTGAAGAGAGTAGGTATAAAATATCAAGAAAGAAGGCTTATCCTCGACAGAAGACAGTCAGCTGTAATTATAAATGAAGATCATGAAATGAAAGCAGAAATCTATAAAGGAATAATGCAAATATGCAGTCTGATTCTCATGCTGTTTAACTTATTTATAGAACAGGCGATGAAGATAGTTAATACATAACATGGAGAAGGAATCATACTGCAAGGAGAGGAAATAACCCTACGTTTTTCTGTTGATATTGTAGTATTAGGGAAGCCATAAGAAGACTTGGGAACCATAATAAATGGCATGTACGTGGTGCTGGAGGAAGAGTTCGATATGAGCATTAATAGAGGGAAAACAAAGGGAATGGCAAAACAGAAATTAATTTTGGGCTGACAGTGCAACTTTATGTAATAGATTCACGACGTTAAGTTGTATATATCTCCGTTAATAAGAATAGGAATCGAAAAAGGTTTGTAAAAATCAGCCTTAGAACCATGCGAGAGTTATGCCTGTAAATGTGTTTAAAAAAACCTGCTGTATACCATTTAAATCATATTAGTGTTGAATTAATAGGCTAATACAAATAAGTATACTGGCAAAGGAGGGCATTCGGTTAATGATAGGTTGAATGTGTGTATACTGTAAGAATTTAGTAGATTACCTATCTTTATTTTGTGCTAAATCTCAATTAGTATTTACTGTCCATTAGATCAAATGTGCCCATAATTATGAAAGTGGTCCAAGTCATATATTTCTTGATTCAAGATAATTAATGAATTGCATTTAAATAAATTAGAAAAAAATTATATTATATAATATTATGAACATGGTCCTGAAGAAAGAGCTGAATGTGAGGATTAATAGAGGGAAAACCAAAGTAAAGGGTGTTAGATTGGGAAGCGTAATAACTAGGGATGGTAGAAGTATAGTAGACATAAAGAGTAGGATAGCTCAGGCAAGGAAGGCATTCGCGAAAAAGAGGAATTTACTTACGGGTAATATAAATGTGAATATTAGGAAATCATTATAAAAAATGTTCGTAAGGAGTGGGTACGAAACGTGGACGTTAGGAGTTGCAGAAAGGAAAAGAATAGAAGCTTTTGAAATGTGATGCTATAGGAGATTGCTGGATGGAATCACTAACGAGAAAGTTCTAAACAAAATAGGGTAAGAGCGAACAATATGGACAACGTTGACCAAGAAAAGGACCACATTTTGAGACATGAGGTTTTTTTTAAATCAGCATTAGAGGGAAGTGTGTGGGGGTAATAACAGAAGAGGGAGGAAAAGGATATAATACGCTAAGCAGATTAGGGAGGGTGTGGGTAATGGTAGTTATGCGGAAATGAAAAGGCTTGCGCAAGATAGGTTTGCATCATACCAGTCTTAGGACTAAATACCACCACAACAAGGGCCACATTTGATAAAAGCTGAAACAAATTGACTTGAAACTCCGTAAATACTATTGACTGCTTCGTTGAAAATTTAAATTATCCTTAGACAATTAGCTCCAAGAGTGTCTTCAAACCCATCTGGACGTATGGTATTCAGCTGTGGGGTACAGCTGCAAACTCCAACATCCAAATTTTAGAAAGATTTCAGTGCTATGTGTGATGCACCATATTTTGCAAGAAACGCAGACATTTTGAGTGACCTTAAAGTTGATACGAAGTATAGTGAAAAATACTTAAATAACATTGAACATCATTCTAACGAGTTAATCCAGAATCTATTAAATAATAGTGCAAACATTCAAATGCTACACAGACTTTCACCGCGCGACTTACCTCATAGATTTATTTAATTATGTTATTATCATCACTAGGAAGAATGAAAAAGTAACGTCTGTACAGTAAACCGTTGGTTTTCTGTCTCATGTCATTGTATCATATCTAATATTTGCTTATTGTTGTTGTATACGGATTGCAACATAAAAATAAATAATTGGTACCTGTGTGTCTTCTTTCATGATTCGTGATTCAGGTATTTGTTCTCAATGCAAAATTCTTCATTTACTGACATAATTTAATACAATTAAACGTCATTCATATTTTGTCTGGAGCTTTCATTTGTATTATATTTTCTATTACAGTTAAATGTTGCCGAAAGCTCCCGAATAAATATGACTGACGTTTAATTGTATTTAATTATGTCAATAAATGAAGACTAAAATATTGGGTATCCAATCTTTAATAGCAACTTATATAAATAAACAGACGTTATAACATCGTCACTCAGCAGAACCATTATTGTAAATAAATTGATGGTATTACATAATTTTGTATTAGAGAGAGAGAGAAGGATATGGGGACGTGGACGCATTTTATATCAAAGGATGGAAGAGTTGTTACAAGGGAGACCTGCAAACATCGTGAGAAATCTATTGTGTAATTACTTCGGTTCTGCCGTCGGAAGTGTGCCATGGCAAATGGTAAAAATATAAACTTCCAACTGAGACTAAATGAAAGAAAGTTTACTGTACGTTGAAAACGAAAGCAGTACACATTTATAAATGATATTAATAGGTATTAATGTTTGTAAGTTTAAATAAGGCCAAAAACAGACAAAAAAATTAGTGAACATATCAAACTATAATTTAAAAACAACCACACGTTTCGGTCCTGATCTAGACCCTCTTCAGGTTGAAATAAATAATAATACACAAAAATCATAACATTCCAAAGATATTATAGTAGAGCCAAAGTATACAGTAAGTAAAAAACCAAAAGTATTTTTTTGGAAAAAGCAAAGATAATAGTTATACATTTGATACATTACATTTCATGAATTAAGATATTATATATACTACTGAGAAAATCCGTGTTCGTTTTTACATTCAGAATATTAATGTTGTGTTTAATGTGAAGCAACTGTGAAACTAATCGGGATTTTTAATTACTGTCTTTGTCTAAAATTTGTAAATGTATGTATAAATTCCTCTCGCGTTTCCAACCGGGTCAAAGAATTTAACAGTGACGTTTCGATGGCTTGCTCTGCCATCATCTTCAGACTGAAGTGTCAAATTCGGTAAGTGTATTTATATAGTCTGAGGCAAGTCAGTGCAAGCACAGACTGCCTGTGATTGGCTGGATGTGGACGCGGGAGCGAGGGAGTCTCCCATTGGTCCACTTGCTTGTCATGCTCTAGTCTCCCGCGGCCCGTCTCCGTTGCATCTGGGGTCCCGTGACTTAGCCACGCGTTCCTCCGGTGAAACAATGGCTTCCAAGCCAGGCTCAATTGGAATCCAGAATCTCTATTCAGTAAATTCTCACTGGACCTGATTGATGTTTATTGCCTCCAAAATAATGCTATCCCAATAGCAATTAGCTCTGTCCAGAATACGCGTCTTATCGAAAGCTATTTTATGGCCCATGAACAAGCATGTTCGGCAATAGCTGACTTATTAGTTTGTTTTAATCGTAGATGTCTATTGTGCTTTAATTCTTTCCTCTACGGTTCTTATTGTTTGTCCTATGTATTTACTGCCACAGTCTCATGATATTTCACAAATACCAGGGGTCTTTAGGCCTACATCGTCCTTTAGATTCCTGAGCATATATTTGATTTTTCGTTGTGTTAGAAACACCGTTTTTATGTCATGCTTGGCCAGTATGCGACTAACTATGGTTGTGCATTTTCCGGCATATGGGATATAGGCTCTTTTTCCGGTCGACTCCTCGTTTTTCTTCTTCCTGGTTCCGTGTATTGCCCGTGAAATTTCACCAACGGTGTAACCGTTTCTTAATTAGGTACTTCGAAGGTGATCAATTTCGGCTGCCAAGTGGTCCTTATCATTCTCGCTCCATGTGTAATAGTGGAAAGCACAGCCCTTTTGTGAGTCGGGTGGTGGAAACTGTTAGCGTGTAGGTACACTCTGTGTCCCAGGCGTCCATCCGGTCTTATATGTATCAATCTCCATCGTGAATTTAATGTTCGGGTGGATACCGTTGAGGTGCAGTAGAAACCTCTCTAATTTTTCTTTTCCGTGTGGCCAGATGACGAAAGTGTCGTCCACATATCTGTAGAAGCACTTAGGTTTGAAAGGTGATACACGTAATGCTCTTTCCTCAAAATCTTCCATATAGAAATTAGCTATGGCGGGCGAAAGGGGGGAGCCCATGGCCACCCCATCTACCTGCTCATAGTACTCACCGTGGTATTGGAAAGAGGGTCTAGGACGATTCGGCGCGGCCACTTCGGCGCAGCCACTTCGGCGCAAGAATTATTCGGCGCGGCCGTTTCGGCGCAAGGTTGGGCGCGGGGACATTACGTGGCGATAAACGAGAATATCGTGGACATTTGTTTCAAATAAGTTATTTTATACAAATACACATCTTATATTAATATTAATAAAATGAAAAACAGCCTATATATCAGAAAAAAGTGATATAAACTTTATTAACAGTAGTTTGTTCACGACGTTCCGTTCTTAAATTTTAAAACCTCATCTTTTACGATTATAATAAAAATGAATATTTACAATATATATGTATAATACAATTATGTTATAAAATGAAAAATTATTAACGGAAAAAAGAAATTGAAATGGATAAAAATTTATTGTGCATGTCGCACAAGCAACGAGGCTGAAATAACACTTACAAAGAATAAGCGTATTGTTAGTTCCATAATTACAATGGAAAACTTTAACAATGAGTTAATTCTGTATAGAAAATTATCATAAGTTGTGCAAAACACCAAAATGTACATTTCTAATAATCCTAATGTTATCTTTAGTGAATCTGCCAAAGGAATTTGACTAAATAGTTTTATAAAGTTGAAACGTTATTATCAGACAAATAAATACATAGAACTTGCAATCAAAATTAAATCCATTACTTTAGTTATTGATCAATTAGAAATTAACTTGAAAAGACTTGTGGATAGTAGCACTTTTTAACTCCTAGTTTTTAACTTCTGATAATAGTGCCAGAGCCTATGCTCTAGCATATAATTTATCTTTCAGAATTATCGTTTCTTCTACTAGCAGCCCTCTTCATAACATTTCTATATTTTTATATAATTCTCTTAATAAGGAAAATAATTTTACAGTCAAAACGTCTTTTAAGTTTTTGGACCATTTAAACGTCACTAATGATCATGTTTTCTTATCATTAGATGAAGAGTTCTTATTTAATTTTTACCCCAAGTTTTAAAAATAGATGGGATAACTACTTTTCGAAATTGACAATAATTATTTTATCAAAAATTCTTATCTTAATAAATGTAATTATAAATTCCACTTATTTTTCGCTCAAGAACATTTACTATCACGAAATCATTGGTTCTACCTTGGGAATTTTTCTTTGTCGTTATTCGCGCAAATTATGAGAGATTTGGAAGCCTTATGTATTACATCTTTAGATTTAAAACCACTGAGATATTTCAAGAATGATGACTTTTTAGTATCATTCTCAGATTCCACATAAACCATTTGCTCAATACTTTTAATAATTACAACCCTGAAAGAAACTTTAAAATTGAATTGAAAAAGATCACTCTGTCAATTTTCTAGATGTTTTGGTTATTGTTTCTGTCAATAAGATAGTTACCAATTGCTATAAAAATATCTACTTACTCAGGAATAATTCTTAATTACATGTCAAATCAGCCATTATTCCATAAGATACTATGCTTTATAATTCAGTAAATATGGACGTCAAATTATAACGTCAGCGCTATCATAAATTTAATCTGGGAAAAATAAATATTGTGTTCTTCTTAATATTTATCCTTTGCATTTCGCTTAAAAATACATTAAAATTGGGTTGACTAAGATTAATATGAAATTAATAATTTACCCGTAAAATTACGCAGTATGAAATAATACAAACTTATGACATGATTTAATGAATTATGATATCCAAATTATCTTAAAATCTTGCAATAATTTAAGCTATGTTAAAATATTAAAAATAAAATTAATAATTTCGGTATCTGTTTATATTGTAATTACAGTTATATTGGCCAAACTATGCCCACATTTAATATCCGCATTTATGGGACTTGGAAAATATAAAATTCAATGTGAAAAATTATTCAGTTTTGTGGAAGAATGCATATGGAAACAACCATAAGATTTATTAGAAAAATATTATAATTTCAGATGTAAAATATAATATTTATTTTAGACTCATGGGTGAGACGCATCACATCAGACCAATTCGGCTATTATTATTATTATTATTATTAAAGGACAAGTAATTTAAATAAATTTAAATCGCTACTTTTATAAAATTTATGTTTCATTGAAAGATAAATATTTCGATTTTTATTCTGAACACAAAAGTCTCATGAGTTATTGTTACAAATTGTTAAATGAATAAATAATTTGGCATCTTCAAATATTAATGAAAAGTCCAGATAATTTGTCATAGAAACGTAGCTTAATATTTAATTAAAATAACCTACGACACTTAGTCCATATTTGTGGAATTCATACTTATAGCTTGTTTTACTATTAATGTTTTACAACTCTCAGATATTGCAACTGATTAAGTATTTAGGAATATATTTAAAAATTTTGCTAAATATGAAATTATATGTCTTGTAATGTTAAGTGAGTTTCGCGCCGAAACGGCTGCTTTACGTCTAATAATGTTATGCGAGTTTCGCGCCGAACTGGCTTGCGCCGAATCGGCCGCGCCGAATGGTCCCATCCCGTTGGAAAGATGTGGTTGTTAGTACATGTTTACCACATTCAAAGAAAATAATAATTTCCAATAACACGAGAGTATCGGCCACAATAGACATCTACGATTAAAACAAACTAATAAGTCAGCTATTGCCGAACATGCCTTGTTCACGGGTCATAAAATAGCTTTCGATAAGACTCGTATTTTGGACAGAGCTAATTGCTATTGGGATAGCATTATTTTGGAAGTAATAAACATCAGGTCCAGTGAGAATTCATGAATAGAGACTCTGGATTTTAATTGAGCCAGGCTTGGAAACCCATTGTTTCACCGGACGAACGCGGGGCTGAGTCACGGGACCCCAGATGCAACGGAGACGGGCCACGTGACCGCAGCCGCGGGAGACTAGAGCTGGAAAAGCAAGTGGACCAATGGGAGACGCCCTCGCTCTCGCGTCAACATCTAGCCAATCACAGGCAGTCTGTGCTTGCACAGACTTGCCTCAGACTATAAAAATACTTACACTTACCGAATTTGACACTTCAGTCTGAAGATGATGGCAGAGCAAGCCATCGAAACGTCACTGTTAAATTCTTTGACCCGGTTGGAAACGCGAGAGGAATTTATACATGCCATTCACCGGGAAAGACCTCGTACTTTGTAAATGTAGTTGTCTTTAAATTATAGTTTGTTATGTTTCACTAATTTTTTTGTCTGTTTTTGGCCTTTTTTAAACTTTAATATAAATGATAGTGTTAGGAATAGTAAATAGTCTTCCAAGCGCATTTTTATCATTTTCATCAACACGATCGAATAGTGGGATTAGTATTCTTATTATTTTGTATCTGTCATCAAATTTGTCCCACGTCAGAGGCCTGTTTTCCATATGGGTAATCAGAATTTCTCCATCAATATCTTCCATTGTTTTATTAATATGGAATGCTTCGACCCACCGCAGCTCACTTCGCGGACGTAGGCAGTGGCAGTTCCGGGCGACACAGGTGTCCTCGTTGCCGAACTATGTGGAAGACTCTTCAGTACAGTAAAAAAATGTCCCCGTCCGTCTTTTCCCCGAACCGGGCAATCCGAAAAAAAAACGGATAATGTGAAAGGTGCCGTTGGGTACAAAGAAAACACAAGTAGCTTTGTTGTTAATTTATACTATTTGTTCTGTAAAACAAGAAGGCTTCGATGTTGACTGTGATTCTTATAAAAGAAAAGCGACTTTTGGAGAATATGAAGTGATATTCTATACGGGGTCGAGCCGGACCCATGCTTCCCTGTTCTCGGGGGCGGTGGCGGGGGCGGGGGCGGGTGCAGGGGCGGGGGTGGAGATGGCGCTCTGAGTCTCTTCGTCCTCGTCGCCCTGGCGTCTGAATCTTTGATTCTGGGCGCCCGCCATCATCACCAGCACAGGCGCCTGCGTCGTTGTGGTCATGCTGTCCCGCAAACAGTTCTGCCAACATTGCACAATAACGCTACGACTATAGTATAAACATATTCATTTTATTTTATGCAATAATTAGATACTTACGTTAATATTGCTTTTTCTTAGTTGCTATAAGATTAGCGGTCATTCCTGATTCAGCAATTACCTGAATCGAGGCTTCCCGTTTTCAGTGGTGTACATTTGCTTCATTCCATGTGAAGTGTGATTGTTCAGAAATGTCGCCAATGAACATTCGTAATGTTTTACGTTCTCTATTAAAATACTTACAGAACAATATATTCATTTTTATGACTTCGTACAGTAAACTTTTACCATACGTCTCTGAAATTTCAGAATTTTGAAGTGTAATATCTCTGGCAATATTTTAGTATAAGACATGGCCATGGCTGTCTTGTATACAATTTCGTGCTCTTTTCACCCCAAAGAACAAAAAGAAAGTATGAACAAATTTGGCTTACATAATTTGAAGCGAACTCGGCCAAAAAAATTAGGGTGTGACAAAAAATTCAAATTTAGATTTTTATATCTCTGGAAGTAAAGGTATGAAAATTGTGAAACTTTGCACTTGATAACTTAGAATTTAAATTATAATTCATTTACCTGCTGCTCTCCAGTATATAACAAATTGAGTCTAAAGTTGACGATTTTTGCAAAAACTCCTAAAATAGGGTAATTTTTGACTACTTTTATGAAAAATTTTCTTAAACAATTACTTTTATATTATTTTTGTTAAAAATAGCATGTTTTAAACTTTTTAAAAAAGTGGGCACGTTGTTTCAAGCCGGGCATTTAAGGCCTTAAAACTGAGGAGAAAGGTACGTCATTGCTGTGGCAGTCATATGTGTATACATTGAATTGACTTGAAAACATCACAGTACTTGCTCCTTTGCCCAATATGCTCAGTCGCTATTCCACCAGCTAGTGTTATATTTTCAGCTACCATTTTCTGCACTCGTTTAATTTTTTATTTAATGTAGCCAATTTTATCCCTACCGTTCAACCTTTGAAATTGTAATTGGGAACTCCCTACGTCAGGGACACTGTCCGAAATGTCCATATAATTCTCTGATGATGAAGATTCTGTTGTGCCTTGGACCATAGAAATGAATTCAGATTTACGCTTGGAACAATTTTTTTGACCACAATTGTTTTTGTCCATTTTTTTAAATCAACAGACATGGCTAGGTTGACTTTCAACAGCCCATGCTTAGCTGTGTGCTTTGTGCTTGGCTTTAGCCTCATTTCATACAGTTCCAAAAACATCGTTTTGTGATGGAAGCAGATTTGGTCCTAGTCTGTGAGCTTAACCTCTGATCGTCGAGTGAGAAGTATTTTTTCACAGGCTGACAAACTGTGCGCCTCAACTTCTTGGAATAGGAAAGAACATGGCAAGTTGATCATGACTTTTCTCCAACAATGCAATTTGGCAATGTAGAAGTAGCAATTGACTTTATGACATCCATTTCACGTAATAAAGTCACTGCAAAATTGGAAAAAAAAATTTCAATTGCATATTACAGAATAATATGCTTTCAAAAGATGTATGATTATGTCATTACTGTAGAACCAAAGCTATCAGACTTGCGCATTCTTAAAGCAAGTGAAAAGTGAAACAAAAATAAAACATAGTACATAAAGGCAAAATTAAGTATAGCATGCAATGAAAAATTAACATTTTGCCTTATTCGGGAGATCCTATATATCTGCGATGAAATATGAATCCTACTTTTTTAGTAATTTAAAACCGAGATAAAAGAAAACGACTTGAATGCACATTGAAGTATACAACATTGTAATGCAAAATTATCAACTTTGTCCCCAATTTGAAACCCTTATACGCCTGCGATGAAATATCATGTCTACTTTTTTAAGGAGTTTGAAACATGATATTTCTAATAAAATTAATTCAAAATAGTATCTATAAAACAGTTTTTCATGAAGTAGGCTAGAAATACCTTATTTTTGCCATTTTTGCAAAAATCGACAACCTTACGCTCAATATGTAAAGCACTGGAGGGCAGAAGATTAATGAAATTTTGCAATAAAAAACCTTATGATTTTGTGCAAATTTTCACAATTTTCATACCTTTACTTAAAAAGCCAAATTTTTAATTTTTCACACTTCAATTTTTTTTGGCCAACTTTGCTTCAGTGTATCTAAGCAAAATTACTCTTCAAATTATTTATGATATTTACGTTTAAAAGAGCACAGAACCTTATACAAGATAGTCAAGTTTGTTTTTTATAATAATATACTGCCAGAGATTTTACATGGATCTGAAAGTTGCTGAAATTTCCGAGTCAAAGCGTAAAAGGTTCCTATCTAGAGTTAAACAACCTATAATAGCTAAATATTATATTGTAGGATGTGAAAGTTGAGCAATTTTCATTGGGGACTTGTACGAATGCTCACACATTAAGTTCATAGAATGTATGATGGTCATGCGGGGCACTTGACATGGAATGACCCACTTACATCGTTTATACACTTAATAAAATTAATCAAATATCGCTCTTAAATAACTTCATGATGTGTGCATCAATCTATTTAAGAAATAGAATGTATGTGTGTGTGTATTTGTTCCGCATAAAATCTTAAACATGAAGAACAATTTCAACCAAACATGAAGTATTAGTGTTGCATTCGAAGGTTTCAGATTTATTGGTTATCATTAAATTCGAGTCAACACCCCCCCCCCCCCCCGTCTCCCATAGAGTCGAAGGTGAAGGGATGTAGGAATGAGAAACATATTTGTTGAATTATTGCCGGGTGATTTTTCATACTCATTTTAACAACTGGGTTATTATTGATTCCCTTAAGGTACCGGAAGTATTTTGAATTATCTGAAGGTAACTGCGTTATTCTTTCACTATCTTAGATGTGGCGGAAGTATATTTTACTCTTTCCTTCACTTAAAGTACCATGAATTTTTGCTACACTCTTATGGTATCAGAAATATTTTTTGATTATCTTAAGACACCGGGAATATTTTTCAAGCCTTTAATGTCTGAGAGTATTTTTAATTCTTAATGAGCTATAATATTCCCGATTCTGGTTAAGATCAAGAACTGATAGTTCAAAATGAGGATGAGTAAGAGATGTCTACTTTCAAATGTCAAAAACTATTTAGCTTGGTGTACCTTTAATTTGATTATTGACATTTCTTAGTGGTACAGATGAAGTTTACTCATCTTAGGCATGGAGTTCAGGGTTTAGAAGGGGTAAAAAGACGTAACTAATGTCAAATCCATCGTTTTCGGTGACATTGAGGTGAAAAGTAACGATCCCGTTGCCAGTTGAATCAAATGCAATCGTTTGAAATATATTTTGAAGGAAACGCGCACGAACAAAGAACGACAAGTGTTAAAAGAAACTGATTTGTGAAACGAAAGTTTCACTTATCCTAATATAACATAGGTGGGGTAATATAGGCACTATCAGACTGTAAAATGAATAAATTGTGGCGGTATTTAACGCACAGTCTGTTTTGTGGTTTAAGCATTACTTCAAAATTTCGTGTAGTTGCATGGATCAGCTTTGGAGCCGGAAGTAACTGCTGAATATATCTCAAAAATTAAAAGCAGATTCAACGAGGCGAGGTACAAGACACCCTTGCAACACGAGAGAGTACTACCCCGTCAAGATATATAATTATATTTCTGGAATGCGTGAAATAATATTTAAATTTACGTAACATTTTATTTATGTAATGAAACTTTTTAGTTACTGAATAAATATACACAGGGTTTATAAGCCGCTGTGCAGACGATTGAGGCTCATTATATAAAGAAGTACCAGGGCCACACACTCTCACTTTAATTTTTCGTATTCACATTATTTCGCGCTAATCAGGCCAAAGTGATGGTTCAAGTATCTTCTCATTATAATGTAACTAATTTTTTTCTGTATGTCGTATGGAAATCTACATGAGTGGAGCAGTTTCGACCAATTTTAGTGCACGTGTTCGTAAGGACCCGAAAACGAACACTGTTGGGATAAGACACGACTAGCCTCCCTAGCAGGGACGGGAGTGGAGGGGACGGAAATTTCAAACGTGCATAAACGGGTGATATTTGCGGTGAATAAATATGCTGCGGGGCCAATGAGATTGATAGTGTATTCCCAATGTTGATTGTGTATAATTTCAACCCTATTCACCATGGAAGAGGGCATTAGTGGGTGTGTTACACAAAAAAACGCAAAAATAATCGAGCATCGTTTTGTGGATTTCGCCTGCTTTCAACATGCAACATAAGTAGTAGATCAGCCCAACGGCGGAGGGGGGAATGGGTAGTCTATTATATAAAATTAATTTAAAAAAGCGAGATTAGTGTCATTATTCTTGACTCCATTAGTGCACCGGGAATATTTTTGACTTTCTTAAGTTACCTGGAGTATTTTTCAGTCTCGAGGTATGGGGAGTATATTTGATTCTAACGAGTTAATATATAAATGAATTCCCGAGCAACACAGGCACCCAGCTAGTTGGAAATATATATGGTTCAATGAACAGAGACAATTTTGAGAGAGCCGTTGCAAGTATTCCTTACCTGCAGAATGTTGAGGAAGAAGAGGAAGGCCAACAGGGTGAGGGCGGACATAGCTGCCGCGTTTCCTTTGGAGGAACCTTTCCCGCTGCTGCTAGGCCTGTCAGATATTGCCATTATTTACATTCCAACATATCTTCTAACCTACCATTCCACTCATCGGAAGTAAACCATTTTCATTTTCTGCTAAACATTTATTTAATTTAGTGTTCAAAAGAGGCCTTCGGTATAGACGATATTAGTTTCCATATGTGAAACTATAAAATAATTTAAGTAGAAACTTAAAATTGAAATATACAATATACCAGGTGTGTAAATATCTAACCGTAATTTGCCCATCAAACCGCGTTTTTGTCGCCATTTTAGATCTTTGACAACTGATAAAGAGTTTCGATCTACAACAATACAAAGTTTCATTTAACAGGTTTTATAATGACGTTGTACATGTCGAGCTTTGTGCCTAGAAACTACGGTTTGCGAACAGCATTGATTTTCTGTTAACTTGTGAAGAAAACTGCTCGAATGCTTGTCGAAGCTTACGGTGAACATGCTCGTCGCAAAGCACAGTGCTTTGAGTGGTTTACAAATTTCAAAATTGGAGATTTTGACGTGGGAAACGAAGAACGTGGGATACCGCCGAAAACGTTTGAAGACAGCGAATGGCCAGCAATGTTGGATGAGGATGACACTCAAACCCAACAAGAGCTCATGTAACACGAGAAGCCGCCTCCATACGTTTGAAAGCCACGAGAAAGGTCCAGAAGGTGGAAAATGGGTTCCATATGAAATAAATGAAAGGCAACAAGAAAACCGAAAATTATCTTGTGAAATACGACTCGCCAGATAAAAAAGAGTGATTTTTGCATTGAATTTCAACAGGTGATGAAAATTGGATTTCTTTTGAGAATGCTAAGCGTAAAAGATCATCAACATCGACCGCAAGGTTAAATAGCTATGGAAAGAAGCAATGTACTATTTTCGGTAGGAACAGACGGGTGGCGTGATCTGTTATGAGCTGCTACAACCCGGCCAAACCGTTAATACTGAACGCTACCGACAACAAATGATCGATTCAATCAAGCATTACGTGAAAAACGACCAGAATATCAAGAAAGGCAACACAAACTGATTTTGCTTCATGATAATGCACGTTCACACACAGCAAAACCGGTCAAGGAACAGAAGTTCAGACTTCAAAAGACTTGGCTCCGTCCGACTTATATATGAAATTGCTCAATAACTGGTTTCCTTCAAAAGTGCTACAGTTATTTTTTGTCGTGGCATTCATAAATTACCAGAGACATTGGAAAAATGTATAGCTAACGATGGACAACATTTCGAATAAAATGTGTTTTATCATTTTCATACTTAAACGTGTATTTTGTATACAAAACATTCCGGTTTCATATTTACACACCCGATATATTTAATTCTACTATATAAATGATAAAAATTTATTTTACTAATATAAGCATAGAATATATAGTATTAAAAAACTAAATTCGAACAAAGAAAGTATGAAAGCAAGTATACAATACTCATGTTTCAGTTACCACTAGATTAAATAAATGTTTCAAGAAAAGTTGAAATGTTTCACTTATAATGATTCAGCTGGGGTCATGAATGAGCTATAATATATTATTTTAAATCAGTCTTAAATAAATAATAACATACGACGTAATTTTAACCGACAAACCTTACAAAATAGACACAAATTTAGATATGTCGACGTTCCGATACTAGCTTTGTATCTTACTCGTATCCTAATATTTTAATTAGTTCTCTCTATTTTGTAAGGTTTGTCTGTTAAAATAACGTTCTTTCTATCGTTGTTAGTTTCACAGACGTTAATTTATTTTCATCAGCCTTAATAAAACTAAAGCATGAAAGTATTATAAATTACTGATACTATACTAAATATTTCTTCATTCACAACGAGTTAAAATTCAAATCGTAAGTAAATAAATAAGGAATCAACCTAGTTAGCCAGAAGTAAAATTACATTGAATGAAAAAAAAGTAGTACATCACACGTTGGCTTCGTTTCAATGAAACCTCTTCAGGTCTAGTAATAAATCACTATAAATAAATTCAAAATATATAAACTGAAAATTGCGGCTGCAATAGTTGTGCATTGAGCTCATTAAAATTTTTATGAGTGTGTATATCTTGAATTTATTTATAGCAATTTATTACTGCACCTGGAGAGGTTCCAATGTAACGAAGGCAATGATGTGATCTACTAAATTTGTCTTATTAATTTAACATTTATTAGTATGTATGTGTTTGATAATTAATATAATATAATGTATATAATTTATATAATAAATAATTAATTTTTTCTATTTACAAATTACTTCTAATCTAAATTAACCTCCGTCCTTTGAAGTGTTTATATCTCTGAAATAAATAAATTAAAACTTCACTTTGGTGTAGAGCAGAAGAACCCTCCCCAATTTAATTCATATTTTAGGACGAATTAAATTCAGAAGATTGAACGAAAATACTTGGAGACAGGGGGAGGAGATGCGGAACACCTGGGATTAAAGAATGTTTCACCACCACGGGACGATAACCCATTAAATTTCCCAAGAAAGCCCCATCCTCTGAAACCGCGAATCCCACGATCGTCGAAAAAACTACGATTGATGAAAACACGTCACGTGTGGTGCCATTTTTTCATGTCGAAGGAAAAAGGAGAGGTTAACTGGGAGGTGACAAGGAGGTGAAATAGTTATGTAACTCGTACTTTGAAATGAAGAGGAAGTAGGGAGAGGAGAAAAGTAATCAGTGTGAATTAGAACTTGGAAAGAAGTGTTACTGGAAAGCTAGAAGGAACGAAGGAAGACGTATTTAAGAAGAACACAAATCCACGCAAAAAATTGATATCTCATCCAAAAATCTCTGCTGAGATTTAAGACTTGCTTTCCTCGGCGGTTCTAAAATCTCCTGTTTTCCGCCTGCCGAGATCATACCCATTTGTGGGGGTCGGACCGCCACAACTTGCTTCTTACCATCGTAGAAATCCAAGGGCAATACCCGGAAGGCATTCCCGATACCTAGACGAGAAGGTTCCAAAACCGGTGAAGAACGAAAAACGGTCTTTCCGGCTCAATCATCATAAGCGAGATCACTGCTACCTGTTGTTGCCCCCGCCCCCTCCTGCACAGTAATTAACCCTCATAAATCTTGTATATGAAAATACCCTGAGCTAAGCAGTTGCTATTTCAACATTTAATTTCCTCTAATTTCCGCATTGTTGTTATTATATAGTACCACAGTCCCACAGGTAATTTAATAGTCCTGTTTGCCATCAGACTAAATAAGCTGTTGAGTCATTTATTTTCAAAGAAGTTAGACCAACATGACTACCGAATCGTAAATATTTCTAATGAATGAATCGATGTTACACTACCGATTATACTTTACTTTGCATTTACGTTTAGAAAATTTCAAAATGCTCCTGTGTAAGCAATTTCACATTATTTGTAAGTTAACAGCGCTTATTCGTTAGTTTTAAAATAAAATAAATTGAGTAAGTCAGCAAACATTAATTAAATTAAATATTTTTTCCATTCTTGAAAACAAATCACAATGTTTCAAAGTTCATTTTGGGACTTCTTCAGGCGTTACAGATTAAAAATTATAAAAGATCTTGAATTGTTAAAATTAAGAATAAATTTTTCCTTTGAGGTGAAATTTTTATCAGTGCAATTTTTGTGGACTGTTGAAATCATAGTCGGGGTTGGTATCCATGACTGTAGGAGACAAAAGCAAGCATTACTTTCATATAACAAGTTTCCACGAATAATCTCCTATAGTGATGTAATTGTTTATCTGTTTAAAAACTGCGTTTTGAAATAAAATTGAAATAACTAATTGTGAAACAAGTAGCTTGGTGTAATACGGTATGATACTATTATACCTCCAATTAGTGAAGTCACTGCAGTCATATACTTCGGTTGTTCCTTTTTCTCTTTAAATTTGTTTCTTTCCCCATTTTGAGCGTATTGTAATGTCTAATGAGGAATGCTCACCCGTACTCATGTCCGCCTCTGTCCATTTCGTTCCATCGCGGAGGAGCGCCATGGGAAACGCCAGAGCCGTGCCCAAGGAAAGTAGACAGCGTCATTTCCTGCACAAGCAGAATCAAAGCTGAGTAAATAAACCAGCCAGGATCGAAGAAAAAATTTATAAAATAAAAATCGTCTTATTCCTTTTCTTAGAACCTCCTCAGGTGCACAACTACTTATAACAAATCATGTTGTCAGGCCAAAATGCAAGAATCTGACGTAAATTTTATACCGCACTTAATCTATATAAAGAAAACACAATGTATTCTATTTTATAAAAAGACAGGCTACGTAAGAGTTATCAGCTTTGATGTGTCTCACCTATAACTGCATAGGAAGGGATGAGAAAGGGGGAATGTGGAAGGTAGAGCAGGGTAGCCAAGGGTTGACTAGCGCCACCGGGCTGTGGTTTAAGGATCTTACCCGGTTAGTGATGCAGGGAAACCCCCAGAGAATCCTGCATCAGATAGGTTGGGCATTCAGTACTATTCCCATGCCCTCCCGATAACTGGAGACCGCGTTTTTTGTGGTGACGCAAAAATCTCGACTCCGTGTCTCGACCAGATTTCGGGTCCAATGCGATCAACAAATAATTCTTACCGTAGGCCAACGTCTTTTCAAAACGGACAAAATGGTAGACTTGATTTAAAATCCTAGACCTGGGACCGAGGGGAAGGCAAAATCTGTAGGAGGAAGGTAGCTGTTACAGAATTCCTTGTACCTCTCTGGGGTATTTATTTATTTATTTTTGAATCATTGACTACACGTTGGTGATCCTGAAGCAGGAAAAAACCTAGAAAACCTGCATCAGGTAGGTCGTCCTTCTGATAACTGGAGACTGGATTGCTGTGGGAATGCAACAAACTCGACTCCATGCCTCGATCAGTATTGAGGGGTAGTTGGCTGACTGGTCCCACGATAACGTATCAAGAAAGAAACAGATTCTGATTCACTCACTAACTGACAAAACGGCGCGTAGTTCTGGGATCACGGGCCGCGGGATCTGATTCTTGAGTGAGTGATTCAAACACAGAGCTTCCTCTCTTTTCTTCTGACTCGATGATCATTCACTCCGCCATCTTTGAATCAGCTCTCGGACAGATCGCCCACCTCTAGCCAGTTCGTGTACTTCTGGGTCTACCCTGGTCAGTAGTGTGATGTTATCATGAAGTTGGTTCGTCTTTTTAATGCAGTTGTACTAAAACAGCCCTTTATATACTTCAATCAAATTAAAAGTTTTCATCAGACTCTCAGAAGTTTGTAAAATTTACAGATACATTACATTTAATACTGACCAATTTAAGCTAGTAGAATATTACTGGATCCAGAATAGCAACTAATATGTAAGTGCAGTGCTCAATTTGAAGAGGGAAGTTGATTGTAACACAGCGCTCATGTAACTACTTGAAAATAAGTTTATATAAAAGAAATAAATATACGTGAACTAATACATATAAATTTCATTTACATCTTGGACGAACTTCTGGTGATCCAAAAAATTGATTGACCGGCATCGAGAACTTTGGTATGGATACGGATGCCATTGAAGTGACCTGTGCATATAAGTGAACTTCGCATTTGGGAAGCTTCAAGCGAACAAAAACAATTATATATGAATAGCATTGAGCGCCCGTCATTGTCAGTGGAAATAAACACTAATTAGCTTGTGAAAACAGCAAACGTGTAATTAAAATAAATGGCTGCAAACTTTGGAAGTAACTAGCGTAAGATATGACGAACGCCCGAAGTTGTCAGAAGTTAGCGTTCTCGAGGTTCCTTTATAGCAGATAAACTACCCACGAAATCTTACATACGCCTTTTTGGCAATTAACAAATAATCCAGGTTTCAGTCTCAATTTTTCCTTCGAATTCTTCGATTTTCTCAATGACAATCATTTATAATAATACTAATTATTTTAATTTTATATATGTATATAAATATTATATAAAACTTGTTTGTACTGTTTAAACAACGTTTTTAAATATCTGTCATGCCAATATTTGATATAGGGTCTCCATAAAATAATGTCCTAGACTAATTGGTATTTTATAAGAGTTTAATTTGGACTATTTACAACAATCCATACGTCAAATGAAGGTAACGTAACTTATTTCTTCTTACAAACGTTCAATATGTGCACCTTTAGTTATACGACACATATCCAACCTTAAATCCAATTATTCCCTCACTTTGGTTAGCAAATCCTGGGTAAAGGATTTCAATTTTGTATCAACTCTGGCAAATCATTAGCTAGTGGCGGAATGAAGACACGATCTTTTGCAAAACCACAAAGGAAAAATAGTAGTGAACAGAGTAATTTTGGGAAACGATTCTTGATGTTGGTGGTTCGACGCCTTGAATGTAGGCCTCACCTGACGACAATAGCTCGGCGCCGGTGCGATAAACAACAAAAGTACATGTGATTATTTATCTTTAACTGTTTGAGTTAGTCTTTAATTGCGATTTTGAGACAACACTGTACAACGTTTTCAGTTTATACCATTAACTTTTATAAGTGGGATATTCTTTTAAAAGGAATCATACTGCAAGGAGTATAGATAAAACCCCTTCGGATTGCCGATGATATTGTAGTATTAGGAGAGTCAGAAGAAGCCTTGAATACCATAATTAATTGCATGAACGAGGTGTTGGAGAAAGAGTTTATTATGAGGATTAATAGATGGAAAACCAAGGTAATGAAGTGTAGTATGGGAAACAATGGAATAACAAATAGTGTTAGATATTTTGAAGGAAGGTAAGAAATTCTGCTTTGGCAGCATAATAACTAGGGATGGTAGAAGTACAGAAGACATAAAGAGTAGGATAGCACAGGCAATAAAGTCTTTGTGAAAAAGAGGAATTTACTTACGGGTAATATAAGTGTGAATATTAGTACATCATTGCCAAAAATGTTCGTATGAAGTGGGGCGTTGAAATGTGGTGCTATAGGAGAATGCTGAAAATCAGATGGGTGGATAGAATCACAAACGAGGAATAGGGGAAGAGAGAAGAATATGGATGACGTTGACCAAGAGAAGGGATAGACATGAAGGTCTTGTAAAATTAGCATTAGAGGGAAGTGTGCGGGGTAAGAACAGAAGAGGGAGAGATACGCTAAGTAGGTTAGGGAGGATGTGGTATGCGGTAGTTATGCGGATATGAAAAGGTTTGCGCATGATAGGTTAACATGGAGGGTTGCATCAGAACATTGTTTTAAGGACACCCTGCAGTTTAGAATTCATTTTTATGTAATAAACGAGTATGTAAGTTTTGTTTCACGGCTGTTTGGTCACTCTACCTTATGTAACTATTGTAGGCAGCATATAAATTGCATTATTTCTAAGACGAAGCAAATCAGCTAGGACTATCTGCTAGTTTAGAAAAGAAATGAAATATTTATAAACCTGTGCTCGTGTCTTGTGAAGCTTCCTGATGTCACAGCAGAACTGTCACAGACTCTGACTTTCCGGAATACGGGATCTCTTCCGGCACACGAGCAGCTTGCGCGAATAATTGATGTAACTGTAATTATATTAAGTACACCTTCGTAAGCAAGCAACAGAAAATATAACTTACAGATCATAGTACTGTGTTTTGTTAAATATTTATAAATAATTTATTTTAAGTCGAATGAAACTTACGGTCATTACTGACTGCTACATTTTTACATCACATAATATTTTATTGGTCGTCATAATTTGTTACGAAGTTTTAGGTCATTAGTGAATTTTATTTTTTTACAATTTACTCTGACAATTGCAAATTGAAATAATTCAAGAACTTAACCGATTTAAACATCAAATGTATTGGGATTTTAATAATTAATTTAGTACAATATTCTGAATAATTAATTCAATTCCGATACGAATTAATAACAGAAACATGTACAACAATAGAACGCGCCGGGAAAAGAACATGAGACCATTCCTTAGTACGGGTTGGCCTTTTAGCCACTGAGCTATGACAGGAAAGAGAGAGAAAATTGGTGACTTACCTGCAGTTCACAGATGGCCGGAACCACGGGGAGGTCGATTTCTACACTACGCAGCTCCTTAGCGGACACGGGTGTTTCAGGGAGTATCTCCACCGCTTCAAGCTGGACGATAGCCCTGAATGCCCTGCCTGCCCTGGTAATGCCGAGAACGCGGAGCACGTTTTCTTCGACTGCCCGCGGTTCATAGCCCATAGAGTAAGACTTGAGACGACGCTTGGAGAAAATCTGACACCGGACAACACTGTGGACTTCATGCTCCAATCACAGAATAACTGGGACTTGGTGGCTGAGTTCACCAGTACAACGATGAAGACGTTGCGTCTGTTAGAAAGAGAGCGGCATAGTGTCGAGGTGTAAATAGTATTGTATATATATAAACTAAGTGTTAATTACCAAACGTAGGCTAAGTAGTAAATAGATGTACGGACGGAAGATAAGGGTTGCAAGTGTGCAGCAATGAACTGGAGTTATTTTAGTAGTCTAGTTAGTAATAATATAAAGTGGACGGTGTGCACGAGGTACCTTGCTGGGTTTTGGCGCCCACTTGAGGATGCACTTTTAAATGTTATTAACGAATTCATTAAAATTTTACTGTTTATGGACCTGTTGCGGTTTATTTTAATTAATCGAGGGTTATTTCAAAGAAGAAAATTGAAGGAGTGTCATTGCGAAGATTTTCATAACTCTGAGAAAATTACCGCACGATCCTGACAATATCGCCTTAATAAGCTTTATGACTCCTTCCTGAAATTATCTTTCTTCATTTAAAATATGAACGCGTTAAGAATTTGGTTTTATATTTTTTAATTCAGTCCTATTACACGTGAAGTAGACGAAATTAGAAACGTTGCATATTACGGGTCGTGGAATATTATCAACAGTGTAGCAGTTGTAATATTAATATCTTACGTAATTATCCTCGTAAAAATTGTTACTTTGGAGTGATGTATCTCGTAACTTTAAAAACTGTGGAGTCACAATGGTTATGAACCAAGTAGTTGTTGAAATAGATTTCGTGGACTTAAATAAAAAATTACAGTAAATTTATTAGCAAAAATAATAGTATTTTATTGAATTCGTAGAGCCTTGAGATTAAGACGGCACAAGCGCCGAAAATTAAAAATTATAAGTTATTTGAAAAAAGTTATGTATAACTACGCATACAGGGGTCGATAATATACGCCAACTGTTTAAAATACAATAATTAAAAACTTATATATTTTTCTTCTTTAACTTTAATTCCAATTTTCCTTGAACTGTTGCTACAGTATATTTGTTTACCGAAATATTCATTACGATTTATATGGCATACAGCAGGAATTTTTATTTCCGGAAATAAATGTCGTGTTGGCTCTATTCGGATTCGAAATGGATGTAACCAGGAACAGTTTGAATGTTCGATTCATTTTCAACGGAAATTACAAATACCCACAAAAAAAATAACATTTTTGTCAATGTGTAATACTTTAGCGATTAAAATGTTAACGTGCGCGTCTTAGTACGATTTGATCATAATAGACGTGTATTTTTAACAAGTCAGTATTAATTTCATAAAAATTAATTGCGTCATTATGCCTGTGAAATAAAAACCTGTCATTTCCGAAAAACCGGGAAGTGCGCTACAGTGAACAGATATGGAATATGACCGCAGTCAAGGCTGTTCGCATTGTGAAGTTCTTTTTATGTAATTCGTTTATTTAGTCCATTTCAAAGTGTGACAGATTTAGTAATAACCAAACAAGAGCACAATGGGAAATCTATTATAATTCTGTATTGAAAATAACATTCTTCACAAAATTGGTTTGAGTGAAAGCACCTACGTCCAGACAACATTACTTACTTTACTTTAAATAGTTTAGAAAAAGAATAGGTTTCGGAATTAAAAAAGGCCGGTTAACTTCAATAAAAATTTATATGTATATTATGCACAATGAAACTGAGATAAGCAATAGTAATATCACAATTCTCGCTAGATTTAAATGCAAACTTATTGGACTATAACAAAGTAGCTGGATTGGTGACCCATTCAATATAAAATGCTAAAAAAACAGTATTGGTTTGAACACACTATGTTCATGCACACTATTTTGTATTGCTTAAAAGACAATATTCAAGATATTAAAGCCTTAAGCTATCTAAATTGTTTGACCAGTAAAACAAATAAGATTTATCAGAAGATACATTTGAAAATATGAATCAACAGTTTTACTTTAGTCATTTTGTATAGCAAGGTATAGAATTTAGAAAGGAATAAGGATGAAGAGGAAATTGTATATTAGCTGCTTTAATTTCCATACATAAATATATTACTGGTTCAACAACAACTAAAACACACATCCAAAGTTACTGCCAGCAATTTTCCAACAGAAACAATTGTATATATATATATATAAATTATATTTTGATTGACTGCTTTGTTAGAAAGTAAAGGTTAAAATAATGGACTATTATGTAACATAATAAATTGACATGGTCAATTTCTTTAAAAGTAAAGACGGTACAGTGCTTGAACAGAGAAACAAAAAATTATAATACTTACACAAGTTATAATCACAAAACATACAAACTTGGAACTCAAAATATTGAAACAGATCTGTAAAACTACATCCTTAAATTTTGTACACTTATCAATGACTCAAATTCATATTCAATTCTAAAACATTTGTTGAATATAAATACAACCAAGAGTATTCTTGCATCACAACTTAATAATTAAGAGCTTCATATTTGGTTTATTTGTTTGAAATGTATGCATACTTTTTCTTTTAAATTTAAATAATCCTGACTTAACATTAAATCTTCCTTAGAATTGGGACCACAGAAATACTTCCAACAATGTAAGGCAATTTGTCTCAATGGACAGCTTAGCCAATAAACGGTTGAAATCAAAAGTTTCGACCTATTAAAGGAAGAAATTTTTTTGTGTTAGATGATTGCTTATAACAATTTGCAAAACCTGGAAGTTAAATAATACTGAAATTATATTTACTTCAAACTCTAACCAAATTTCAGTTTATCTCAAAATACATAGCAATGAATCGGTCCAAAGATTTCTCAGACAAGTCTAATAATTGATATCAAGGACTAATTTATTTTGATATCTCAATAAGTGAGCACATTAATTAAAATTTGTAGCCACAGCTTATATGGTAATAAAAGTATATTAATAATTTTGTACCCACAAATATTTATAGACCAGCACACATGATTTTTTTTTTCTGTTATGGCAATCTCAAACACATATTTTCAGTGAGAAACTAGATTAATTCACAGTCTTGAGTGAATTATTAATCATTTGACACAATTGAGAAATGCATGTTAATTAAAAAATTTACTTTTATAAAGCCTACAACAGATAAATGATTTTATGGCTCGAAAATAAATTTAAATAAAAAATAGATAAAATTTGTTGCACATAACTTCTTTCTAACATGAAGGTTATTGTAATTTATTAAACAGTGTTAACATGCATTTTGTTCCAATTATTTAAATGTTCATTACATGAGAATAATTGTTAATTCTTCACACAAAATAAAAGATTTCAATCAATCAGTTCAATTGTACTCAAGTTCATAAATTACCATAGAAGTAGGTTATTTTCTGATATAATTATGTAAGCTTCTGATTCATAAACTGTAAGAGGCATTGCAAATTCTTATATTAAAAAATGCTACTTTGAGATTTGTGCTAAAAGAACAAAAGTGAATCAAGGCATAATGAGATCCATACAGAGTTACAATATTTCATTGAAGTCTCATCACCAGATTTTCAATCTTCAAACATTCTTAATTAATATGTTTTTTATAAAATATGAATTTTTATATTTACAGTTCATTTAGTCAAGAATATATTTAACACATAACCAAGACTCACATTTAGTTACAAAATCTATTGGAACATAAACTACTAAATGTACATATTTTTAAATATTTCCAATACATTCCATTTACTTCAAAGATGATTTGAAAAAAGTATCTTCCTACCATAGAAAAATATATTATTTCTTTAGAAAATTACAAAACAATTCTAGCAATTTAGAATAACATTTAATACCACACATTTATCAAGCTTTTACAATTTATTTATAGATAATATTTAGCAACCTTATCATAAAAAATCTTGTGCATAGCTTTTCTATGTCTTGAGGCCTCTGTTCTTCCTTTTAATCCGGGCATATGGCCCTATATCTGGATCCATTATGAAGTCATACAGTACACTGACCCACGAGTTATGCTGGGGTAGGTTATCATAGTACTCTGCAGCTATCCTTTTCACCTAATTCATGAAATTATTAGACTGTATTAAATCATTTAATAAAATATTATTCATTTTACTAAAGAAACAAATATGCAATAACTTGCATAAGCATGTTTATTTTAGTAGCTGAATATTTATTGAATGGGAATTTAAAACCATAGATAAAGTTTATGGCTCAATTACAAAACATGCAGGCAACAATATTTTTCTGAACTTTATGAGGATACAATGTATTGTATGTGGAACTGTGTTAAAATATATTTCAAATCTGCAACTGTCCGAGTGATTTTATATAGTTAATTAACCTACACTATTAAAAGATGTTTAATGTGGTGTTGTGGAGAATAAAGCTGAACAAATGCTTCAACTATAAAAGGAATCACAAATTACATACAACTAAATCCATAATATACCCTTATACACTAATATTCTCTAAACAATTATTGTACAAAAATATACAGTCTCTGAAATTATATCACAAAGTATACATTTAGCATAATTAATTTTAAGGAAATATATTCTGGCATTGTATACTAGGAAACAATCCACAAAGTGCAAATTAATGAGCTAAGTATTTAAAATAGAAACTGCATGACACAATCAAAGTGCTCTGTGATATGACCTTTAATTTCACGGGGGAAAAAATAGCTCCAAGTGTGTCAATGTTTTCTATGAAGAGATTACATCAGTTTTTGAAGCATACATTTATAAAATAATGTGAAAATGCAAACATGCTGGTAAACTCATTGCAATTATTTAAGAGTTTTTGGTAAAAAAAAGTCCACACAAACATGTGGAATGGCATATTACCAACATAATATCTAAAACTTTTACAGATTTCTGGTTTCAAATGCCTTGAGATGATTATTTCCTTACTTAAAAAGGAATTATAAGAGAACACCCCTAAAGCCTCAAATTTATGATTTCAAGTATTTAGTTGAATGTTCATTGATGGTAGAATTGGGTTGGATTAAAAGATGGAAAATTGGCAAGCTTGAATGCTTTGATAGAAATATAAAGTTGACTCCTTTTTATTGAATATACCTCAGGTAGCCGAGATCCAGGTACAGCAGGAAAATCATGATGCTCATTATGGTAACCAACATTAAATGTGATCCAATTAAGGCATCCATAATAAGAATATGTTTCAAACCCCTTTCGGAACATATAATGTTCTGATATAAAGTGGCCAGCAACTGGATGCAACCCCATTGCCATTAATGAGCCAGCAATCATATAAATCACCATCTTTCCACCTATAACAAATATGTCTTTAGAGTACAGTCATAATAATATAACAATTAAATGATTTAGAGGGTGCATAATTTATTACAGAAAATAGGCTATTAAAGTAATACAAATTGATCTATTCAAATCGAATACAACCATAACAATATTGTTAAATAATATACAAGGTTCTCTTATTAAATAATTACTTCAATTATTGACAAAGTATTAATGATGTGAAAATTACTTTACAAATTTGTATTACAATTTTAATTAAATAATGTACACTTTCAGAAAGTAATGGCTTAATAAAAAGATTCTCAATTGATTAACAGAGTAAAGTAAACTATGTTTCAGTGAAACTCATATCCCCCATCATTAGGTGCATAGTACGAACTGTCGAGATAATTTTTCTCTACATATTGGTGCCGGTAATATAAGTGTGAATATTAGGAAATCATTGCTAAAAGTGTTTGTATGGACTGTGGCATTTTGTGTGTGGAAAATGTGGACAGTAGGAGTTGTAAAAAGGAAAAGAATAGAAACCTATGAAATGTGGAGCTATAGGAGAATGGTGAAAATCAGATGGGTGGTTGACAGAGTTACTAACGAGGAAGTTCTAAGCAGAATCTGGAGTACACTGACCAAGAGAAGGCATAGATTAATAGGCCACGTTTTGAAACACGAGGGTTTTTTAAAATCAGCATTAGAGGGAAGTGTGCGGGGTAAGAACACAAGAGGGAGGAAATGTATGGAACACACTAAGCAGATTAGGGAGAATGTAGTAGTAATGCATAAATGAAAAGGCTTGTGCAAGATGGGTTAGTATGGAGAGTTGCATCAGGCCAGTCTTAGGATTGAATACCACAGCACACCAGGTAGTGTAATGCAGGTGCCATCCAATGAAATTGCCGAAGTGCTGCAAAATTTTGACTTTTTGTCCTGTTTGGTTGGATTATTCAGTCTCTCTTATTGTCTTGGTGTCGGGTAAATCCAATGTAATGGCCAGTAATGATCTGATCCCATGTCATGAACATTTGGAAGCCCGAATCTTTGTTTATAAGGTTCTTATGTCTATTTCTTTCAATGGCTTCCTTCAAAACACTATCGACCCAAAGTAACATATGATTTAGTCCTTGTATTTGGCCACCACAGGTTTATCCGGTTGTTTCAAACAAATATGCCTTTGGTGTTCAACACAGCGCTGTTGAACGGTCTGAATAGCTTGTTCAATAAACTCCTGACCATGGCAGCACTTAATCCACTTTTTATTATTATTGGCTTTCCAGATGCCTTCCTTATCTGTGCTTTAGTATACCTGTTCATCTGGAATATTCTCCCGATATTATTTAACTCTGCTACCAAGTTATCAGAATCAGATATGGCTTAGGCTCTATTTTTTATTCAAGATACTAAATTTTATTCAACTACTAAATTTAAGATCCTCGTGTTCACAAAAAAAGCATACAAAACAACCAAATGGCTTTAATTTGGCTGGACCACAAACACTTTAACGGCTCTTCAACCACTGCATTATGTAATGCTCTCACTGAAATTGTACTCTGATTTCAGAACTAAAGAATAAGAATTTATAATAGTAAATTAGATTAGTTTCATTATTTTATTTAATATAGAATGACATATTTACTGCATTCAAGATAATATCAAGCCTTATTTTTTTGTTTTAACACACTGTGGTTGTTTTTATACTTTCCTATTCAGTTACTGTTGGTCAATTTACCAGCCATAAATACCAGCAAAATACTAATTACATTAATTTATTGCATCCTATTCCATACTGGAAACATTTCAATTAACCATTTCAGCACCCCTTGTGTCTACCATTAATGAAACTTCCCTTTCTCAGAATATGTGTGGTTTACATAAATAGTTTCCCCAATGCCTAATTGAAGAGCCTATATATTAAAATAGCAATGAGTGTTCTGCAATCTTCTGCCAATATTTCTGTAAATCGTCATATACAATACTCTTTTCTAAGAGCTTAAAGTTCTTGCAAACAATTCTACAAATAATAATCATCAATTAAATACAATCTTTGCTTCAGATGAAGTTTCCTTCACTGCAATATGTTACACACAAATCAGTAAACAACTGAAATGGAACAGAATAAAATATATTAAAGTGCACTTAATTATATTTAAAAACCTACCTAGGTAATAGTAGACTAGGAAGTCAAACGCAAGTTGAATTATAACATTATAAATCTCTAATTTAGTTGGTTCTTTGGGATAAGTGATGACAGGCCTCAAAGCATAAAAGAAGGGCTGCAGACAGACCCAGCAGAACTTTCCAAATGTATTACAAAATAATTTAGCTTCCAAATATGTGGGGATGTCAGTATCTTTCTGCTCATCACCTTGGTACTGAAATACAAAAGTATTACAAGTTACAAGTAATATCAACCAAACCAATACAAAATCATTACATTTTACTTCTTCACTGTACATGGTTTTAATGAAGTTTGAAATACAATTAAGTAATGCCGCTATTCATATTTATTTAATTTTATACAACAGCAATATTATGTTGATTGAAAACAAACCTTCAAAGCTTTTATATAACTGGCAATTCTGAGTGAAATTATTATTTGTACGGCCTCTATAAATAAAACATTACAATAGTTATATATATATATATATAACAATTAATGGGGAAAGGACAGAGAGATAGAAAGAAGATGACTTACCTGAGGTTCATAGATGGTAGACACCTTGTGAGGTTTAGAGAACTTGAATTTTCGGAGGCACCGCCCCCTTCATCAGAAAGTTAGGAAGACATTTCCAGTGATCAGCTCAGTCGTCGGCTAGCCGATCACTGGAAACGTCTTCCTAACTTTCTGATGAAGGGGGCGGTGCCTCCGAAAATTCAAGTTCTCTAAACCTCACAAGGTGTCTACCATCTATGAACCTCAGGTAAGTCATCTTCTTTCTATCTCTCTATCTCTATATATATATTCAAACTAATGTCATGACAGACCATTAATTATATAAATACAATAATAAGATAAGTATTTGACCCTATACACACAAAATAATAATGATACTTTTTATGGCACTGTTACGTAGGGAAAGAAACATTGATGATACCAGCATGCTAACTGGAAACTGTGTCAACATTTTTGCATAAAGATTATATAAAAGCCAATGATAATCCACTTAATGACAACTACTCTTTAATAGCGTAGAAAAGGAATTTGAAGCTATAGTTTAAGGATCCTACCCAGTATTCACCTTAAAGAGATGTAGAACAAAACCTCATCAGGTATGTCAGTCTATGATACTTGTTCCATGCATTTCGGCTGTAGCGTCATAGGAAATTCCCCTTTAATAGCATAGGCAAGGAATTGAAACAGGAGGATGTGGTAGATGCTAGGTAGCCAAAGGTTGACTAGGGGTTCTAGTGACAATTAAAATGAGACACACAGAAAATCCCTACAATTTTTTTGGGGTAAACAGGCTACAAGGGGGTGATCCTGAAACAGGCAACTCCCCTTTAATAGCATAGGAAGGGAATTAAAAAGGGCAGATGCGGAAGGTAGAGCAAGGTAGCCAAGGGTTGATTATGGCCCCCAGGCATGGTTAAAGGATCATACCTGGTGTTTCACCTAAAGAGATGCAGGGAAAACCTTAGAAAACCTGCATCACATAGGTCATGCCCTTCCAAATGACAGGAGACGAGTTTGCTGTGAGGTCACAACATTCCCTTCTCCGTATCTCCACCAGTTTTAGAATGCAGTTGGCTGACTAATCCAATGGGATCAGAGAACAACTCTTTACTTATGCCAAAGGTCTTTGACACCAGTACGTATGCCTCCTAAAATAGGTAAAGGTGTCTTGGCATGTGACAACTTTGAAAAAACCCAGAGAGTACGAGGCATTCCTGACATAATTAGGAGAGCCCTGCAGTCACTCTAGGGTGAAGCGCACAGGCACTCATTAATATCCACCAAACCCTAGAAAACCTATATATTCTATTCATAATAAGGTGTATGTAAATTCATCTTTGAGAAACTTTGTTCAGTTAAGCATCCATGTATTGTGAGCTTATTTAGAGTGCATAATAATAATGTTGTATGGGAAATATATTTGCAATATTTTTATGTGCTTAAAGTTTGGTTTTCAATCATTTTAAAATAAAAGCTCATAACAAATATTTATTAATCATATATGCAAATATAAATCTAACAACCTTTAAATTAGCTTATGTAAAATGTATTTACACATTAGTAATAAGTGATCTTACTCTGTGGTGCTCCAGGTGATATTTCTTGAAGCTGACTGAGAAAGGAATTCCAATAGGTAAGTTCACAAAAAATCCCAGCATCCTATTGGCCATTGGTCGAGCATGCCCAAATGCCAAATTATGAGAAAGCTCATGAATAGCTAAGGAAAAAATTTTTTAGAACTGAACATGTGGAAATATTGTAGTGCAATATCAATGTACCCTTTCAAAATAATATACAAGATGAGAATCTCATCAGAGAAAATGTACACACCTCTACAATTGTGAAATTAAAAGAAATGTTTTTGAAACTTCATTAAGTTTATTTTATAATACAAACTGACTAAATAATCATATATTGAAATGATATAATTACAATAAAAATGAGTAATTTTAACCCTTTTAATGTATTTATGGCCCACAATCAGAAATGTTGTCAATGAAAGCAATGAATACTGACCAAATAAGAAAGTCTTATTTGTAAACTGAAAGTTGTGGCATTTATATATTTTAAGATTTGGTACCCTGTATTGTAAAAACATATCATAAATAATAAATATCAGATCAACTTTAATACAGTGGGAAAAACCGAGACTTTTGTGGGTAGCCATTAAGAAATATTTACTGCCTTTACTAATCCTTAATCAGGTAGACTTCCGTTAACATAACTAGGTGCGTGTAATAGTTTGCACATTATGGCACACGTGATGCAAGACCTGAAGCTTTCGACATCACTTCCTGGGGCAATTATGGTGGAGTGAGCTTTTTCGGCATAATTCATGGGGTGATTGTGGGGGGGAGTGGGCCTTTTCAACATAATTCATGGGGTTATTGGTGTGAAGTGGTGATGAACTCTAATCACAAATTATTCAGTAATTACAAGTAAGCAGAAGATAATACTTTATGAAGGGGTATAAGAATCTAAGAGCTTATAAGGAAATAAGAACTAGCTGTAACATTACATTTTATCATCAGATAGTAATTAAACTCATAAAATGAAGTACAGTTATCTGCCAATCTGAGATAACATTATCTTTCGTATAGCAGGTGTCTTATCTTTTTCATTCTTGTGATTGATAATGAGTGTACAAAAAGTCAATATAACTAACAAATTAGTGGAAAAATTAATTGGAATTTTTACACATTGTTTTATATGTTTTGGTTACATTTAAAAACACCTTGAGTTTTTATAACAGCATGAGCAGAATGACTAAAAGTGACAAAAATCTGAATTTTCATTAATGAAATGTTCAATATACTAAAATTATTTAAAACAAATTACATTTCATTACTTACCCAACATGAGTGAATGATTAATGACACCACCAAAACAGTATGCTACAAGGAATATCATGGGCCATGACTGATCTTTTAACACAATCATTGAAATGAATTGTGTAAGAACCATAGCAGTAACAACCCATTTAAAATTTGGGTCATAGCCAAATAGTTTCTTGATTTCAGGATATTTTTCTGTAACCAATTATGTAATTTACAACACATCTGTTTATGTTTGGTAGTAATTATTACATTGTACTTGTTAAAGCCAAGAGATATTTTACTCAATTGAAAGAATTCTGAAAATGACAATGATGCTGTAGAAAAACTACTTAAAATTGAATGCCTTAAAATACAATGCATGGCCAACTACTATTTAGTTAATGGAAGCAGAAGTTGTTCACTTTAAATATCCTATCTACGGTAAGACTTAGTAATAGCGGTACAAGAACTAAAATAGGTCTGATACAAACTACAAAAAAGGTCAATATTAACATTAATATATTTTAAACTAATAAGCAAAATGCCGGGAGTTATCCCAATACGAAGATTTTGGACACTATACAGATTTTGATGTATCGAAGTAACAATGTATGGAAAATTTACCTAAAATTTCTTTTCTTCGACTGGCGTGTGGCTCCTCTGTATAGCTCCATTCAAAATCAGTTCTTGATACGTGAGAACCCATTTTATATAAACCCTATGAACGTATGTTACACAATTAATTACTATTCATTGGCAGAACTACCGTCATCTCATAGGCAGAACACCGAAATGGTTCTAAAATACTAGTGCCACTATAGAGCACCGCCCACAGCTAAGCCAATCTCACGCGATTCATAACCGGCAAATCACAATCGAAAGAGTTCAGCAGTCGACAGAATATTCCCTCGATTTAACCAGTATTTCGCAAATGTCACATCGTTTAGTTAAGGAATCTACAGATAGTTTTCTAGAACACAAAATAATCATAATTAACAATGTTAGAATTCTTCATCGCTTTACAATTTCTATGAATTAAACAACCACTTCAATATTCAGAAAATTGGTAGTTCCCCACTCCTGTATATGTAACTCGCTCGGAGGCCCATAAGAGCCCATGTATAAACAGCGCTTTTTGAGTCCGCTAAAGTCCTTCTTAAAACAGCTCAAGACAAATTAAGGTGGATTATTTATTTACACCTTATATTAGTATTTTCAAATATATAACGTACAAATATTAATTCACGTGGGAATATTAAAAATATTGAGCATGTTTCGTAATCAGTATTGCAAGTTGGATGAGATGTTATATCAGCATATTTCTCAATTAAAGGTTAAAAAAATATTATTTTCTATTCGTAAATGTTGGAGGAGAAAGTAAATAGTTTTTTCTCGGGTCTAAATTCTGATAATGGTATTTCCATATGCTTGGACCGATTGGACTTTAAAAACGAAACATTATCTCATTAAATTATTGAAATGCCACCTTTTTAAATTAATCATAAAACGTTAAAATACGTTTTTAAACATTTTGATAGAAAAATAATTATAAAAATTCAAATAACGATTTTTTTTAACCATTTATGTTTGCGCGACTTATTCAGCGCAATTAAATAATAATAAAAAGACCTGACTGAGATAATAAGTCGTGTTGATATATTTTTAATTTAATCGAATAATTAACTATGAAAATTAAAACTAATTTGAAAAAGTAAGGATTCTAAATTTTCATTTAATAGTGACAACACGCCTATTTATCCGTTTCTCGTTTGAATTTAGGTATATTTTCGGAAATAATCGATGATATAGTGAAATCATATAGTAAATAAAATTCTGAACAAGTTCCCTTCTAAGACAAATTGATGTTGGAGTGATCCTAAGTCACCTGAGGTAAGATAGATGACTCACTCACTCGTCAACAATTCAGCGTACATTGTTTTACTCACACAATACTTGGCTTTTGACAATGGCCTTAGTTAATAACACAAGAAATACGACTTTATTTAATACAGGGAGCTTAAGAAACAGAGTGAACTAATTAAAAACTTAAAATTCCCTTTAAGAGACATTTGCGAAAGTCGCGTCGAAACGTCGGCCCATCTAAATTATATAATAAAAATAACTTATTTTCCGAATTCAGATCCTAGGAAAAACCAATTTACATTCTGCTCCAACATTTTCGAATAGAAAATTATATATTTTTAACATTTAATGAAGAAATATGCTCATATAACTTCGTATCCAACTCGCAATACCGATTTCGAAACATGCTCAATATTGTAATATTCTTATTTGAATTAATTCTTTTGCCAGATATATTTGGAAATACTATTATATGGGGTAAATAAATAATCCACTTAAATTTGTCTTTTGCTGCTTTAAGAAGGGTTTTAGCGGACTCAAAAAGCGCTTTTTTTTTGTTAACAGGCTACCGCTGTTTTTACATGGGCTCTTATGGGCCTACGAGCGAGTTACACCTGCAGGGGAGGGGATGGCCGTCACGCTCCCAGCGCCTCTCTATCTAAGATACTCTTTGATGGCACCAACCAAGCACCAACAACTCTTTATCCATAATTTCTTTGTACAATCTATTACGCAGACTAGTAAAGTATCTTTACAAATGATGGCTTACTTTTGACAGTTATGGTTGACGAAGTAACAAAGTCGACGTTAGGAGGTATACCTTTGTTGAAAACAAAAGCAGGACCTCGAGATAAAGAACTATGGGTACAACGATTGAAAGAAGAATACGTTTCTCTTATTAAGGTACATTCCATTGGAATAAAGATGTTTCCATATGTTGATCATATGTTCAATACTTGGGTTTCTTCCAGACTGAACATAATTTACTTCATTTTACTTTTCAGTACGTACAAAACAACAAAAGTGCGGACAATGACTGGTTTAGATTGGAATCTAATAAAGAGGGTACACGATGGTTTGGAAAATGTTGGCATGTACAAAACCTTCTGAAGTACGAATTTGATGTTGAATTTGACGTAAGTATACCTCATTATGTATGTTGGTATAGACAAGTGTTTTTTTTTTCTCGCTAATGGTATTAAAGTTTAACGATATTTCAGATTCCAGTAACTTATCCAACAACCGCTCCAGAAATAGCTATCCCAGAGCTTGATGGGAAAACCGCAAAAATGTATCGTGGTGGTAAAATTTGTCTCTCTGATCATTTTAAACCACTGTGGGCCAGGAATGTACCCAAATTTGGAATTGCTCATGCAATGGCTTTAGGGGTAAGAGGGATAAGTTGAATATATTAAATATGAGTCATTTTAAAAATGAAAATTAAATCCTTGCCATCTCTAAATAAGCTGCTGAGGAGAATTGGAGAAAAATTACAGCTTTTAAATTAGTTATATTGTCGGACTATTTTGAAATAATAATTGGTAAAGTCTTCAGAATTATTAAACTAATTGACATCAGTTCATTACACAATGTTTTGTCACTTAATTTGGGACCTCATCTGGTGTTCTAAAGAAACAAATTTAAAGAGAAGAAATTTTGATATGCATGCCACACACACAGAGGAATCCATTCCTATCATTTTGTGGTAGAGGTTATTTTTTTACTTAAGATTGAGGTGGTTTTGGAATAATCGAATATTTATGGGCTTCGGTAGAGAATTCTGTATGGATTTACTCCTGACAAATAACTAGCAACATGAACATTTTGTACATTCATAATTCTCTTGACACTAGTATCATATGTAAAAATTTGAACAATGTATCCTGTTCAGATGAACCATAGTCACACACTCTTTCCTGTCTATATTTATTATAAGGGCTGTTTTTAAGTTCTGTACAGTTTTAATATTTTGCCACTCCAGTTGTAATTTGAGCATATGTGATCATCCTTTATTTATTAGGAAACCAGATGCAGCTGTGATGCATAGTCACTTTGTTTTCCTTCTCTTAAGTGTTTGTTTAGAAATGGTCCAAAACAATTGAATGACCCATTGATTGAAGTAAGACCAGCAATTTTTTTCTTGAATACAAGGATACATCAGCAAACATTCAGTGGCAATTGTGTGAGATGTATGGGGAAATAATATGTAGTGATTGAATTGTGATTAAGTAGATCTGACAGTTTAAAAAAAAGCTGTGAAAATGTACACTGTGAGCTATAGGTGGCTGATCACCTCTGATCACAATTGAAGCCATACAAAACTGATTCCTGTTCTGACAAGTGTCACAATATTGGGGGTGACTGGAGAAGTAGTGTAAAATAACAAGTGATAATAAAAACTGGAAAATGATTATATTTTAAATAAATATTGTTACATATGTGTATATATATATAATGTTAACAATGTGTGTGAAATTGATGGATGTTTCTATTTCAGTTGGGACCATGGTTGGCTGTTGAAATTCCTGACATGATAGAAAAGGGTATTGTAACATACAAGGAAAATGTTCAAGGATAATGAAATCTAGACTCTGTTAAATCTTGCACAGATTTGTTGCATTCATTCATTTATTCATGTTCATTAAAAGCTAAATATTTTTAACAATTTGCTAAGTATACCCGTCTATACATAAAAATCTCCATTGAAGCATTCCTTTAAATAATATACTAGAATTACAGGAACTGTTGGTGTTGCAGGGAAGCTCTCTCAGCCACTAAAATGGTTAAAATGTGTGTTACTCCTTCCAAAAAAAAAAAAAAAAACACTTGTGCTTCAGTCAATTTGTTCAGTGTATATAGACACTTTTCTGGAAGATGTATAAATTCGTGCTTTCATTAATTTTTATTGAAAATTGAGAATTGTGTAAACCTCAAGAAACTTCTGGTGACAAGTGAAATTGTCTGAAACGATTTTACATATGCCAAGCAAAATCTATCCTGATTAGGTGTGCAGATGGTATAGTGTTCAGATATAGAATTATTCCAATGCTTTGGGCAAAACATGGTGGCAATACATAAAATTAGTGTACGAAAGTTATACACAACAAGAAAAAGTAATACATGACTAAGAGGAGGAAGAAGGGATTGGTCTAATTTTGCATATTATTTACCACGAGTGTATCAGACTAGCTATTAGGTTACTGGGAATGTGTTTTACTCTTATTTTACCAGCAGTATTTTTGGCTAACAATACCAGGAATATGTGTGACTTAAGTCAATTGCCTCTTTGTATCCATTTATATATACACACACAACTTTTGGATAGAAAAGAGTGGGAGAGAGCAGCTGACTCTTCTTAAATAGATAGCAGATGTTGCCAGGCTAAGCAATAACACCTTTACAATTAAAATAGGAAAAAATCATAAATTAGTACATAAACGAGAGAGAAAATAACGGAAACTTGCATGTTCACAAAATCTCATTTTTTAAAACGATCAATATATACCATTTTATTTTTAAGTAAAACTTTTAAAAAAAACTGTCAGTGGTGGGCAAAAAAAAAATTTCTTTACAATTGCATACAGGCACAATTTATTTTGAAAAATGTACATGCTATGCTTATTCTTTTATGAGCTTTTAAATAAAATACTTAATTTCACATTATATATACACACATTTGATTTTTTCCTCTTAGGAGACTGGTATAAATAAATAAAGATTTTATAATACATTGACTTCATCGTTGAAAGTCAGAAAACCTATGTACCCAACATTTGAAGAACTGAATTGTTAAATATCATCCATCTAGAGTACTTCAATGTTGGCCCAAAAATTCATATTTCTAAGCCAATGAAAGTTTTCTTATTGCTTATATGAAGGGCACTGTCCCAATCATACAGTTTTTAACTGGATATAAAGGTACACAACGTTCAAATTTGTTTAGGTAAAATTAGATAAAAATTTTTCTACTTGACAAGTCTCTGGAAATCTAATTCCTTCAAATCATACATTTCAGTAAACAATGTTCAAATTATTAAAGAACAAGACTTCAAAATAAAATTCTATATACTATTTTGTAGCCCTTTTTTAATTTCTTCAATACATGATATATCAATTAAAATAAATCAATCAAATTACATCACTAGTCAGTCTTCTTGTTGCATGGATTTTCACTGTCCAATGGTATTTTCTTTGTTTCTGATATAATCTGATCTAATTTGTACAAATCTTTCAGAGAGACTTCACCACTACCCCTGGGAAGAGGTTTGGGCTGGGAAACATCTGGCTTCCATCCTATCATGTAAATAATTTGATAAGTAGCAGGTACAGAAAAAGTTCCATCATCTTGTTGTTTGCCATACAGCTGCTGATATATTGCCGAACCTGCAATCATAGTATCTCGCTGTAGGTGCAGTTTTCTGTTCCACGCAGCATTGCTTTCTGCCATGCCCTTAAGATCCCACATTACTTCAAACATTGATGGATAGTTCACTACAACTTCATCGGTATCTATAGTCAGCATTGTGAAACCTGCTTTCGTTAAAAGCCTGCCAACATCACGTAATTCAGTAAAAGGGGATATGTGTGGAGAAATACCCCCGAGTCTTTCCAATTCTGCTAATTGTAATGAAGAACGCAATTCATACAATGTGTCACCTCCAAATATAGCTGCCATAAAAACTCCATCATTTTTAAGGCAATTAATAATCTGACTGAAAGTTCCAGGTAAGTCATTAACCCAATGCAAACTTAAGTTACTGATAAAAAGATCTATAGACCCAGGCTCAAATGGTAGACTTTCCTCATCAACAAGTCTTTTATGCACTTTTACTTCAGTAGGAGTTACGGCCTGTTCTAACAATGTTGAAGAAGAGTCACACAGGGTGAGTTCTTCAACATTGTCTGCTAAGATATGTCTTGATACATACCCACGGCCGCAGCCCAGGTCAACGGCATGGCTAAATTTCTTTTTGATGTCAAAAATACGGTCCGCCAACCGATATCCAATTTCTTCTTTTAAGTAGTCGTACAACTCGACGTCACTAGATTTGGCAGCCCTTTCACGTTGAATAACTTTCGCTTTTCGGTCGAATATATTTAGCACAGAATCTAATGGGGGCTTAATTTGATATTTGACACTGTCATGAACTATAGTCCTACGTTGGGATTCAAAAATTAGATTTACAGAGTTATAATAACTGCATAACCTTAAATGTCTGATGTCTTCATTCGTCGTAAATTTTTTGATATTATGTCCAATAAATTTGTCGTATTTATAAGGAGAAAGTTGCACCAAACGACAATGGTATTTCATACAATAATACATAATTAACATTCAAATACTGAAATTACTTATAGCAGACGGTTATTTTGAATCGAACCATCCGATCGATCTGAATATCGACTACTAAACGATTATAAAAATTGCATTGATATGAACGTTTTCGAGTTATTTCGAACCTCAGCTTTCAAAATATTTACAATTAAAAACTGTTAATTAAACCCATGTTTTTCAAATATAAAAACAACGAACGGAAGTAGGTAATATATAGAAAATAAATTATTAATAAAGTAAATACCACGATATCAATTGAATCACAAATTTATTGTCCCTATTTTTGCCACTTCTTTTTGTTATTGGCATACAATTATTTTAATCTGATCGGACAATCTTTAGAATGTCATCACAAAATTAGCATACAATTACAACGACTAATCCCTATCTAAGGCTTGGTTTACACGGGCAGTGATGACTGCCAGAAAACGAGGGGCAGTGATGTCAGTGGCGTGTCAACATACGTCAGTGCTGCACTGACAACTGCCTATATATCGACTCTATGCAACAACAATCCAACCGGTCGTAGTTGCCAAAAAATAGCAGAGAAGTAATAAACATGCATCAGAGTTCTCTGCCCGTTCTGTAGTGAGGGCAGCACTTGCACAGAATTGTCAGTGAAGAAGTGGGCAGTTATCTGCCTAAGATGTGAACGGTAGGCAGTTCACAGCCAATCCAACTTCGACGAACATCACTGCCCGTGTAAACCTAGCTTAAGATGGATACTTTGATTGATCACCTGTAGTAAGCCACATGTATAATTTATTTAAATATATCAAAGGACGTAATGTAGAAAATATGTATATATTTTAAGAACATTACTAAATTAATTTTATTAGGGGGAAAGATACGTCCTTTTTTTATTTCCGTTGGAGAATGCGAAACTGGAGTGTCAGGCATTATGCCTTGACTTGACTCCAGTTTTGGACTGGAAGTGAAAAATTTGGATCCACAATGAGGTGAGAAAAGTTTATTTTAACTCGCAAAGCGTTCTCCTACATAAACTACTCCATCCCGACAAGTGACAAAATGGCGGAAAATATTAAATTCTGACAAATAGGGGCGTATGCTATTCAAAAAGACAAAGTGATTGGTGTCCAGATTTAAGGAAGAAGTGGTGTGTTGATGAATAGGGCAAGAGTGGACAGAAAAGCTAGTTTTATCTGAAGATTTACATTGAGTGTGTGTGGAGAGACGAGCTAGAGAGGTACTTAAATATATTCAAATTTTATATAAATTTATTACAATGATATTTGAAACTTAATGAACAGTGATCGAAATAAATTAAGTAAAAAACTTATGGAAGAGGAAAGTGGTAATCGTTAAGGCACAAAGGCCAGCGCCGCTATTGTTGACATGACGCAGGACCTGATTCCGGGTGATATCTTTGAAGATGAATTCGCAATTAACTTTTGTTGTAGCATTTTCAACAAAATCATCATAACATATTACACTATATATGCTTGCAAGATGAGCTGATTTGATGCAAACAATATAATTTTTACGTATTTGCATAGAACATGTGACTTTCTCAGATAATTTGGTGGCGCACCAATAAACAGAATCAAACATCTAAGATATTAATTATATCCTTCAAGCTAAATACACATTAACCAGCCTCATCTGGGCTGCACCATTTCACACTACAAACAATTTCTACACTAATTAGTTTACGCGCATCCTTTTACTTATAATATTACGTATCAAATTATATAACTTATTTATAATTTTATGAAGTTTCAAGTTGGTGGACATTTGTGATGGTTAAGTCAGTTATAATGATTTTATTATTCGGGTAAATCATATTTTAAAGGAAAGTAAATAATAATGAAAAAAAAATTGTTTCAAATAATATGAATTTTTAAAACTGTAGATGTATATGGCAATGCCGAAAGCTCCTACAAAATTGAATAAATTTGAAATCAAAATTAATCTATAGTATTGGTTAATTAAATGGAGTGACAGATAAAAAATAGGGATTTCACTATTTCAAATAAGTATGTCGTTATATAATATTTTTAATTTACCAAGAGGATTGGTATTACCTCAATACCTTCTAAACTCTATAAGAAGCAAAATAAAAAGAATTTATATAGAGAGAAACGCCAAAAAACCATATGGTTTAAAATTACGATATTTTCTTTACAATAAGGCGTAATAGAACAGGGTAGCTTGTGTATTTTCTGAATAAAAAAAAGAGTTTATCAGTTTGGAGACATTCATTCATAATACTGTGCAGAAGGTAGAGAAATGGCGTGACACGAGCGAGCTTCATGCATATTGAAGTGGGACCGTGGCCGATACAGGGCCTCCGCAATGCTTTATTAATAGCCGCTAATTGCTACTGGTCCACAAGTCCCAGGACGTTCCACTACTTTGCACCAATATGCATTCGATTTGATAAACAAATCTACTTCTGCTAATAATTCACTACCATTGCCAATTTCTCGTCATTACACTCTTATTATCTCACCACGCGTAATAAAAAAGTGGTGCGTTGAAGCTGGGCGTTTTAAAAATCTTTTTCCAGGCATGTTTTTGATTATTCATTTATAATAATGTGAGGGCCAAATACAAATTAAAAACTGTGGTGAAACATTATAACGACTTTATTTAATACAGCACAACATTCAGATCCAACAATTCCTGGGACCCGCTCGCTCTCTCATTCTTATCTCTACTGCTCCTACAATGACATTTCTCCCAACCTAACATTTTACAAAAGTGCTACCAACTTCAAATTACAAAAGTATTTATGTTTTCACAATAAGTACAAAATTTTTGCATTCTCATCAATTCAGGTAGAAGGCATTCACGAAGAATGCCGAAAAAGGACAAATTGCAAGATGTAATAAATAATGAAAGTAGAATTTCCCTGTGAATAATTCGGATTAAATCTTCACGGTTAACCAACCGGGTCAGGTTTTTAAAAGAACACAACGTTTCTGCGGCCATTTTCTCCTGAATACGGCGGCAGAAAATGGCCGCAGAAACGTTGTTCTTTTAAAAACCTGACCCGGTTGGTTAACCGTGAAGATTTCATTCGGATATGATAAATAGTTGGCCAATCAAATACTTCAAGTTGACTTTTGATGAGAAAATATACTGTTCGTCGGTATTTCTAAACATCAACCAGGTTTCTGCATAAACTAAAATGAAATCATCTGTATATCTACGTTCGTGTCTTAAAGTCTACATTTCCAGGCCAAGTATCAGGAAGAATACACTGATCTACCATAGGTTAGTGTTTCAGGATCCATTCTGTTTTTTCTCTACAAAACCGATTTGCCCAAAACCGAACATACAACAATTGCTACATACGCAGATGCTCGTACATGTCAAAGTAACAGCTGCATCAAAATATTTCTACGAACACATTACATACTTGGAAAATCAAGCCAATGAATCCAAATCAGTACTGGTAACATTTAAATTAAACAGAGATACCCCTTCTTCCCTCCAGATATGTTAAATGGTCAACAATAGTCCCAAGCAGAATATACAAAATATATTGGCATGCATATCGACAGACGTCTTACGTGAAGAAAACACATATTTACGAACCGGCAAATGTATTGCGTAATCGTGACTAATCTCAGCTAATAACATGAAAGAAGTTATTATTATACAAAGTAATTCTAGATCTGGACATACGAGATCTGGCTGTGGGGCACAGCAAGCAAC